>JAEAOA010000207.1:397500-997500 GCA_016746295.1 Potamilus streckersoni
CTTCTTGTCGCTAAACAGGCACAGTACATTGCCGCTCTACATTCCCTATGTTAAATTCACCATGTTAAATTTGCATTGTCGCCAGAGCGCAAACAACCAAATTTGACATTAAGGCCCCATCGTCGCTAGGATGCTCGCTACATTCGCTACTCGCAGATATATAGCATGATGTCTCATCCAGTCACATTATTCTGACACCACAGACATTTAACATGATGTTTTACCCTGTCACATTGTCCTGACATCAGGCCGATCAGTCCTAACACTAACTTCTTAATGATGAGCCCTAGCGAGGCAGCTGTTAATACCATTTTTATAAGTCATTGGTACTACTCCTTGGTTCGAACTCGCGACCTCCCGCATCCTGAGTTGGACGCTCTACCCACTAGACCACCGGAATGGTGGATGTCGATCGTAATTAACATAGTTCTTTATGAATGGATCATACTATATCTGATAACAATTTTATCAGGAATATGGACTTTAAGGTGTTTCAATGCTCAGCCATTTAGATACGAGAACATCTCATTTAAATGTGTGGCTGTATTTTAAAATTTTAAATGTGGCTGTATTTTAAAATTTTAAATGTGTGGCTGTATTTTTAAAATCTTTTGAAATCTTGCTGATTTGAACTTAAATATAAACTCTGCTAGGAAATTGAGCCTATATAGTGTTCTCAAAGAAGTGTGGACGGATGGACGAAGCAGAACGGACACATGGCTATACTATAAGCATACTTTTCTTTTGACTAGATGCGCTTACAGAGTAAGTTACATCAGGCTTTAAACAACCGTGAACGTGACTTAAACATTAAGCAACCTTGACCTATGTTGAACCAGACGACTCTCAACATTTGAACTTCTCGATTGAATGTGTACATTCACAGTGTACAGAGCTTATTCCATAAGTCGTAAGAAGGAATTTATTTGTTCGACGTTAACATTGTTTTTTTTGGCAAGATTTAATTGTAAATATATAAAGAGATATACATGTCTTTGATACAAAAAAAAATGCGTTGAAAATGCTGTGTTACAATTAATTCAAGAGATGGTCATGCGAATCACTAGCGGATTGACATATAGTTTTTATTTATGAAGTTAGATTTTAAAGAGAATGCACATTAATAAGCTCTGTATTTATAGCATTCGGATACCCTCCCATTCCTTCCTACACTTACCAATTTTAAAAACGATAAGCACCAAGGCGATAAGGCACAAACCTAATCATTTCATTAACTGATTTATAATTTTCTATCCTGATTGTCGCCAAAGGGTCCAAACACTGTTGAATTATTGTCGTTTCACCTCAAACGAAAGCTCCAAATGTAAATAGTATACTTGTTGTCCATATCTATATAGTTTCTATACAAAATAGTCTGTTTCAGTAAAAGTGTGTTGTCCGCGTCCAAAGTTTCCAATATCAAGTCCTAATATTCTAAAAACAAATTGAAGATTAAATGGGAAAAACTCATATATACATGTGTTCAAAGAGATGTAAATCCAAAATTTATCGAATAAATGAAATTTTCAAAAACTGTCACAGCACATATATCTATCTATCTATCTATCTATCTATCTATCTATCTATCTATCTATCTATCTATCTATCTATCTATCTATCTATCTATCTATCTATCTATCTACATATATATATATATATATATGTAGATAGATATATATATATATATATATATATATATATATATATATATATATATATATATATATATATATATATATATATATATATATATGGGTTTCGGTGGCCAGGGTTGGTTAATAATGTAAGTTATGTTTTAGGAAAAAGAATTTTTTGAGAGCTTATCTTATTTATAAGTGACCCCCCCGACATTGCTTTATTGATGGAATTCAGTTCTTTAACAGTCGATTTGGAACACTCATTACTAAAATTAGCCCCTAACTCTTTGGTGCAGAATTGACAGCAGGTCCAGAAAGTACCGTGGCTCAGATCCTTTCCTCTACACAGACGCTTACATCAAGGTTTCATCTATACTAATAAATATAGTGTTGATCATGGACACTCAGAAATTTTAAGTTATCGAATTTTTAATATCATGGTGTTTGCATAGGTTTACTATGGGAACTGAATTTGTACCGTAAGCCATATTGCGATTTAACTATCCAATTTCGGATATTATCCCTAGCCGACCAACTCAGAGGTCATGTCTCTATGTTGAAAGCAACACATTAGTTCCAAACATGTAGCCCCATTAGTGTATTAAATTTTCATGACTTACTAAAGTCAGTTTAATATATCTCTTTGAAGTTATATTAAACTAAGCACAGTTCTTTCAAATTTAGTGCGTTTTATGTCTTTTTTAAAAACGCAAAATTGCCAATGCTGGTTGGAGCACTTCCGGTTGTAGGTATATAATGCATGTATTTCGCAATCCCATAATGCCTAAAGAGC
This sequence comes from Potamilus streckersoni, assembly GCA_016746295.1. Lineage (NCBI taxonomy): Eukaryota > Metazoa > Mollusca > Bivalvia > Unionida > Unionidae > Potamilus > Potamilus streckersoni. The sequence continues at coordinate 399,931 of JAEAOA010000207.1, forward strand.
AGCGATCGGCTTTGAAAAACAACGGAACTTGTGAAGTTTAATATATTGCTTGAAAACATAGGCTGGCCCAAGCATATATGGCGTGTTGCTAAAGAAACTTGCTTTTGATTCGAAAAGTGAACAGGTTGACAGTTTTTATTTTAGGATCACGTGGCGACACTCAGGTTGGAGCTTATAAATCACACGCACGCACGCACACACACACACACACACACACACACACACACACACACACATACATACATACATACATACATACATACATACATACATACATACATACATATATATATATATATATATATATATATATATATATATATATATATATATATATATATATATATATATATATATATATATATATATATATATATATAATGCCTTCTGTTTTTTTTTTATTTGTCCGGTACAAATGAGTAACCAGCTCTTGTTTTAGTGAAGATCCAACGTAAGTTAAGTTTTGATGGTAAGTTCGAAATTTTAACCTCTGTGTGTGTGTGTGTGTCTGTGTGTGTGTGTGTATGTGAGCGTGCGCAATAACTATGTCTTAATAACAGCAATATCATTTTATGTGTGTCTGTCTGTCTTAATAACAGTAAGATTATTTTCTGTGTGTGTGTGTGTGTGTGTGTGTGTGTGTGTGTGTGTGTGTGCTTCGCCAAACTGAGTTTATTCCCCAGCACTAGACACATGACGGAAACCAAATGTAACAATGTAATTAAAATCGTATCTTTGCTGTTATCCATGAAGATTTGACGACCACTTAAAGGGTCAGGTTCGGGTAACCTACCATAATCGCCAATTTTATCAACCAATCACAGGAAGTATATCTTCGCGTTTGGAGACTGAACATTGTAGATGAAGAGCATGAACGTGTGCCGAACGATTTGATTAAGATTTTTGAAAGCTCCACTTTTATTAGCTAATTCAAAGGTTACTAGAACATCACTCTTATGCGATCGTGGTCAGATCTTCACGTCGGACAGCGGCTATCTGATTTTAATCAGATTGCCAAGCGTAATAAATAAGAACGCTATGATATCACGGTAAAGTTCAGTGTGAAGAGAGTAAAAGAAATGTCACAAGATTGTTAATAATAATAATAATAATAATAATAATAATAATAATAATAATAATAATAATAATAATAATAATAATAATAATAATAATAACAATAGTAATACAATAATAATAATAATAACAACAACAATAGTAATACAACAACAACAACAATAATAATAATAATAATAATAATAATACAATAATAATAATAATACAATAATAATAATAATAATAATAATAATAATAACAATAGTAATACAATATAATAATAATAATAATAATAATAATAATAATAATAATAATAATAATAATAATAATAATAAAGTTTCAGGTAAGGGTAAAAGAGCATTTCCATGGGTATTTTTTTCTTCAAGATTTGTAAGCGGGTCATGAACAAATGCCTGGCTGGAATATTATCAGTATCGCATTGGGAACACTTTATTAATTAAAACCAAATTTCCCATGAGTTCAGCATCCACCCTAGGATATACTCAGCCTTATATGATCTGATGTGCGCCACTGAATGAATCGTAGTGGTCACGCTTTATATTATTGATTCGTTTCTTAAATGCAGCGCTGGCACGAACACATTTTGAAGCACGCACACGCACGCCGACCTTTCTTCCTACAAATGGTGGCTTCTCCAGAAAGGTGGTCTAGGAGTGCATATAGAAATATGCAACAAATTTACGGAGAACTCAAACAAAATGGTTTTCAATCTTTTGGTAAAGAAAGAAAATTAACTACAAAAGTGGGGATTTTGTTTTAATTTTTAAATAGCTACACTGGATTGAAGTTAAAACTCGGTAACTATACCAACACTCTAGTATAAAGAAGAACTTGCGCGTCATTATGTTGGGCAACATTATGTATGTACCCAGTGGTGCAAGACATTGTGCTACACTAATAACTTTAAAAAAATTTTTTTGTGTGGTTGCATGTTTAAGAGTATATTCCAAGTTGTATGTGAGTGTTATATTTTGGGTGGGTGGGTGGATTGGGTACCGGGCAATGGCGCCCGCATATATATTTTTTTTTTGCATGAGGGATGGTAGTGGTCTAGTCTGTCACGGCCGGGAGAGTCAGTATATTAAGCAGTGAGAAACTAAAGCTAATATTTACTAAGCGTTTTGAACATATTTTCAGCTTCATTTGCATGATAAACTTGTAGGAATATATATATATATATATATATATATATATATATATATATATATATATATATATATATATATATATATATATATATATATATATATATATATATATATATATATGCAGTATGATTTCCGAGGGGGATGTCACTTGATCCCACCCTTGGCCTATTCTGTAGGCGCCAATGATGTTGGGTGTGTAAAGAATAATTTTATAAGCTTTGAAAAACCTTCTGCTTAAAATCAAAACTAATAATGGATACCAGATTCAAATGTTAGCGAATATTAGAAGTCTACATAGTTCCAGTTTAGAAAATGAGATATTTTCTGCAGGGTAAAGCAAGAAAGCATCCACGTCTACAGCAGACACCTAATACAGCTGAGATTTAAAAATGCTATGAATCTATATGGGATCTTTTTCAATAAATCTGCCAATAGTGCAGTTGTTACAAATCCTGGTTAGAACGAATTTTGAATTTTTTTTTTTATATAATAGAAACAGATGTGATTTTCAGGACAGATACAGTCTTTTAGGTTGACCACTTAATGGACAGAGATTTATTCTAATAAATATGTACGGACATAATGGTGATAATGCTGAGGGTAGTTTTAAAAATTTAATTTTTTTTTTTTAAATAGGAAATGTGAAATAGGATATTATTCATCTTGACAACTTCTCTGTTATTAATTTTGGTGACTGGACATGGAGCTCGACTCTTATCATTTCCTGCAGAGTAAAAACTCCAGGGTTACTCTCAGTCCAGAACATCAAGGATCAACTTGACTTACTGGATCCACGAAGACCTGCTAAACCTGAGAGTAGAATATTTATCTGGCGACAGATAAATGTGAAATGAAGCAGGCTGCACTATTTCTTTTAAATCTCTACGATGTTGATGTAGGGGAACATGTAAAAAAAATCTCGAGAACTTATGTCCTCCCCCGCCCCCCAAAATGGCAATTGTCTATAAGTACACGTCAGAACACTGTAATTACTCTTCTTCGCATTGAGAATGTTTTGTGTGTGTGTGTGTGTGTGTGTGTGTGTGTGTGTGTGTGTGTGTGTGAGAGAGAGAGAGAGAGAGAGAGAGAGAGAGAGAGAGAGAGAGAGAGAGAGAGAGAGAGAGAGAGAGAGAGAGAGAGAGAGAGATTAAATCAGTCTGTAGTACTCACTCAATCCAGAAAGGTGAGCAGAACAAATTTTGTGCTGTCTTTCTGCCTAAATGTATAAGTAAAGTAAAGAACTACAACCTTGATCACTTCACACACACCCTATGCCAGCGCTGTTCTAAAATGAGGTTGGTCTCGCAAAATAAATAAATAAATAAAGTATGCTTGAAAAATGGCAAAATTTACCACGTTCTGTTCAGCTATTAATTTGCTCCCCCTTGTCCCCACGTATGCGTTGTTCTAAAGGTTGTTAGATAATCTTCTAAAACATACATCACGCATACTCAGCATTCCTATTATTTGTTAAAGGGGCCATCCATATATGGCTTCAAACAATTTTGGCCTATTCTTTTTTTTTAAAAAAATCCTTTCTTCCTTGTCAGATTTCGACACCCAAACTCTGACCCCCTAAATGTGACTTCCCGAAGCTTTGACACAGCGCTTATTATACATGTCAACAAATAAAATTGTTTTGAAACCACTTTGTATGGAAGAACACCAACAACACGACCTTGCGTTCTGAATTATTTAGCACTTTAAACAGACCTTGATTAATCCGGGTTTAGTCTTCTGGAAACCTCTACTAAAGAAAACGATTTTGACAGGGGAAAGACTTGACGCTGTAGAAGTCACATCTCATAAATTTATTTTTCATTGTTATCTTACACCCATGGTGATACTGAGATGCTACATAGTTTATATTTTATCTGGTAGATGGCGCTGGTGTTGTTTTATGACCTTGTATTTTCACAAACCTCTTAATAAGATAATAATTTGTGTGATGGTGTGTGAAGTTGAGGAATAGGACTCGTATTCCCCAACACCACATACCGTCACATAAATTAGCCCCCCCCCATTTGACGTTATATGGAAGGCCCCAAAGCTTGAACTATTATTCTGCTGCATTGCCGCTGTATGAAAATAACGCACGCAGAGACAGATAATCATTTTAACATGCTTTCAACTGCGGAGAAAGAATTAAATACAGAAAGATAGGTCATTGTTCTCAAATCTTGCATTTGCCGCTTTACTCAGAAAACTCAACGTGTTCCTGTAATATATCTCAGTTTATCCGTTCATCATCGAAACATCTGTATCCATCTATCTCTTCGACCTTGCGTGTTTTTTTATATATATATTTTTTTAATAGACCAATCTGTTCTTTTGCGCGTTTTTTCCCACCCATCCTCCACGTAATGTTTAAAGATATGATATTAAATGACTAATACTTCAAACTTATCGTAGGCGTGACCTACAGACAGTAAGTTCGTAAGAGTATCACGTGCGATAATTTGGCAGATAAAAGTAGAAAAACTATATTAAATAATATTAGATAGATATTAGTACGTAAAAGACAGTATATAATGAATAAACTATCTTTATACAGCTTTTTAATAATGAGAAGATTATTGTTTGAAATGGATAGAAAATACTGAAATCAGCTGATTAGTATTGAAATATTCGTTTCGTTAAAGCACGATCTTGATATTCGGAATATTTCGCTGCGTACCGTATGATTGTTCAGATGCTGCATTCATCCTTTCATAACGGTGAACAATTGGGATTTTTCTTTATTCTGAAACTAAAAGTAAGTGTTATTTAACCTAATAATTTCGTATACTCTTCTTAAACAAAATCATGTTAATCCATTTCTTTCATTATAAATAGCATGTGAAATTTAAAGAATGACCTTGAGTAACCTAAATCGAAGATCAGTTGGAACTTTTTAATTAAGTGTTCAAAGAAAATGGCCGAATAGGGTGAATCTGAAGATCGATGTCTTGAAACCGTTTTACGATAAGGTTGTTGAGTGAAAGCGAAGTTTTCCAAATTTTGTACGTTATTTTATGTAAACCGAATGTTTATTAACCATGAATATAGGTACAATTGCTTGCAGTATGAATATGATTAAGATAGCCTAGTTGAAATTGATGAAATTTAATGCGGGGAGCGCGACAGCATTGCTAAAAGGTATCATCCATTAGGGTTATAATGTTCATTAGCTTGTGAGGTTATTTATATTTTATTTTCATTCGTTACCCATCAGTATGTCAGACCCAGTTCCACATACCATTATAATAATTGTTAGTGGATCCATTTACCGGAAGAGAATGACTTACAATCAAGCTAGGTCAGTGTAACATTTGTGTGCAGTGCTTTATAGGTATTACCAGTTCATTTTGCCCAGGGCAAGACCAATGGAAAAATGAATTTGCAGTTGGGATATTTGAGCTTCCCTCAAATAACAAAATACGAAAGTGTTATTTTTTGTGAACATGACATTCATTATACAAATCATAATATAAATATAAATGCAGAATGGAATCAGTGTACATTTTTTTGTGTGCAAGTATTTTACTTCAAACTTCATTAAACTATTAGTTTTTATTTGATTCTTAAAGGTAGAAAGTAGTCATTACTATCATTGCTGTTGCATATAAATTTGTGTTGCAAAAATATTAAGTTGTGATCATTAAAAATATATTATTTTCTCATTATTATTTACAATATCAATTTCATATTATCTCGAGTTGTTCATAACATTTTAAATTTCATAATGCCCAAGTTACAAAATATGAAGCTGTGCAAAGAAACAAGAAAAGAGTGTTACTGCAATGTCTTAAGCCCCCCCCACTATATTTCCTATTGCACAATTAGATGCACAAATCAATTTTAGGAATTTTTAAAAAAAATTTTGTGGAATTTTTATGGCCATCAACAGAACAGCGATGGTCAGCTGACTGGAATTATAATTTTTTGTCTAATCACATTATCATTAAAATCTAACCACTTTCTTGGATAAGTATAACTAATGGAAAAAAGTTAGTTTTGATGTTTTGTTTTCATGAACAAATTAATATTTTTTATATCTGTTTTGACCCTTTAGATCCTATAAAAATTAAATGTCTTTACTTATGCACAGGATTTATCTGTAGCCAAGATTATGTTTTTTGGTCGGTGCCATTTCAATATAGTTCATCTGTTTTTCATAGTGTTATAAAAGCTGACATAAATTTGGGATTTGGTAAGTTTTCTGGATGGAGACAATCAGGATCAGCATAGACGTACATATACACACACATCAAGTATATATGATAGGTAACCTTTACCAAACTCTTGAGTAAGAATACATTATTTACTTCCATTGTAAACTAAAAATACTAACTTATACAATATGTGATGTAACATCAGACCAGCCCTCATGATACAAAATGGAATGAGGTTTGAAGTAACATAACCTTAAATAACCCAAACAATTAATAACAATTTGTAGTTTGTGATGATTCAGTTACACCTTCACATTCACATATGATGAATGCCCTTTTCACCAAAAATTACCCTTCTTTCAATTTAAAGGAATATGGTATAAAATTATAAATTGTGACAATATCTCAGTTATAATTATTGGAAACACAGTACTTAGTAATATTTGTTCATAATTTGAAAGGTATAAAGTCTATGAATATTGTTATGATAACATTTTGAATAAAGCTTCTAGTTTGCTCTTTTTTTTCACAAAAACTCCATTGACATTTATGGTGGCGCTCACCAGTTATTATGTACTTTTGAGAGAGTGATGTATGTAAGGTGAAGTTGTTTGCATTTTAAACATGCACAGTGGAGAGAATGTTGGCATACCTATATACTACTTTCATGTAATGTGGATGAAATTTCTTTGGATATTGTACTTTTGGAAATTTTAAATGATCTTAGGACAGTGCTAACTAAAATGACTGCTCTCTTGTGCTCCAAAAATCAACCTAAATTTGTCTAAAGTACACTATTCTTGGCAGCTATTAAAATATGGAAAATGAATTTTGTCAAACTAGACAATACCAGCTTCTAAAAGTGCAATGATTGAATAACCAAATACATAAAATGTAAAAATAGTTATCAGCTCTTTTTTTTACAATTTACCTCTGAAGTTCGAGATGTGAAAATGAGCAAGTAGAGCTAGCACTTTTTTGAAAGGTGCACATCTGGAGTAAGGCCAAGCTATGTACTCTCTAACCCATATTACACCCATCAATCATACATCAAAATAAAGGGAATTAAAGGTTCTTTGAAAAATACCTAAGATATACAAAGTCTCTTTTAAATAACCAGTATAACTAGTGAGGAAACCGGGGGAAACTCTTTTTCTTTAAAATTTTAACCCTATGCTAATACGAAACTGTAGAGCGCCACCTTAAAAACAAATATAAACAATTATGCAATTATTTTTCTTATTTTCATATTATTATGTATGATGTTCTGAGTAAAATGGTACATTAACAATGATTTTATTCCTAAAAATAAGCTAATTATGCTTATTTTTGCTCTAGCATACATAATTTACTATGAGGCATGTTTGGTTGAGTAGTGACCTTCATTATGGGGAAATTAGAAGTCTTAGAATATAGGAATAAAGTCAACTTAAATTGAAAAATGTTGCATTAAGTAAAAGAAATACATAGTGAAACTGTTTCATTTCATTTATTTGTAATGATATTAAAAAATAAATGATAACAAAGCAAATTTGCTTTCTTCCATATCAAAGAATTAGTTAATATTTTACACTTTGACCTTTGACCTTTATGAACCTCACCTATTATATCCCTTTTATAACTGTAAAATTTATTGTTGACATCTCAGGAATAAATATGGCTAGTTTCATGTTCCTGTGTATCAGCATAACACTGGTTGCTATGTTGACAAAATGCAATGTGCATTTTTAAAGTAGTTCACTTTTTATCATAAGGAAGGGGGTGCTGTACCGGTTTAAGACTCTGACTCTAATAAATGCTGTTCTGAGGGGGGAAATACAGGACAATTATTACAAAGGACTGTTTTGATGCTTGCGACTTGAATATTTCAGTCATACAATTAAAATAAAATCATACAATAATGATATCTATATACTCTTTATGGTGGCGCTCACCAGTTATTATGTACTTTTGAGAGAGTGATGTATGTAAGGTGAAGTTGTTTGCATTTTAAACATGCACAGTGGAGAGAATGTTGGCATACCTATATACTACTTTCATGTAATGTGGATGAAATTTCTTTGGATATTGTACTTTTGGAAATTTTAAATGATCTTAGGACAATGCTAACTAAAATGACTGCTCTCTTGTGCTCCAAAAATCAACCTAAATTTGTCTAAAGTACACTATTCTTGGCAGCTATTAAAATATGGTAAATGAATTTTGCCAAACTAGATAATACCAGCTTCTAAAAGTGCAATGACTGAATAACCAAATACATGAAATGTAAAAATAGTTATCGGCTCTTTTTTTTTACAATTTACCTCTGAAGTTCGAGAAGTGAAAATGAGCAAGTAGAGCTAGCACTTTTTTGAAAGGTGCACATCTGGAGTAAGGCCAAGCTATGTACTCTCTAACCCATATTACTCACATCAATCATACATCAAAAAAAAGGGAATTAAAGGTTCTTTGAAAAATACCTAAGATATACAAAGTCTCTTTTAAATAACCAGTATAACTAGTGAGGAAACCCGGGGAAACTCTTTTTCTTTAAAATTTTAACCCTATGCTAATACGAAACTGTAGAGCGCCACCTTAAGACCTAATGCCTTGCCAATGAAGATTAAGATGTTACATTATATATCTTTTCTTCCTCTTTCTTCATTACTTTTTAATATGTAAAATCCATTTTCATCTACAGGTCTAAAAATTCTTATTGATGCATTTATGGAAGAGAACTATATCATACCAAATTTAGGTCAGAGACCTAATCAGAGTGCAGGGCATTCCAAATATGTTTAAAAAAAGTTTAACTTATCCAGAGCAAATTGACTGGAAAAATGATGCCCTTCAGATTGGAGCAGTCCCAAAATATTACAACATAATATTACAATACAACATTCTAAGTTAAAATATGGATGCTTTATTATACAAAACAAGAAGGCGTAACCTCATTCAACATGGGTTTGAGTCTTGGACTGGGTTAGTGTGAACATGTGCGAAAGTTTGCCAGTAGTTTCATGTCAGTCATTGTTTTCTAATGGATTTTTCATCCACCAAATATACTGGCTGTCATATAAAATCCAACATGTACTGAAAAATATCATTAAACCCATAACAGCTACAAAACCAGAAGTGTTAGAATTGATAGAAGAGCAAAAACAGTCCTTCCTACATAGATAAACAGACAGGGTTGAAAATAGCTAGATTTTTATGTAAATGTTGTGGTGGTTATGTTTAGATTAAGAATCTTGACTAAAAAATTAAACAACAAATATCATTTTTTTAAATTTAATTTTGATTATGTTGTAATATATAACATTTATTTTCACTAAAATTTTACTTAAAGTTCAGTTTCTCTATAAAACAGGTTAACTTTATTACGAAACTTTAAGTTTCCTTTTTTGCATGAATATTAGCTGTCATGGTGTGATTCATACACAGCCTATAATATGATACACATATGAAGTTGATGATTTTGAATCTTTAGGTATGATAGAGCTGTGTTATATGCATTGGTATAATGGCTGTATAGTATGCAGATTACAGCCAGAGGTAGATTTTTCATCTGTTCGGTGAATTTTATTCAACCTTTTGAGCCTTTTCAGGCTGCTCCATTTTGTGAGGTGCAGGATTAATCTTGTCACCCATGGATGCTTTAAACACATTTTATTACCAATTTTATATATTTACTTAACTTTGGAAGGCATTATGGTATTGTCTTAAAAACAGAAGAAATAGTGACAGGAATATCTTTTAAAAACAAATCCAAGTGAAGTAGCACAGACTCTGTGTGTGTTAGGATTTTTGATGTAGCTTTAACAGTTTGAGTCATATAAATTCAAGGTCTACAGTGTGACAGTTTATAGTGGTCAAGCACATGGGAATCATGTCACAGGCATATGGCATCATATTACACCTGACCATATTATCCTGACACCAGGCCAACCAGTCCTATCACTAACCTGGTAATGCTGAGTGCCAAGTGTTCATACCATTTTTTTTTTTTTATATAAATCTTTACTATGACTCTACCAGGATTTGAAACATGCAACCTCCTGCATGTAGGTGGATGCTCTAACCCCTGAGGCTAGAGGAGTGGTCTCCAGATGACTAATCAAATTCATCATATTTTACTTATTACAGATGCAAAACAGCTGCCATTGACACAGACACTAGTTTCTGTGAGTGAATAATGAAATTATTTATAAAAAAAACACCCACTTGCTTAATACATGTTGGCAAGGTGACTACAACTTGTGAAATTTTGAATCTGTTCACTTGCTGATTCTGAGCTAATTTTTTTTATTATCCTTCAGTTCCTGATTACACACTCTTAAATCAGCTTTAAAGGAGACATTCCAAACTTGTTTCCCCATATACAATTTAAGTGCTTTACAGATCATATAATAGCCACTTTTCTGTGAAGAGTCTCAGTTGCTGTTTATATAATTAGACTGGGTATGTGTCAATATTTCTGGTGTGTCACAAAGTGAATAAGCTACCATAAACTTTTATTGAGTAAGTATCCTTTTGTATTGATTCTTCACATCTTGTATAAATATGGAGAATTTATTGATATATCAATTAATGGCTTCACCGTCTAATAGATAATCATTTCTTGAAAAATAATGAAAGATAGACTTTTTATAATGAAACATTTATACTGTTATGAGTCTAAGCTCTTAAAATAAGTAACAGAAAATTGTGAAAAGCAAAGCATTGAAAAATTCAACATATAATTTATTTCCCTTGAATACAAAGTGAAAGAAAAAAAAGAATATTTTATGGTATTGTGAATTAAATCCCAAAATAATTGAAGAATTACAAACAAGTCCTAGTAATTAAAAGTCCTGAATAAAATTAGAATAAATCCAAAAACTGAAGGCAGTGATGTGTCTTTGGTAGCTTGCAGAGTCTTGATGTGTCAAGTCTTTTGTTGAATCACAGTTATATGATTCCAGGTTTGAATTCACTATAAATTCCAGAGGATGTCTCTGTTCACCCAGAACTGAAAATATTCTCTCAGTTAAAATATTGTATTGTTGTTGTTGTTGTTGTTGTTGAGCTTAACGCCATTTTTCAGCACACGATAGGCTATTCATGGCGGCCAGTATTAATGGTGGAGGAAGAAACCGGAAATCACCGGAAAGAACCACCGACCCACGAGAAGCTACTAGCAAGCTTTCTCACATATCCACATATTGTATTGTTCATTGTTCTCTACTTGACCTCAGGTCACAATTATAATTTTCTATTACCCCCCTCCATACCTGATGATGATGATGATGATGATGATGATGATGATGATGATAATAATATTAATAATAATAATAATAATAATAAAAATTTTCTTTATTAGTTGCAGAACTAATCTACTTTGAGGCCTTCTTTCTGATAGCTACAATATACATGTATATATTATTTATAACATGATGTAAAGAATCTGGTTTGACACTAAATAATTAAGTGATTTTAAAAGTCAGAGTATCAAGCCTGGAACACAGGTATCTGTGAATACATAACATGAACATATATAAAATATCATCCTGCATTGAAAAAACAACCATGAAAATGATGCAAAATTATAGAAAAGCAGGCGATGTTTATTGTACTAGAACTATTCAGTTTTCTAAAGATTTCATCCATTTGAGACGTTGATAATGAAAAGAAGAAATACTAGGAGCCTACCTTATGTCACTGTGAATGTTGTTCCATGCTAATGGACCAATATATTAAAAACTTTTTTAAACAATTTCTTCTTTGGCCTTGGAATAATGTAATATTATTAATTACATCCTGGAAATTGTCTATACATTGATATAGAATTAAATGGCATGCCCTCTTTTGGAGCCTTAAAAGTTTTGTTAGGTTTTAATTAGAGGTATTACCCCAAATTACATTGCAGAAGTCCTTATGTGGCGGAAAATAACTTTTATAAAAGATTACCATATACTGAAGAGGAATGTATGTTTTGATTGTCCTTAGTAGCTAGTGATTGGAGTATTATGTTCTGTTAGGTTTGAATTAGAGGTATTACCCCAAATTACAACAGTTCAGATATGGCTGAATATAACTTTTATAAAAGATGACCCTATACTGAAGAGGAATGTATGTTTTGATTTTCCTTAGTACCCAAAGATAAGAATTAACCATTTTTTAAACATGTTTAATGTGAATAGACCAAGTATGGATGTTATCTACAAATACACAAAGAATTTTATCTTGAAGGCTCACATTGTCAAATATAACCTGGAGTTTGTTGCTATATAGCCTTGCTCTTTTTTGTTGTGTTGTAACTAGTATAGCTTTCGTTTTTTCTGTATTTATGATCATAACTGTTTTCCTTACATCATACTTGAAGTCTGTTGAGAGCATCTTGTAAGTTATTTTCAAGTACCATTTTGGTTTTACACATCTCTGGCAGTGTAGTATCATCTGCATAAAGGTCATTGGAAGAAATTGAAGTTACAATCTAAGAAGTAAGTCATTGATAAAAAGATGAATAACAGAGGTCCAGTGATAGAGCCCTGTGGTACTCAACAGTTAATATGTTTACTTTCAGAAAGTTGACCATTTAAAGATACATTTTGAACTCTATCAGTTAAGTAAGAAGCAAACCAGATTTTTGGTTTTTCAAGCAAAATGTCATGAAGCTTTATGAAAATCAACCATAATACTGTAGTGCCTTCCATTTCTCCTTGAATGCTTTCAGCCATTTAAGATACAAGTGCAGTTTCACAGGAGTGATTTTTCTGAAAGCCAGATCATAAGTGTTGAAATAGTCAAGAAAAGAATAATGTACATGTTATTCTAGTAATTTGAGAGACAAGGAAGGATAGAGATGGGTCCTTAGTTATTTACATTATCTTTTGTTCATGCTTTATGTAGTCCTATAATTTTGTCAGTTTTCTGTTTGAGGAAATTTAGTGGACCTAATACTTTCATTGCAAATGAAGTCTATACTCTACAATTGCAGGTGCAGCTACCTTTAGTTGTTGTTGTGGGGCTTAATGCCATTTTTCAGCACACAATAGGCTATACATAGTGGCCAGTATTAATGGTGGAGGAAGAAACGGAAAACCTGCGGAAAGAACCACAGACCCACGAGAAGCTACTGACAAGCTTTCTCACATATCCACATTCATCAAATCTTAGACTCGAACCCACACAGACAGAGATAAGATGGCAGTAATCCTTGATGGAGAGCACTTTAGACCACTAGGCCACTCAGGCCCCCACCACCTTTAGTAGTCTTGGTCCAATCATATAAAGTTCTGTAGCTTTACAATCATACATTTATTTTTTAAATATATTTCAACACAAATTTTGGACTCATTTCAGGAATTTCAAACTTTATATTATTTGTTAGTTTTTTAGCACAAAAATGTTTGAGTTCCAGATGATCAGATGAAGTTCTGAGTTGTTTAAGTTTTTCAGCAAATTGAACGAAAAAGTCATTTAAAATATTTAGGTGGTCAGTTGGATTATTGGTATAAATGCCCTCGTGATTAAGAGATAAAATTTAAGTTTTACTCTTACATTTGCCTTCACCGAACTCTGTAAACACTTTCCAGATAGCTTTTGAGTTATTTTGGTTTTCATCCAGCACTTTTTTGTTGTGTGCTCGTTTGGCTTGATGCATCATTTTACTAACTTTATGGAAAATAACCTTCTACAATGAACTTAAGATTTACAAAATTAAAACCATAACCTGGACTTAGGAAATTCCAAAACCTAGACCAAGACCGAAATAAACATATTTACTTCTTTTAATAATAATAATACTGGTTTTAATCCCTTTAGACAGATAATAATTTAGCTATGTATTAGTTGTTTATGCAGAATAAAATAAAAAGGTCAGTTTGGGTCAAGCAACAATGAACTCAATTTTGGACAAGATCAAGTCTAACATACAATGTTACATTACAATAGGATGTAATGAAATAACAAAAATAATAAAAAACTAACAATGTAAATTATATATACACAACAATACTTTCATCTTAGTGATTTGAGAACACTTTATTGTGCACTTAAAAATTATGATCTACCTTAAAATCTACAATATGCATCAAAATCTTTGACAAACAGACTTTTGAAGAAGATTTGAGAAGACTTGTTATTTAACATTTAATTATATGCCAAACAGTAAGTATCTGACTCCTGTAATTATCATGGAGACAATAGATCTAAACACTGAATGTCAGTGCTTTCATCAATTATTGCATTTTAACAAAATTCAGGTGAATTTATTGTTAAAGACCAGTGTCATTTGTTTTCACATGCACATATCAGATAAAAGTCGGGAGTTAATATTAAAATTATCACCTAGTCACCTTGAAATCATCGAGAGACATTAATTTTTCATGGACAAGCCAGTTGTTCAGAGGCAGCAGAGGAGGATTTCAGAATTTTATCGGACAATTACGAATTCTTGGAATTTGTATCAGATGACATTAGGTAGTGATATCTATGGGATACTGTGAATTAGGAAATATGGAGTTCAGTTTTGTATACATTTAATATTATTTGCGTTTCTTGTAACTAATCATTAGGCTCACAGGTAACTGGCAGAAGTTTACTGAAATTTGGTCAGCTGTAGCTAGAACAGGGTTAGAAATTTAGTAAATCAATGAGACATACAAGATTTACCAGTAAAATGTTAAACATTTTTTTCCTTGTGAAAACTTGCTTAAACAGTAAATATTTACATACTCGAGTCTGCTTCAGACACTCATATTGATGTTGACTTTGAATTGAAAATGGGCTTATCAGTGAAGGCAGGGAATTCCTCAAGGGTTAATATTAAATGGGTATGAGTTTGTTTTCTTCTGAGTGAAAATGAAACATAAAACCAAGTTACTGAATAGGGATTTCAAGCTATGATCTTGAGTCTAAACACCCATTTTGGAGAGTAAGGTTGGTTCATAGGTCATGGCTAAATCCCTTATACATTAAGTTTTGCTTCAACATGCCAGGTAAATGAATTTGATTTTGCAATGCCATGAATAAGTTAAAACCCTCCCCCCAACGATTCAATTTTCTTATTGATAATTTTACCACAGTAAAAATGAATCTTGTGCGCAGTTGAAGTTATAGAACCCATGATTATTGATACAGATATAAAACGGTAGAGCATGATTTTATGTCGGTTTTATTGATTTTTAAGTTGGTGCCTACAGTATTGCAAAGAATTATTATTTTACTGCCAACATAGCATCTGTGAAGCTCTAGAAAGTTAGTGAAATACCAAACTTCAATCACAGACCGAAATACAGTATTATTGATATTTAAGTTGGTGCCTGCAGTATTGCAAAGAATTATTATTTTACTGCCAACATAGCATCTGTGAAGCTCTAGAAAGTTAGTGAAATACCAAACTTCAATCACAGACCGAAATACAGTATTATTGATATTTAAGTTGGTGCCTACAGTATTGCAAAGAATTATTTTTTTACTGCCAACATAGCATCTGTGAAGCTCTAGAAAGTTAGTGAAATACCAAACTTCAATCACAGACCGAAATACAGTATTATTGATATTTAAGTTGGTGCCTCCAGTATTGCAAAGAATTATTATTTAACTGCCAACATAGCATCTGTGAAGCTCTAGAAAGTTAATGAAATACCAAACTTCAATCACAGACCGAAATACAGTATCATTAAAGAAGTTTTGAGATTCAATGATACATGCATGAAAAGATTTACCAGTATTTCAATATTAAAGCAGAAAAGCTAATAAAATTAAATGAATTTACTAGTACATATGAGTCATCTGTGTTTGGGAACAGTTAATGTTTTCAGTGTTATCGTTGGTTTAGACAGTGAAGAAGCATCTTTGAAGAATTAAGAATGAAAGTTTTTGATATTTTTCATGAAGTTAGTGCAGTTCTTAGTTTTTGACCTTCCCAAAAGTACAAATTGCAGAATCATCCTGTTCTAAGTCTCAACCAAAGTCAATCTAAATTCCAGAAAATTTGGATTGATTTCTACAGGACTATCATTTACAAAGTTTTTATGTCTAGCTTTTTAATCGTGTGAAATAACAGTACAAATGTATGTACATCCCCTTGTACAGACTGATGATTTTACACTATCCCTCATTTCATTATAAGCACAGGGATAGCAAATATTGGTAAACTAATTTTAAATTTTGTCAGTTTAAAAATTTAAAAGAATGTTGAGAATTTTGTCATCTACATCATCTCTGCTATTAATTAGAAATACTACATTTATTTATTTGAAGATATGATTTTCCTATTCGTTATCCTTGTAGCTACTTTTCAAGATCATTAAAACAAATTTTACGAGATTTTACAGAAAGCGCCATGGAATATATGGTATTAAATTTTATATAAATGTTGCTTAACCCTTTAACTACTACAGCTGTTCTGCAGTTTTACTACTGCCGAGTGATAGCGTATCAGTTACTGAGACTACTGATACTGTTTGCTAGGCAGAATACTAGAGCATCGTCATAGCTGACTACGGGAACTGACAAAAAAAAAAACATGGTTACATTTATATTCATTATTTCATTAGTTTTTACTGGATTTCAGTGAAATAAAAAGCAGCTTACCTTGTATAGTGTCTGTTATTCATATATTTCCATTTTAATTACTCCTACAACAATCAGACAAGAAATCCCCGTCGCGTAAACTGTTTTGAATCGCACAAAATAAATCGTCATTTGATTAAAAATCACATACATCTAGTGCTGAAACCGGACTAACATCATTATCTGATCCATTTACTAAGAATGATCCATTAAACTCTGCGATATTGCTTGCACTGAACCCTTTAAAGTCACAAATATCTGACTAGGAATCCATTTTTGTTTATCTCAACTACAAGTGTTTTGTACATTGCCGGATATTTCCTTCCCGTGTGTCTAAATTTAACCTCTCAGCTTTCCAACTGGTATCAAAATGTTCAGTAACCAGTCTTCTCATTGGTTATGATAATGAAAAATAAGTAAATATCTGTACTTTTAACCAATCAACGTTTAGTTAACATAGCAGTTACGTCCGCATAGATGTGACACTGGGGTTTTGAGTACAGCAGTACTACAAGCTCATAAGCGACACTGGGGTTTTAAACCAGGCTTATCGACACTGCATATATGCGTTAGTGGGGTTCAGGAGCTATTTACAGGCGACACTCAGATGTGATAGTCGTAGTTAAAGGGTTAACCTTTCCCCCATCAATTATGGCTAATAAATACCTAAACAAGACTTCTCAAAACCTGCTTGATAGAATTTCATTATTATTATTCTGTAGTGATTGGTTTCAAATTTATGCAAATAATTCTGGTCAACAATCAAGTATATCCACCTCTGAAGGTCTCCACAACTGTTGAATTTGATAATATTTGGCAAAATGTATACTAGTATGAAGACTAACTCAACCCTCCATGGTTAACTTGAATATTGATGGCTATGAAGGGTAATTGCATAGTGATAAAGGGTGATTGCATAGTGATGAAGGGTAATTGCATAGTGATGAAGGGTAATTGCATAGTGATGAAGGGTGATTGCACAGTAAAGAAGGGTGATTGCATAGTGATGAAGGGTGATTGCATAGTGATGAAGGGTAATTGCATAGTGATGAAGGGTAATTGCATAGTGATGAAGGGTAATTGCATAGTGATGAATGGTGACTGCATAGTGATGAAGGATTATTGCATAGTGAAAAAGGGTGATTGCATAGTGATGAAGGGTAATTGCATAGTGATGAAGGGTGATTGCATAGTGATGAAAGGTGATTGCATAGTGATGAAGGGTGATTGCATAGTGATGAAGGGTGATTGCATAGTGATGAAGGGTGATTGCACCCTCAAAAACATTTCATTTTGTGGTTCTTTTTCCTTTTCCTTTTCATCTTTTCATATATAGTAGTCTTAGTGGCAGCAGGGTATAAAACCTTGGCCATGAAGGGTATTTGAATGGTTATGAAGGGCGATTTAAACAAATGATTTCAATTAGCCTTAAATATGGCTACTGTTACTAAATAAAGAAGAACCTTTAGGCAAGCTGTCCAGAAATGATTTTTAGACTTTGACCAAACTAGGTGGAACACTGAAAAAAAGAAAGAAATAACTTAAAATTGGGCTTTGTCCAGTTAAACTAGTTGGATCAGTGCCTGGGGTATGTATATGTAATAAAAATTGTGATGATTCAACATGGTGAGTCATAGGATCAGTTTTTGTTGTTATTATTATTATTATTATTATTATTATTATTATTATTATTATTATTATTATTATTACAGGGCTCAAAATTAGCAGTAGTCCGCTAGCCCGAGGCTAGTAGATTTCCTGTCAGACTAGTAACTTTCATAATATGTAAGTTTCGGTTATCGAAAGTCAAAAGTTTGTTTACGCCATTCCCTAATAAAGACTTCGGCAGATGTCCCATAGAATCAAAGCAGTAACCATTGTCAACACAGTCAAGTCAGTATCTGCCTCAGAAAGGTGCGTTTCTGCAACAAGAAGCCATCTGATTTGTGCATTCGATTAACAGTGCCAATTATGGATTCCGTCATTAACAACAGAAGTTAGGAAATTGATCCTGATTAATCTGATATGATTAAATTAAAAATGATGTAGTATCACACTTTATTCACTCGGCCACAGTAATAAACTACAAAACTGTGTACCACATAAAAGATTTGATTATGTTTTTTTTGGGGGGGGGGAATGCTGGCTAGCCAAACACTCCAACAGTCACAAACGGAAAACTATATATTTTACACTTGCATCAAAATAATTATAAAAATCAGATGAATTTATTATAACTTTATTGACACATCCTTTCCATACAACTACTTTTTATATGATGATAAGAATTAATTTTACATTTTTCCCTTACAAGAATGGAAAAATAATTGAATAGATATGGAGATATCAAGCAGAATGCTGTACATTTTAAAATCTCTGAGCATGGGCATCTAAGATTTGAAAATGTTCTGCCTTATTAATTTCAACAATATACTGCTGTCCGATTAATCAGGAACAATTACCAAACTTTCGCTATTAATAACACCATATATGGAACTGTTATATAAAAGTAGATGGGTTTGTTTGATGGGAACTTACTTTTTCTAAGCTGAAACTAATATCATCTTCTGATGTTAATATTTTGTAACAGCTTCACAATAGCCACTGGTTTGATCATGCAGAACTTGCACTGCATTCCTTATCAGAGAGAGGCCATTTAATGGGTTGGGGGTGGGGTGGAGGTAAAAGCACGTGTTTTGAAATGGTGTTTCTTGCTCTGACTTTCTTATATAAAGGACATTGATATTCATTTTCTTACTTTAAATAATTTGCGTCAGCTATACTGTAACATCTCGTATTTCCAAAGAAGCCACAATTTGCTCCTTTTAAGACAGACAAAATGTGGCATTTTATAGAATGTATTCGGCTACCAGAAAAAAGCAAATGTTTAATGAAAATGACATTAAGGAGAGGAATAATTCTTATGATAGGGAAAAGGGTAATCAAATAATTCAGACGACATGGACAAAAGACAGGGAATGGCTGAGTTATAATGAAGAAAAGAACGTTATGCGGTATAATTGGTCTGCGAAATTAGCAAAAAAAACCACAGAGAAAACATCCAGTTTTGTTGCAGGTTGTTCAAACTTTAAAACTGAATCAGTAAACGTGCATGAAAGCTTGGGCAACACAAAAATAATGGAGAAAAGCAGCTATGCAGATACCACCAGAGGAATCCACCGCCGGTAAGATCTTGGGAAGATTTAAAGAAATGTTTTACCATAGGTGCTGGACGCAAGCTTGATGCTGAAAAAAAAAACCCCACCCAATAATCTGACGAAAGCTTGATGCTGAGAACCCCCCCCACTCAATAATCTGAAGGAAAGCAATCATAAAGAGTGACAAAAATATACCCCCAGACCCATTTTGACATAGGACACTGTCTATCATACTATATAAGAGACAAGATCAGTAACTTCCAAATACTTCGTTTTACCCATGACTCGATTTCCTTCTGCCATTTCGGTCATTGAAGGCTTATGGACATAATCTATGGCTTATTTTACTCCTGATATATTTTATTATAATTGACTTTTCTGTGTTGCACCAAACTGAAGTTACAGGTTCCGAAACATGCGAATTTCATCTGATAGCACAATGTTGCTCTTAGGTGACAACTGGTGAAAGTGACTATGGTAAAGAACCGAACACCCATCAATGATTTTGCATGGATGTGTTAGCTGGATGCGATGAAAGGAGTTGATGTTGGAGACACAGGATTGATAAACAATTTGTTACATTTACTCACTACATCACTGGAAGTGAAAGGCAGAAACCTGTTTTGGTGGAGCATTTCTGGTCAGTTCTTGTCAGTGCAAGTGTGGAATTGATGTAGTGGAATTGGAATGGGACATATTAAATAGTTTAGTCTACAGCAAGTAGGTGTATATTCAAATATTTATTAAAAAAATACAGGAAACATCATTGACGCCAGATTTGTTAAAATTCTTTATTTAGCATAGTATCTTGATTTTAAACGGTAACCATGTAAGAAAAGCTTTCAAAAAAATAATATCAACATTATTAAAGTATTGACATTACATTTTCTTGATGTACATTTATTCAGATTATAATTTTCTAAATGTATTTTGTTATCTTGCAAAGACATCTATGCTTTGACTTGGTCCACAGTTGTAAAATGATGTGCTGCTGACTGAAAGAATATTATGGCATTGATTGACCTTATCTTAACAATCCCAGCCTACTCTGCTGATGCTGAGAAGGGTTTCTCAGAGATAGAAATGGTGAGGAGTGAATGGAGATGATGTTTGCAAACTTGGGTTCTGTTGGAATTACTCTTTATATATAATGTTCCATACAAATGATATTCCAACAAATGATCCATCACCAGCAGTACATTTTTTGAATGTTTCAGGGAGATAGGTAAGGAGACCTAAACAAACCCCATATGGACCCAGAGTGAAGGTGGAGGATGAGAAAGGACACCTGGATCCTTTTTTTGGAATTGGATCCAGATATTCTTGAGAAATAAGAAATGTAAATTGACTGATTGATGATTTAAAGCAGGATTTGATTTATAATTCTGTAATTCTGTGTTTCATATGATAATGCTATTTATGAATAATATTGTTGTTAATCTCAATACAAGTGTGTGATATTGTTTTTGGACAGGACTAGTAAAGATTTGGCAGGACTAGTAAATTTCTCAGCATACTAGTCCTGGCTACAAAGAAATTTGTGTTAAATTTAAACCCTGTTATTATTTATTATTATTATTATTATTATTATTATTATTATTATTATTATTATTATTATTATTATTATTATCTTTTAGGTCAAGATAATGTTGAGTATATGAAAAAGGAATTTAACAAAGCTTTGGTTGAGCTAGAAAAATGGATGGCGAAGAAAGTGGTCCACCCATTCGAGACCTTGGTTCATTTGCATGGAGTTCTGTACCAAGTGATGCTGACATAAAAGGTAAAGGTCTTTATTTGTTTTTAAAGTAAAGACTTATTTTAATTTTTCTTTTATTTTTTATTTATTTTATTTGGTAGAGTCTTCTTTATTTGGGATGGTGTTTGTAAAGTAAAGACAATTTTTTTATCATCACACTTTAGCAAAAATCGGGAATGTTGCTGTTTCTTTAGTGTGCATCTGTCCATCTGTGACTTAAGCATGTCATTAATTCTCCCATACAGGGGCACGGAGTGTCCCAGTGGTCTATAGCCGTGTCCTTTATGGATCACTGCCATCTCACCTCTGTCTTCGTGAGTTCAAGTCCAGACTTGGCTAATGTTGGTAAGTGAGAAAGCCTGTCAGTAGCTTCTCATGGGTCAGTGGTTCTTCCCGGGGGTTTTCCAGGGTTCTACCTCCACCATTAATACTGGCCACAATGTGCTGAAAAATGGCATTAAACCCAACAACAGCAATTCTCCCATACCACTGCCAGAAATTGTATTGAAACTATAGGCAAGATGTGTGGTTGGTGTCAATGTGCAAAAAGATTTTATTTTTTTTGCCATTTTGGTGACAACTTGTTGAAAATTTATATTTTAAAAAATGTGCCTTTTGGGATAGTGCTTCTCCTTCCACACAGCTTAGAGGAGTTTGACGATTTAATGTTGATTTAATGTTGAACGGCAATGGGACCAGAGTTAGCAGTCACTATGGTAAAATGATTTCTGTTCATTAAGTTCATTTTTGAACCCATTTCATATATTTGTTGGTTTGTTTGTTGTTTGTTGTTGGGCTTAACGCCATTTTTCAGCACACGATAGGCTATTCATGGCGGCCAGTATTAATGGTGGAGGAAGAAACCGGGAAAGAAAGAACAACCGACCCACGAGAAGCTACTGGCAGGCTTTCTCACATATCTACATTAGCGAATCCTAGACTCGAACACACATCCTAGACTCGAACGCACATGCAGACAGAGGTGAGATGGCAGTGATCGGTAACGGACAGCGCTTTAGACCACTAGGCCACTCGGGGCATATTTGTTGGCATATTATACTTGTATGTAAATTATTCTTGTCCACACATGACAAATATTTGAGTTCCCTTGAGTGACATTTTTGGCTTGGTCTTTTTTTCTTGATACTGTATATATATATATGTACATGCATACATATGAACCTACATACGTATTTACTATTTTGCATGGGGCCCCAAGTGGCCAAGTGGTCCATTATGGATCAATGCCATCTCACCTCTGTGTGGGTTTGAGTCTAAGATTCGGCAAATGTGGATATGTGAGAAAGCTTGCCAGTAGCTTCTCGTGGGTCTCTGGTTCTTTCAGCGGATTTCCGGTATCTTCTCCACCATTAATACAGGCCGCCATATATAGCCTATCGTGTGCTGAAAAATGGCATTAAGCCCCAGAACAACAACTATTTTGCGTAGATTTCATGAACCATGAATTTAAAAGTCCTATGAAAATGACCTTTCTGTGAAAATACTATAATTTCTACACACAGCCTACTCCCCATGGCAGCCTGTACTCTGCTACTGATTTAAAAACAAAAAGCATCAAAGATATGTAAAATGTACAAATCTGATTAATTTTATTCATTGATTTCTAGTTTCTAATTTTGTTGCCATCAAGCGATCCCTATCATTGTGACCTTCTCATTTCAAACCTATTGGAAGATCAACATTAACATAGCATCCATATTTAGGTATGTATGTGTTGTTCAAACAGCACAAGTAGTGTAGTTGTTTGTTGTCCTTCGGCTCTGAATGATTGCATAAATTTTTCTATAACATTGAGATGTAAGGGCATATTTTCCCTCTTTTTCAGTTTGATATGAAATGTTAGTATTAGGGCTTGCATACATTGGTTGCAGCCCCCAGTTTACTTGAGGTCTCACTAGGATTTTAAAACTAGGAGTTCAGGACTCCCATTTTGGTAAAAATAGGAGTCTCACCAGCAAAAGTTGCAGTCCCCTCTCAGAAGATTGTGAACTTTGCAGAATAGAATACTCATTGATTCATAACAATATACATAACAAATGAACTGAGGTATAAAACAATTTTTTATCTTAAATGGCTTGTGGGTTAATAACGGTTGATATATCCTTTGGATTTTTTTAAACGATATATATTGTTTTCTCTGCAGGTACATGTAAGTAATATACTGGTAGTTTCAATAAATAATATGTATTATACAGCTACATGTAAATGAAACCTGTATATAATGGTCACTCTGGGTTCTGTCCAAAATCTGCTTTTTTAGATAATTGTCCATTATATAGAGGGTCATCAAGAGCTCTAGAAAAGCATCATATTTTTTTTTACATAGAAAACTTGACCAAATATGCATACAGATATTTAATGCATTCAGAATATGCAAAACTATTTTATCTTGAGCATTTACAGTGTAGTCCAGAGTTCTTGGCTAGCACTTCTTACTGTAAGCACTGTCCCTCTGTTTGACAGATGTTCTGTGCAGATTTGAATGATAACAGTAGAACTATGACTTGGATAGATCTTTGCAATCAGACACACCTGTGAAATAGTTTTGATTATGAAGACAATTTGAACATACGGAAAGGCAAGACTAGCTTCTGGGCCATTGAAACTTGGTCTTGGAGTGCAAGTTTTGTGTTTAGTGGTATTCCAAAAATACCCCTTCAAATAACACTTAAAGTCAGTGAGTGAGTTAAATACCTAATTTATGATATTCTTATCTTTATCTCTGTCATGGAATGAATCACTAATGGGATAAATGAAATAAAAAGAGAGTAAGGAAGAATGATGGGAAATTGGATCATGATTGATAAGTTAGAGCACAGTTTATATTATGTTTATTAATAAACCAGTATAAAATAAAAACTGTAAAGAATGAAAGATTCATAGATACTGCAATAAGTACATGCACCTGCATCCCATTTTGTAAGATAGAGTGTGTGTTTGGGGTATCACTTAAAGCAACTCAATCAATTGCAGATGGAGCAGCATTACCACATATTTTTCTTACAACATGATAAAGAGTGGGGTTCTGTTTAACACTTCTGTAGACAATCATTGAAATAGGACCTAAATCTGGAACAGCATTAGGTTTATGTCATAGTGTACGAGGCTTTAATCAATTACCTGTAATATAGGCAGTGCTTATGGCATGAATGTGTGGACTAATAATTAAATGCAAACCTCTGAAAATAGTGCATGACAACTTGGCTTATAACTTGTTTCTGTGACCTTTAAGTCCAAATTTCTGTAAATTCCTTTCCATTCTTGCTGATGGAAGTACTGATGCTACCATACTGGTGCAAAGGATAGTAAAAATACTGACAAGATACCAGACAGTGGAAAACTGAAAACCTCTGATGTAACAAAATGTATAATATCAACATATGTTTTTGACAAATTCTTTTACGAAATAGATATGTTGTAAAATTATTTTCTTTGTTCTTTGTTTGGTTGGGGAACATTGCAACCACGGGTTGTGCACTCCCATTAGGGAGGTAGAGCACAATGGTGGAACATGCCCTCACATTGGGGAGGTAGAGCACTGATAGTGGGTTGCACCCTCCTTTGAAGGAGGTTGAGCACCCTAACCATGGGTTGCACAGTATCTTTAGGAATGTAGGGAGGTTGAGCACCATGTTAGTAGGTTGCTCCCTCCCATCAGAGAGGTTGAGCACCACAATACACATTGTGCCTCTGGCAATGTGTTGGCCCCTTCCGTTAGGGAGACAATACATCACACCTATGATGCACAGAGTGAAGATAATGTCTTTTCCAGCTATCACTCATCAACCTCACAGTATGAGGAAAGGGTCAGGACTGAGTTTTCCCTCAGGGGACAGTTTTATTGTCCCCCTACCCAATTATACCTATCCTTATGGGATTTGGGGCCTTTTACTGCATTGACCTTGGTCCGTCATACCCCCATGGACTACTCAACAATGCCATACCAATCAAAGTGGTGCTGCTGCTCGTGTCCCACCATCACCACACCACATGGTTTCTTTTGGGAAGCTGTAGTGTAGTGTTACATCATCGAGGATAGACAAACCTTCTCATCTTCCCTGTGGCAAAAACATCAGATGAATCAAATTCAGGCTTAGGAACCCATTTAGAGTCAGAGGTGATAATCTTCCAATGTTCCTGGACCCAGGCTGAATGGTTCCTCCACATCAAAAACCTAGACATGAAAGCAGTATTTCTAGCACTGCAGAAATGCATAATAAGAGGCCGATGTGCTGTGGTCTCCTTAGACATGTCTGTCGTAGCCTACCTACGACGTCACGGAGGCACACATGCTCCTTCTGTATACATGGAGGTCTGGAACCTTTCTCTCTGGGCAGCCTCAGAGAATGTCACAATCTGAGTTTGCCACATTCTGAGCAAGATGAATGTATTAGCAGACAGCCTGTCCAGAACAGACCGAACCATCCTCACAGAATGGTCTCTTCACCACTCATTAACAGAGTTCTTGTTTACCCTTTGAAAAAGACTTCTAGTAGACCTGTATGTGACCAAACTCAACAACAAACTTCCCTTTTACGTGTCTCTTACGCAGATGTGAAAGCATGGGCAGTCAATGCATTCAGCTTCCAGTGGGATTGCCTATTCACATATTCCTTCCCACCTTTCCGACTTCTACCAGAAATTCTGCAAAGAATCAGAACTTTCACTCATTGGATAATTTTCATTGCCCCATTTTGGTCCAAATGACCATGGTTCAATGATCTCCAAGACCTCTTAAAAGATTGACCCAGGTCTCTATCACACAGGATGGATCTCCTGTCACAGTACTGGGAATCCCTTCTCCACAACAGCCAAGACATTATCCACAATCACGCCTGGCTTATCTCAAACAATCTCTCCACCAGAACAAGTTTTGAGATAGTCACCAGTTGCATCATTCAAGCCAGTAGAGATTCTTTCATCCAATGTTTATGATGCTAGGTGGAGAATCTTCAGTGATTGGTGGAGTAGGAAACACATTGATCCTATATGCCCTTATGTAACTTCCATTGCTGATTTCCTTTTGTTCTTTGTGGCGAAAAGATGTTCAGTATCCACTATCGAAGGCTATCAAGCTGCCATCTCCAACACCCTTAAATTCTTGCAGGGCACAGACATTGGTTTAGCTCTGCATCTTACCAATCTTAAAAAAGTGTTTTAAGTGTCAGAGACCTGTCTCTCACTCCCTTATCCCCAGATAGAATCTTTCCTGTTTTCTTTGGTCATTAAACAAAGCACATTATGAACAATTGAGTGAATCTTCCTTTTTGGATCTCACACTCAAAAGTGTGTTCTTTCTCACCCTTGCTTCAGAGAGATGAAGAGGGGCCCCGAGTGGCCTAGTGGTCTAAAGCGCTGTCCGTTACGGATCACTGCTATCTCACCTCTGTCTTTGTGGGTTCGAGTCTAGGATTCGGCAAATGTGGATATGTGAGAAAGCTTGCCAGTAGCTTCTCGTGGGTCGGTGGTTCTTTACGGTGATTTTCCGGTTTCTTCCTCCATCATTAATACTGGCCACCATGAATAGCCTATCGTGTGCTGAAAAATGGCATTAAGCCCAACAACAATTACAACAGCGAGATGAAGAAGTGAAATTCATGATTTGTCCATTGAATCTGGGGTTTCTTAGGTTTAATGGGAACTCTGACTCCATTTTCCTTCTCTGCCAACCTGGTTTTCTTGCAAAAATCAGTTACCTTCTCTAACCCTCTTATCCATGAAGATTCCCAGTCTCAGTAAAACAGGGGATGATCAAGATAGACTTGTATGCCCCATTCATGCTCTTTGCTTCTATCTTAATGTCTCCAAAGCAAAAAGAAAAGGTATGGAAATGTCTCTCCCTATTAAGGGCTCCATAGACATTTTAGCTGCTACTATTTTCATTGGATTATCGTAATGATCAGATGAGCCTACGACTCTCTCACTGATGGAGGGTCCCCAAGTGGCCATGTGGTCTAAAGCACTCACTGTTCCAGATCACTGCCATCTCACCTCTGAGTGGGTAGCTGTCTCAGGCTCAGCTAATATGGGTATGTGAGAAGGCTTGCCAGTAGCTTCTTGTGGTGGGTTGGTAGTTCTTCCAAGGGTTTTCTAAGGTTCTTCCTGCACCAGTTATACTGTCCACCATGTTTAGCCTATCTTGTGCTGAAAAATGGCATTAATCCCTACAACAACAACAACAACTCCTCCTCACGAACTGAGACCTCACCTTTATGAAACTTGAGGTCCATGAGGTATGAGCCATTGCTACCTCATGGGCCTATTTTAATCATTCCTCTCTGGAAGATATTTTGATAGCAGCTTTTTTGGCACTCCCACAGTACCTCTTCCTCCTTTTATCTCTACTCATTAGCACAACTAGCACAGGCATTTTTTGGCCAAGTTCTATTGTTACCTTAGAGGGTATTACTTAGACATGAATATTCTTTAGAAGTGGACCTCTTCCTCTGTGGTAATTACATTTAACTTCTGTTTTTGATTAGTTTGACATCAGACTACCCATCTTACTGACAAATTCAGTTCAGAAATAGCAACAGGATAAGTAATTGCTGCTATTAAAATTAGTTTTTTTTTGGTAAAACCAATTTTAATTCTGCAATACTTACTGGTTGCTATTGCCGAATAGAATACCCTCCTCCCACCTCTCTCTGATATCTTGTGTAATTAACTGAAAAGATGATGTATGAGTACATCTACCTTCTGTACATGGCTGGTGGCAGAGTGGTGTGCAAAAGGTCAAAGGGTCATATTCACATCATATGGATGGTATATTTTTGGCATAAAAATAGATTAGTCGAGCAATAGCTGAGTAAGTATTGCAGAATTATAATTAGTTTTACCCCCTCCCCTCCAGACTACATTTTGGGACAAATGAAAATGTAAGCAGAACAATTTAATTTCCTGCAAACGCTTTTCATGGACAAGTGGATATAAAGAAAATTTGCTCAGCCCTTTAATGGTACAAGAGTCAGTGACCTAATGATTAGTGAAGCAAGGGTCTGCTAATTTTTGGTGGTTTTACTCCAACATGTGGACCCTGAGTGGTTTAAAGCAGTGGTCCCCAACCCCCAGGCCACGGACTGGTACAGGTCCGTAGATCAAATGGTACCGGGCCACCCAAGGTACATTAAATTATTTCCATTTTATTTCCTGTTGTGTATTTCTCTTGGTTTTATATTCACTTTATATTCATTTATATTGATATTTATTTATATTCATTTTTGGTGTAACTGTATTTTATTTTGAAGGCATGTTTACATACAATTAAATTAAAATTCTTAAATCAGAACAGTCTGAAATATAAACAATCAACGTACTCCTCCTCAGCAGGCCGTGGTAAAATTATCAAATGTTGACCTATCCGCGGTGACCACTGGTCTAAAGCATCTGCCTTTATCGATTACTACCATCTCACCTCTTTGTAGGTTTAGGTATTGTACTAGGCCAATGTGGGTATGTAAGAAAGCTACCAGTAGTGGGTTGGGGTTCTTACCAGGGTTTTCCTAGATTCTTCCTCTGCCAGTTACACTAGCTGCCATATACAGCCTAACTTGCGCAGAGAAATGGCATTAAACCCCCAAACAGCAACTCTATGTTGAGGCTACTGGTATTTACAAAGATAAGCAGGGCATTCCTTCACTTTTCAGAAATTGGAATTAATCTGTTTCTGTTGTAATTAGTTGAGAACAATACTCATTTTAAATGATTTGTACAAAATTACAGGGCATGACAAAAAAAATGTCCATTTAATATTTGGTATTTAAAAATGAGGGTAATAATACCATAGTATTATAGCCCAAATAGTAGTTTCATTTGATAGCTTATATCATTGATTGTGAATCCAGTAACTGAGTTATTAGTAATTGATAATAGCATTGATTAAGTTTGGCTTCTTTAGACAGATGTGTTTGGCATCACTGGTCCCAGCGCCTCAAAATACAAAATGTTTGGATCCTAGCTGTAGCTAATTAAGTTCTTTTTTAAATTGTGCTATAGAGATCTGTATTAAAGCAGTGATTTCCAACATATTTTTTATCATTGTATTTGTTGTTATTAACAGTTTTGTTTCTGTCAGTGTTGACAATTTCATGGCATTATTCCTTAATTTCTAAACCTTTGTGCTGTCTTGAAATTGATAGTTGCATACATCCTGCAGTGTGTTGGTATTGGCATACATCCTGTAGTGTATTGATATTTGCATACATCCTGCAGTGTATTGATATTGGCATAAATCCAGCAGTGTGTTGGTATTGGCATACATCCTTCTGCGTGTTGGTATTGGCATACATCATGCAGTGCATTGATATTTGCATACATCCTGCAGTGTATTGATATTGGCATAAATCCAGCAGTGTGTTGGTATTGGCATACATCCTTCTGCGTGTTGGTATTGGCATACATCCTGCAGTGCATTGATATTTGCATACATCCTGCAGTGTATTGATATTGGCATAAATCCAGCAGTGTGTTGGTATTGGCATACATCCTTCTGCGTGTTGGTATTGGCATACATCCTGCAGTGCATTGATATTTGCATACATCCTGTAGTGTATTGATATTGGCATACATCCAGCAGTATGTTGTTATTGGCATACATCCAGCAGTGTATTTATATTTGCATACATCCAGCAGTGTGTGGTATTGGCATAATTCTATAGTATATTGATATTTGTGTATGTGTGTGTTTTTTGATTTTTAACATAGCCTTAAAATATTTCAGTCATATCGCTATGATGTCTGCAGTGTGGCAGTTTATTGTAATATCTAGCACTGGGGCATCATGCTGCAGATATGTTGCATCAGGTCCCACTCAGAAATTTGGAATAAGATTATAGGGATTGTTTTGTTTTTTTGTGCTATATTTGTGACATTAGAATTGATCAAGGATAGCAGTATTTCAAGAGTTATGTTCTTCTATATGACCTTGTGTAAATTAGTACTCTTCAACCCACTAAGCTTTCAGTAGTCTCAATACTTTGATTTTATCTTTGTAGGTATCATATTTTCAGCATCAACATGGATTGTTGCTAGGGCTGTCAAAGATCACGAAAAACCAACCCGAAAAACCAACCCTTTAACGGGTACATGTTAGCACATGAATGACATGTACAACCATAGACCAACTACTTGTTATCCCCATTTCTTTAATATTTTGTATGGCGATAGAGGCTAACCCTGTAATGCACTACTCATACCTGCACTACTCGGTATGATTCTATGATTCGTCCACTGCAGCTGCAAATTTTCTGAAAGCATGCTTTTAATTAATAAATTTATTTAGAATGACCTTTGTACACAGATGGTAGGTATAATCCAACTTTTATTGATCATCCTCTACAAAGAGGTTTATTACCTGTAGAACAATGCTATGTTTTAACCTTGGTATATAATGCCTGGGGTATAAAGGTTTGTCCTGTTGCACAATGCCAAATAATTTTATTAATCCAAACAGACTCTCTGATGTATTGTTTATTTATATTAACAAGGGATCTTTTTTTTGTTTAAAGCCATAGCTGTCACACCTGTTTGAAGTGGTTTGCAAGTGTGTCGATTTTATTTTTTTATGGGTATTTCAATACCCTGGTTTTTCAAGGTTTGTCCTGTTGCACAATGCCAATGAATTTTATTAATCCAAACAGACTCTGATGTATTGTTTATTTATATTAACAAGGGATCTTTTTTTTGTTTAAAGCCATAGCTGTCACACCTGTTTGAAGTGGTTTGCAAGTGTGTCGAATTTATTTTTTTATGGGTATTTCAATACCCGGGGTTTCAATACCGTTGATACCTGGGTACCCTAGTACCTGTTGACAGCCCTAATTGTTGCATCATTGTCAGTGTCACAATTTGAAAGTGTTTGGCAAGAGGATGTTGGGAATACAATGTACATGTAGAACTATGAGCTGTGTAGAGAATGGGTTTGCAGGTTATTTACAGAGTATACAGGTATATGTATGTACATTTGCAAATTGATCTCTAATTGTTTGTTCTCCTTTTATTTAGAACACAGATCTGCTGATACAGTATACATTGGGCTCCGTCTTCCACAGAAACGTCGTCATAGACATCGACATCATCGAACACGAGGCAGAAAATATGGCGAGGATCCTACTCATGAGTCTTTCAACACACCAGATTGTAAGTATTAGTATTTTGTTGAAAGTTGCAGTACAGTGCAAACAAAGTACATTGGCCATATCTACTCGTGTATGTATATTCACTGAAGTACACCCCACTACACAGTGAGATTTGTTGAGGAATGGATCTTATTGGTTTGTGACCCATGATGCTACCACCTACATTAGGTCATTTAGAGATATATATGCATAAACTATAAACTGGCTGGGTAGAATCCACTCTTGGAGTGGAGTTAATGAATGTTACACCTGGTGAATTAATTACGTGTGGAGATGGGAGATTCAACAGGCAGAGATCTTTGAACTTCACTCACGAGCATCTCTAATATAAGAGTGAAAAATGGTGAATACATCTTGTGTGTACTGCATGAGGGATGTTTGAAACGTCTGAATATTTTGTCTTTATATTTTTGTTTTTTTAAAATCTCATTAAATTCAACTCCTATTGACAAATTAACGTTCGGTAAAATGATAGGTTGTTGTGTGAGATGTAACATATATGTCCGCAAACTAAAACTGTTGGAGAAGGAGAACAATTCTTCTACTGAGCAAAAAGCATGCTGTAAAATCTAGGTGCCTTTTGTTCAGCTGGTATCAGTGCCAATTTGGATGAGGTTTACAGATGTAATTCACTGTCATATCCTACAATTTTGAGGTGATTTCATTGTTGTAAAGGTCACAAATCCATCAAAATTCTGGAAGACATTTGTCGGTGCATGAGTTACAGTTTACAGAAATAGAGTTTGGTTCAGAGAAAATGAACAGAGACCATAAATCACTGGATATGGTTGGACTGTCAAGAGATATTTACATAATTAATTTTTCTAGTGTCCAAGACATTTGTGTGCCTCCGAAATGTCAGAAGTTTGGGGTGTTACCAAACCATTTGTGCACAGGTACCCTGAGAATTGATTTGCTACTTTGTAAGGGGAAAATAGATGAAGACATTTGTTACAGTAAAAGATATATATGTTATCATGGGCATGAATTCATCAGCTGTTTTGAATATATTAAAGAGTCATTTGAAGCCCAGAGGTTTGTGAAAAAGGTCATGCATTTTTTTGTTTCAGGTGATCAAAAACATACTTGAGTTGAAATTGCCAGATATGAAAGAGTGACCATAGATGGTTTAATGAGACTGTCATGAGTGATGACTGATAGATATATTTTGAAAGACAGAAATACAGTTTGGTTCAGAGAAAATGAACAGAGACCATAAATCACTGGATATGGTTGGACTGTCAAGATATATTTACATAATTAATTTTTCTAGTGTCACAAAACATTTGTGTGCCTCTGAAATGTCAGAAGTTGGAGGTGTTACAAAACCATTTATGCACAGGTACCCTGGGAATTGATTTGCTACATGTCCATACACCAGCACATAAATCTGCCATGTGACAGACTTCCAGAAGAAACACAGCATCCAGACTTTGCCATATGTTCCATACATTTCTAATTTTGGCTTCAAGTAATTTAGGCTGAATCCTGTTATCAGCTGTTTGCTGATGAGTAGATAATTTATTTTGAAAGTTGCAATGGGGATGAAAGTGTAGTTTTCCTGTGTATGAACAACATATGCAAAGTGAAGACAAATGCCATTTAGTAATGTGGATAATGTGGATGAGAAAGTATTTACTGGTGCATGGTGATTACATTGAGAGAATGCACTCTTCACTAATAAGGAACATTGTACATTACTCAATTGGTCAAAATGTTTTAAATAATCCACATACACCATTAACCTCCATATAATAAATAGTTGGCTGTGAACAGGGTAGACTTGTATCAGCTGTCATTATGTGCTGGCTGGGCAGAGCAGTCTCTATCGGTTCAGATTGGATCGTAAATTGAATGAATTATGGTGACCCCGATTAAGAGTGTATCATGTGACCAGTGCTAAAACTCAGTTAAAAATGCTGTTGACTAGAAAGGTCTAAAACATGTAAAATGCAGACTCTTCATGTGAGCTGTAGGCCCCCATTTTAATGATTTTTTCTGGAGTTGAGCCATTCATTAGGTAAAACTTGAGTATTCATTGAGTAAAACTTGAGTATTCATTGGGTAAAACTTGAGTATTCATTGCGTAAAACTTGAGTATTCATTAGGTAAAACTTGAGTATTCATTGGGTAAAACTTGAGTATTCATTGGGTAAAACTTGAGTATTCATTGGGTAAAACTTGAGTTCACATCAGTGAGGTTTTAGCATGAACTGATGAATATTTTAGCTTTGTAGACAGGATGTGCAAACTTAAGATGTTTGCAGGGTTGAAGCTGTTTTATCTAATTTATTTATATAGTCTTT
Source organism: Potamilus streckersoni (assembly GCA_016746295.1). NCBI lineage: Eukaryota > Metazoa > Mollusca > Bivalvia > Unionida > Unionidae > Potamilus > Potamilus streckersoni. The sequence goes on from JAEAOA010000207.1 coordinate 434,226, forward strand.
GTTGCTTACACAGTGTTTGTACAAATATAGTGATTCAGCTTTGGATTATCCAGGAGAACCAACAATTTCTAAATGCCATGTCTTATGACGAATATACTGGCACCATGTCTGAGAGTCTGCTAATTTTTAGCACTGTATTTGACATTAAAACAAGGATTCTACACAGTTTGAAGTTTAGCACATATTTTGTCTTAGTATGTATGTGAAGCCTTTGGATAAGCCAAATATTACTTTCTGTTATGAAACAATTTTCAATCTGGAAGTATTGTTCACAATTAATTTAGCATTGTAATTATCATTTACAGTAGCAAGTTGAAACTTTGAAAGTTAAGATTGGTTCCCACTGTGCAACTATATAAATGATCAATGAAATAATCACTGTGGAACAATAAAAATTATCTTTGAAATAATAATAAAGATGCTTCACTGTGAAACAGTAGAAATGATCTTTGATATAACAGAACAAAATAGATGGCACACTATGGAACAATAAAGATGATCTTTGAAACAACAAAAAAATTATGTTTTTCTGTGGAACGATAAAGACGATCTTTGAAATAACAAATAGACTGCTAACTGTGGAACAATAAAGATGTTCTTTGATATAACATTAAAAATATGTGGCTCATTGTGGAACAACAAAAACGATCTTTGAAATAACAAAAAAATTAGTTGGCTCACTGTGGAACAACAAAAGCAATCCTTGAAAAAAACAATTAGATGGCTCATTGTGCAGCTATAAATAATCTTTGAAATAACAGAAAAATATAGATATATGGCTTGTTGTGCAACTGCAAAATCGATTTTCAAAATGACAGATGAAATAGTTCACTATACAACTACAAAAGTGATCTTTAGGGGCCCCAAGTGGTCTAAAGCGATGACCGTTACGGATCACTGCCATCTCACCTCTGTGTGAGTTGAGTCCAGACTTGAGAAAGCCTGCTAGTAGCTTCTCGTGGGTCGGTGGTTCTTCCCGGGTTTTCCAGGGTTCTTCCTCCGCCATTAATTCTGGCTGCCATGTATAGCCTATCTTGTGCTGAAAAATGGCATTAAACCCTACAACAACAACAAAAGTGAACTTTGAAATGACAGAAAAAAAAAATAAATGGCTCGATGTGCAACTGCAAAACTGTCTTGAAATAACAGAAATAAATTAGATTGTTCAGATGGAAAAGTATAGGGGAAATTTAGTTGGTGGACTATTGCTAATGAGAAGGATATTTTTTATAAGAAATATCATGGGGTCATCAAAAGATTGGCTGCACGCTTGACCAAAATTTCTGAATTTGAACAGAAAAGTGTGATTTAATTGAAAAATTTATAAATCAAACTCTTCTCCTGCATTTCCTGAAATGCCAAAAGTTGTTATAATGTGACTGTTTGATTTCCTGTACATATATTATCCTTTATTATGACAGATTCAGTTTGCCAGAGAAGTCTTTGTTGAATATGTCATATGATTTAAATTAAAAAACTGCCCTAGGATCTTAGTATAGTAATACCCCTCTTGAATAATTGCATTTTGTGACATTGGCTAAGCCCAGCACAACCTCTGTTTCATTTCTGGTTGTTAAATATTGCATGCAAACTCGAAATGTAGAGACTTGGACAAAATGCCATTTGCAAATTTAGACAAGTTTTTTGTAGTTAAATGGAAAAATGATTAAGATTTCAATGAGATTCAGAACTGTGTTAAAGTTGGTATAACTGATAGTTTGGATGTGACCGTAGCCAAGTGTAAGAAAGTACATGATTTAGTGGCCTAGTGGTTAGAGTGTCTGCCTCAGATGTAGGAGGTTTTGGGTTTGAATCCAGGCACTTAAACAAAATTCACATGAAAAAGCTGTCTTGCATGGAGCTCAGCATTGAGAGGTTAGTGTTAGGATTGGTTGGCCTGGTGTCAGGATAATGTGACTGGGTAGGACATCATGCTACATGTCTAGCATGATGCTCTAATGCTAGACATCACTATAAACTGCCACACTGCAGACATCATAGTGATATGATTGAAAAAAATTGTTAAAGCTATGTTAAAAATCCAAATCTCTCTCTCTGTCTGTCTGTCTGTCTCTGTCTCTCTGTCTGTCTCTCTGTCTATCTGTCTGTCTGTCTCTGTCTCTCTGTCTGTCTGTCTGTCTCTCCCTCTCTCTCTCTCTCTCTCTCTCTCTCTCTCTCTCTCTCTCTCTCTCTCTCTCTCTCTCTCTCTCTCTCTCTCTCACAAAACTAACTTCTTAAGCAGATATGGTTACTTCATTGCTGATTTCATAAAAGTTTACAGGCAGTGAATTAAACTATGTTTATACTTGTTAATATTGCAGGCTTAATTAAAAACAAGTATCAGACATTTTGAATATATATTTTATCTATAGAATATGATTGACTTTAGATATTTTGAATTCTTTAATTAAGGGTGTAATTCAGAAACAAGTAAATTTTACAACAGCTAGTATATAATGTACTTGTGTAATACATAAACGGACTTTGAAACTGAGCAGTTGTCCCCTTTGAAGAAACCAGGAATAGAAACCCGGAAATTTTTAATTGACAGATTACATGCTATCAGCAGTTAATTATTCTAAGTGAAACTATGATAAATAAAGGACATTTTTCTTAGGTTGACAGAGATGTAGACAACACAAACAAATTGATTAAATTTTTAAATGTATTCCAATTATACAAAATAGTTGAATTTTAATTTAAAGTTTTTGGCTTATATTGCTGCTGCTTTAAGATCAGTGATTCATGATGGTATTTTGGTTATCAATACAACTATGCTATTGTGTAAGTTCTTGATGTTTGTGTGTGTTTGAAATAATAATACTTGATCCATCTTGCCATTGTTTGAGCTGTCCGAGGAAGTTATATTCCTTAGTCTGCCTGTAATCCAGATTTTTGGATTGGTCAAATTTAGGGCTACACTGAAGTTTTTGGTAGTTGAGTGGGCTTGCTCAAGGTGCAACATTGTTCAGCATGTGAACACTCTCTTGTACATCAACATTATAGAGCCATATTTGTAATCAAACACACTGAATTAGTCTTAAAAGTTTGACCAGAGTGGTCCAACCATATTCATGCTGGTCATTTCTTTGTGGCCCACCCTGTTGATGTTGGACCACCCAGTACTATACCATTGGATGCCTTAAGGCATGGTTAATGTATTGACAAGTTTGCAATGGTAGGTTTATTCTTGGTATTGTTTACAAGATTTTTCATTAAATTTGTGAAGAAAACAAAAGGAATTATGAGGTAGTTTCATTTAAGGGCATACAATACTCACAACGTGTGTATTTAGTCTTTATGTTGTTGTTGTGGAGCTTAACGCCATTTTTCAGCACATGATAGGCTATACATGGTGGCCAGTATTAATGGTGGAGGAAGAAACCGGGAAATTCGAGGAAACAACCACTGACCCACGAGAAGCTACTGGCAAGCTTTATCTCATATCCACATTCACCAAATCTGAGACTTAAACCCACGAAAACAGAGGTGAGATGGCATTGATCCGTAATGGATTTAGACCACTCGGCCACTTGGGGACCCAGTCTTTATGTAGAACACTAGGGTTGCCTAGTTTACAACAAAAGATCTATTGTTGGATTTCAAGCACACCATATGGAGTGTAACACTTAATATACATGTACAATTGAATGAAGCCAGCAAGTGAATATTGTAAAGTTCATTTACACTTGATCCTTATGAGCTGAATGACCATCAAAAAGGGTCGAACATAATGCCATTTTTACATGTTTTTACGACTAACCTTGCATGTAAGTCCATTGTTAATGCTTGTTAATGGGTTACTTTGAAAAGAGATTGAAACATTTTGATGGAGAGTTATTATTTTCATACAGCAATTTGATCTTGTACATTCTGTACACTCTTTTGTGTGTAACCTGTTTTGTCTAGTTTAACAGACATTGTATTTGTCAAACTAAACATTTGATGACCATTCTTAGAATGGGAAACAATGTAACAGATCATGGATCTGTCATTCACAATCCATTTGATGTATTAGTTTGGGGTCGACCTGTTGAAATGCATATCAGGTTGATTTTGTATACAAGTTCATTATGGATTGTTAAACAGCACACATATATCAGAATTTTTTTTTTGTGGTAAAAGTTTATATTCATAGGCAGAGGCAAATGAAGCTTACATACTTGAAACATGGTTCACACAACCTTGAAAAAATTTGCATTTGAAAAGTTTACTTGAAAATGCCTTGAAATAAAAAAAAATGTTCATTTTATTATCGAAAGGTGTTTGAGTTTGTCAACAGGTAGATTGAATTTTACCAAAAATTCCATTAAAAAATTTATTTCACCATGAATAAATCTGAGGGAATAGAGAAAGATTAAAACTGAATAAATTATGTCACTGATAATATCAGAATGCTCTCTTAATGTAATTTTCCTCAAAAATAACATTTGATAAATTTGGTGGAGCAAGTGACATGCTGCATACAACTGTAAAAAAAATTCTTGCCTTTAAGAAGTTGGGTGGACAACGCCTTGACATAAAAAAACAATGCTCATTTCAGTATTGAAAGGTGCTTGAATTTGTCAACAGGTAGATTGAATTTTACTAAAACTTCCATGAACAAAATTATTTCACCATGAATAAATCTGAGAGAATACAGACACATTAAATCTAAATAAATTATATCACTGATAAAATCAGAACACTTTTTATAATGTAATTTCTCCACAAAATAACATTTGATAAATTTGGTAGAGCAAGTGACATACTACATTGATATTATAAAGTTATATTCTCTGCACACTTTGGTTTGAGCTCATGCATGGCCAACATGAGTATGTGAGAAAGCTTGCCAATAGTTTCTCATAGGTCAGTAGATCTCTTGGTTTCATGGGGTTCTTCTTTCATATAATTTCCTTATTTTGTATTTATAGTAACTGTTCATGACACATTTCCAAGATAATGGATAGGTTTCTTGAATTTGAAACCATGTGTTACATAGTAATTATATTTTGATACATAATTAGGTGGAGGACCAGACTATATTGAACAAGTTGGCACCAAATATTAAGTGAAAATGTTTTTTTTTCAATGTAACTCATGAATGTGATATGACAAAAAATATTAGAGGAGAAGTATTTTGTTAGCTGAAAAAAAATGTTGCATCAGGAAAAGAACAAATCAATAACACTTAATAGATTTTGAAAGAGAAATCCATTAGTGATATAATATTGCATTCAGAATTTTTGGACTTTATGACCATTCAGAGAAAATTAGACATGCAGACTAGTTATGATGAATGTTGCATATAAATAATTCAGTTTGTTTTGTGACTGTATTCTTGTACTAATCCATATGGATTTAGATGATTTGTGTCAAGAATTTTAACTGCGGATCCAGCTAAGTTGCAAAAATAAATGTACCAGTAGGTTTTCAGTTTTCTGTAATTATGGCAGGTAATATATAGATTGCTCCTTTTTATGCTTTATGTTGCTTATATTAGTAATAATTACGCTTATGCCTCTCTGGGGTTTTGCACATATGAACCAAGAACATAGCAATTAGGCTCACTTTAATATAATTTTCCTTTGATTGAGTATCAGGATAGCCGATCATTAGGATTTAAATGTACCCAGTAGATATTTCCTAAAATTTTCACATCTGTGACTTGGATGTTGACATTTCATGTCCTTAGCAGGAGACCCCTACAATTTTTAAATGTTGAGAGACTCACTACATGGGGGAATGAGAGTGGAGGACTTGAGGTACTAATTCCACTCCCACAATAAACCCATGGAAACAATATGATATTAAAATTTTAATCATTTGACATTTTGAATGCTCTTGATCAGACACATCCTTGATGCAAGCTTCTGCACATAGAAAACATGTCAGCAGCTGCATATTTTGATGTACTTGTGTTTAAAATGTATTTTAATTCCACACCTTTAGAATTAGGTGCTAATTTTAATAACGGATTTTCCAGTCATGCTTGTGAAAAGACTAAAATCCTATCAGTAAAACATTGTCGAGTTTTTCTAATTACAAAAAGGCTAAGCACTTGAAAGATTCTTTTTAGTAACATACTTTTCTTTATCAACCTGTCAAATCAATATATACTTTATTTTATTTAGAACCAATTCTAGCCTGTTTCCCATCCTTAGATATAATTAGTACAAGTAATGTGAAAGTGTTGTTGTACCATTGTGGCAGAGAGGTTTTAAAGGAATATGATAAGTTCTTAGACCTTTGTAATAAATCCAGTTGTATAAATCTCTTGGCAATAACAACAGACTGAACCTGTATTATGTCTATGGCAGTGTATATACTTTACCCATGGGATAAGTTTACAATTCATACAGTCTAATGGAGCAATAGGTTGACCTCCTTCCTAATCATAAAACAGCTGTAGCACTTGTTAGCTGTGGTCATAATAATTACTGGCTGTAATAATAAATAAATGAAGGAAGCAAATCAGTATGGGTAATTGAATTGTTGTATGAAATATTTTATTGATATATTGGAATTTGACATCTTGTATAGCAATATGCAGGCTGAAGGTGATATTTTAGGAATGACTATCCAATGGTGGAGGGGTAATTTTTGACTTTTACTAGAAATCTTTCAGGGGCAGTAATTTTTGTGTTTTAAATTTTTCTGTATTTACAGCTATCCATTAAGAGCTTTCTGTAGTTAAGCTGTTGATTGCAAACTTTTTGTTGGTACATCTATCAAGGGAACATGTTTTTGTAGCTTCATCAGCATATTGAAAACTTTGTTATATCATTGCTGTGACAAATTGGTGCTGTGCAAACCACACCAACCTCTTTCACTACCGTTTGTTGCTAGGGAATGACCTCCGCGGTGTAGTTTACCCAGTGTGGATAGATAGAAGAATGCAGATCACTGAACAAGTATATTGAATCAAATAAACACGACGAGCCCCCTTTCAATGAACAAATATAAAATTTAATTAGTTTATCAACAGAATTTAAAATGAAAAGAAATCAATGACTTGGTTACAAAAGAAGGAAAATGGTACTAACATGTACTCAAATAAAAAGACAATACAAATTTCTTTAAATGTAAAATTACTTTCCACGTTAATATACTATCTTCATTGCCAATGAGATGTGACCTTTGAGTGCAATGATGAGAGACTTCATCACCTATTTTATGCGGACATCAAGACTTCCGTTTGTCCCTGCTCTATCTTTGTCTAGCTGTTTCGTCTTGGACTCTTGTCCGTCGAACTCTGACTTAACAATTGTCTCTGGACTTAGATTTCTGCGTAGAACTTGTTCTGGTCCTGTGATTGTTCAGGGATTTCTCATGTGAATCCAGGAAAGCTGTTTCCTTTTACTGTTTCTTTATTCATTTCCAGGAATCTCATGTATAGTCTGTCTCCTAACTGAGACAACTATCTGGCCCCTTACTCAATAACAAAACGTATTTGTTACGAATTCAAATGTAGAGTTTGTCTACTTTGCTGAGACAAAACTCCCGCTTTACTGCCAAATCACAAGATAACTTCTTAGACGCTCTTCCTGGAGTCTCGACCACTCTTTTTCCAAGTAAGATTGAAGACTAAAGAATTTTCCTAAAGTAAAACCTTTAATTTCTTACAGAGTTACGCCCATAAATCCATATTAACCAATCGGAATAGACTGTTTCCTAAATCTGTTCGTAGAATTTTTGGATTGACAAGACAACTAAACAACTAATCATGCCGTAATTAACGTTACTTTGAACAATCATCTATAGCCAGCTGCAGCTCTTTAACCAGGGATTTTGGGAAAGGGTCTTATGTCATTCTCTTGTACCATAGCATCTGACTCGGTCATGTCGGCTAGAACGAATTCCCCCGAATTCCCTTTTGACGTTCAGAGATGAAATGAAAAATAATCATCTATCTCAAGCCCTTTCTACTTTAATTAAGTTGACTTTGATACCATTCCTTTAACCAAAGCTTCTAAGAGTTTTCAAAATTCGACACATCACAATTGCAAACTTTATATAGCTAGAGGTATCCATTGTAAACTTTAAGTAGCTACAGATATCCATTGAAAACTTGTTTAGCTATAGGCATTCATTGAAAACTTCATATGGTTACACATATCCATTAAAAACTTAATTAGCTATAGGTATTGAAAACTTCATGTATCTACAGGCATCTATTGAAAAACTTATTTAGCTAGAGGCTCCATTGAAAACTTATTTAGCTATAAGTTGATATAGCTACAGCTATCAATTGAAAACTTGCAGTATCAATCTTTTGAAAGTTTGCTTATTTGAGGCAGCTCTCCATTTAAAACTTTTTAGGTATAGCTGTAGATTTTCATCTTTTATTTTCACAATCTGGTATAAATTAAAAAATTATTGTGTGCTTAGAATTTTAATAGCTTTGGTAGGAAAAATTATTTACTTTAAAATCTTGTTCCTACTATATTGTGAAACAAGTTGTGAAACAAGATGGATCCAAAAATTTTGCCATTTTGATCATATATATGTGTATTAGATGGTGGAGAGATGATACAAAATGAATAATTACTAGTTGTTCTCCTCTTTATTCTTTACTGAGAATTCATATCAGAGAAAGCCATCAAATCTGTCTGCTAGAAGTACAATGTTTTATCTCTTCACCCATGAATTTGTAGATTTTGAAAAAGTATGTTTCTGAAAATGCAACATTAAAGATTCAACTTTTGTTGTGTGTAAAGGGGTTCATGTAAATGTATAGGTGTGGTACTGGCGGATAAAATGACTGATCGTTGATTAATCCAAATAACTAAGAGGCTTGTAAATTCAAAGCAAATTTCGTAAAGTCTAGGATGAGTTTTGTATCTGATCAAAACACAGCAGCATGGAATGTCTGAAAAGGTTGAATAAGAGTCAACAACCACCAGCAGATTATTGTGATGAAAGCATTTTGGTTAGCCTGGAAAAATCAGAATGGAGCCAGAGCAGTTGATAAACCAAGATCAGTCGTCAGTCTTGGTTAAGTACATCTTGAGCATACTGGAAATATGGCCAATATTTCAGTACCAGTACATCTGAAACGTACCATCCTACCATTGACAGTCCTTCTAAAGCTGTCAAGTTTGTGCATCAATAATGTAACGTATCATAGATTCTGAGGTCTCACTAAGATTTTAAAACTAGGAGTTCAGGACTCCTAATTTGGTAGAAATAGGAGTCCCACCAGCAAAAGTTGCAATCCAACCAGCAAAAGTTGCAGTCCGAACTACTCACATATTTTTTTACACTTGGCTACAGTCGCATCTGAACTATCAGTTATAGCAACTTTGGCACAGTTCTGAAATCTTAATCATTTTGCCCAAGTCTCTTGACAATATATAGGCAATATTTATATGGCAACAACCAGAAATGAAATCTATAACAGTGATTGCACTGGGCTAATTGATTAAGTTTTACATATTGGTGACAAAATATACCTTCTAGCCATATTTTTGGCTACCTCATTTTTGGCTGATAAAAATAATTTATAGGGTCTGGAGTTTGGAGAGGAGAAATTCAAATGCACCATGACAGGAAGCTGCAAACTTGGATATAAAAATGCACTGGAATCAATTGTTACATAAACAAACCCTTATTTCTTATTGACAAACCACCCTATAATCAGCTTATGCTGATATCTGGCCTTGATATTTGTATGCTGTAATATAACCAAACTAGCCATGCAACTGACTAGCTACAATCAGAAATGTGAAATGGCTATAGTCAACCACATGACAGCAATTTGAAAAAAACCATTAAAAACACAACCCCCAAAAAAGTTTTGCTGCAACTTCAATGCAAACTTATTACCTCTGAAGCACTGATATATACTAAGAAAATTTAAAAAAAAATTGTATTGATGTTCTACAATTCATTTGATGTTGCCGCAAATGGGTGTTTGTTTTGTCCATCAAAGGGAGCCTTCAATAACACATGCACCTTCATCAAAGCAAGCTGTCGACCTTTGATCAAAAAAATCAGCAACAAACTAAAATAAAAGAATTGCTTCAGTTTTCATAGTGATTATAACATTTATTTTGCCCAAGAAGTTTCCTCCTTGCAACAAAAACATACATACGGAGAACTCCTGTGTGGGTGATTTTCTGCATCCCAAATCAAAAAATTTCGTCCAAATACACGTAATTAAGCGTTTCAAAGATCTCTGGATTGTACATCAAAATACTTGTCAATACATGGCATGGCAGAGCAATATTGTTCATTCCTCTATTTTTTTTTGCCAATATACTCAAATTACTAATTGCTAAAATTTAATTGCTATTGTTTTGTTTTATAGTATTAAAACTGCTGATTTCCATGGCAACAGCAGCAGCAACAGTTGTTAAAAATATTTTGATTGCTTTTTTGCTGGCTGGGTGATTTACAAAACAGTTGTGGCTCATAGTCCTACTTATCAGTTAGCTGTTTCTCCTGCTTTGGATATTTATAGAAGCTTGAAGAGAGCAACCAAGTGTTTAGTTTCTGGTGTCTGGTGCTCCTGGTCTAAATTTAGATTTAAGCTTCGGAAGTTATGCCTGGCTTTTATGTAATTAGCTGTGTTATGGCCTCTTTACATTTAAAGACTTGCCATTGTGACAGTTTTATGTGTTTGAGCATGTGTTCATGATCTTTGTATTGAATGTGTTTGAGCATGTGTACATGATCTTTGTATTGAATGTGTTTGAGCATGTGTTCATGATCTTTGTATTGAGAGAGAGAGAGAGGGAGAGTAGAGGAGGGAGGGGTGAGAGAGAGAGAGAGAGAAGCATACTTGTAGGCTTGACATTAAATATTTGTTTTGTATATATGGTGTGTGTGTGTGTGTGTGTGTGTGTGTGTGTGTGTGTGTGTGTGTGTGTGTGTGCATTCATGAAGTAATTGATGGTCAGAGGGATATGCAGTGGCAAATCAGCACAACTGTCAAGTAAGTTTAAATATCCTCAAAAGAAAACAAAAGATAAGACCAGAAATGGATAGAATCCTTGAAAATACAAAAATGAATTCCTGCAATGGTTGACTCTTACATAGTGAGAGAAAGAGGGTGAGTGGGTTTGCTTGAATATCCATATATCACTAAGAAAGATGTAGTGGTATCTTACATGACAGAAATTTCCTTGGTTCAAGTTAAATTTGTCCAAACTATCAGAGTTACATGAGTATTATCGGCTAAAATGAATCAGTCAATAAGTCCAATAGTGTGATACATGAATAAATTATTCTCATTGGTGTCTGTTTTGGACATTATTACCTGGCTTACACATCTACCTAAACACTTTCTCAGGTCATAAAATTATTATAGCTAGGCCACAGCATCACATTTCCCATGATAATACTGTCTCATTAAAGAGAAGCACAAGCTTATTTGATAGTAAATCAATTTTAATGACTTAGATCTGGGTTATTTATTTACCACAGGTGTACTCCAGATCTTGGTATTGAAATAAAGTGAATCTAATACTGTAGAAAACAAGGATTTTTTTATTCTTGTCCACTATGTTGAAATTCAGAGAGATTTCAGAAGGTCTTTTCTCTAATCCCCACACATTAACAGGATATAGGTGATCCCATAAGTTAACCATCTGTGAGATGAGTATGTTTGTGGTCCTCTTTCCAGTGATTCTGTCAAAGGTCAAAGGTCAGGTATGCAGAAATTTATGTCTCCACATTTTTGACCAAATTTTCAAACACTGGTCATGGCACTAGGATATATTACAAATATTAAAGGATTTGGGTTATTGTTTATTGGTCAAGGTCAGGAGGGTATATAATAAAAAGAGTTTTGCCATGGTGAATCATTAAAGTAGCAAAAACTTTTACACTGGAAAGTGATAAGTCTATTAAGTACTTTTATTAGCAATAAACAAATATCCAGGAGTTGTCAGAATACTAGTGCATTCAGTACTTACATTAGCAATAAACAAATACCCAGGAGTTGTCAGAATACTAGTGCATTCAGTACTTACATTAGCAATAAACAAATACCCAGGAGTTGTCAGAATACTAGTACATTCAGTACTTACATTAGCAATAAACAAATATCCAGGAGTTGTCAGAATACTAGTACATTCAGTACTTACATTAGCAATAAACAAATATCCAGGAGTTGTCAGAGTACTAGTGCATTCAGTACTTACTTTAGCAATACACATATATCCCCGAGTTGTCAGACTAATGCTTATTGCTTCATTTCTCTTCTATAATTTTATATACAGCAGATGTACAACAGAATACTTGATTACATTTTAGCCTGTTTAATCAAGGAATACCTGACAACTTGCCAAACTTAGAAGAAAGGGGTAATTATTTGATTATAATTGATTTTGATTGTCTAGTAATTTTGAATGGTGAAGAAAGTTTTTTTTATTTGAAATTTGCAACAAAACAAAAAGGTATTTTTCAGGGGGGGGGAAGGGCCCCTATTCTAATCCATCTTCATTGAATATATGAGGCATAGTTCAGTCCCCATAATTGTACTTAATCCAGATAGGTGGTGTGTGTGTGTTGAGTTGGATTTTTAATGTAGCTTTGACAATTGTTCAGTCATAAGGCTACAATGTCTGTAGTGTGGCAGTTTATAGGGATGTCTAGCACTGGGACACCAGGCTGACCAGTCCTAGCACTAACCTCTTAATGCTGAGCACCTTGTGAGGCAGCTGTTAGTACCTCACGCATCCCAGGCGGATGCTCTGACCACTAGCCACCGGAGAGGTCATATCAGGATAGGTGAACCGTGTATATCAGTTTCAATATAGTGTGCCTCACACATGAACTAAAAATAACAAATACTGTAATACAATCCAGTTTCGATTTTGTGATATTTTTAAAAACTTTCAGATTGTCATTATGAATTCAAAGTACTACATGAAATCATTAATTGAATGCAAGTACGAGTTCACGGGAAGGTTAGATGTGTGGTTGATGTAGATAAGCACTTAGATTTTAGTTCTTTCCTTTGGTAGGTTTTCAGAAATGTCAAAAGTTGGGTACTTTGGGAATTAAGTTCATCGGTTCATCTGTAGGCAAACTGCTCCAGTAGCCTAGTGGTTAGAGCATCAGCCTTGGATGTGGTAGGTTGTGGGTTTGAACACGGGCAGACTCATATAAAATTCATATAAAAATGGTACTAACAGCTGCCTCGCTAAGTTCTCAGCATTCAGAGGTTAGTGTGGGGATTGGTCTTCCTGGTGTCAGGATAATGTGACTGGGTCTGCAGCATGATGCTCCAGTGCTAGACATCACTATTAACTGCCACACTGGAGACATTGTAGTGACATTATTGAAAAATTGTTAAAGCTACTTTAAAAAAATACAAATCTCAAATCACAAACAATTTGTATTATCTTTGAAGAATGTATTTTCTTGAAAGGTAAACTGTACATGCACATTGAGAGAATGAATCGAGATGGTGACCAGATACAAATAGAATAATGATGTGGTTTGTGCAATAGGACTTTTTTGGGCATCAGCAGTAAAAGGAAAAATCTTATATAATCTGTTTTTATTTGTGGCACATTACATTCTGGTTAAAATTTTTTTAAAGCTATGTTAAAAATCCAAATCTCTCTCTCACACACACACACACACAAATCTGTAGGATAAATACAGTAAGTGGATGGTGTCCCCCTTCCATTTAACTTGGAGGATTTTATTGAAACTTTTGGACTTGATACAGTTAGTAGTAGGGTATGGAGATGAAGTTATAGAATACTTTTTTTATCTGACCTAATTTGGTTACATTTCTTTAAAAAATGACTAAAAATGTGAATTTTTTATGGGAATTGAGTTTGCCATTGCTTCTTCCATGCTGCTTGGATGATTTTATTAAAACTTGGTGTAAACATACAATAAGGTTTAACATTTTTCCATTTGTTTGCAAATTTCTTGCAAATATTGTCTTACAACTGAATATTTCCAGATGTGTATAAAACATCTTGTTGGTCAAAAATAGGTACCATGTAGATGAGATATGTTATATTTGCTATACAAGATAAACATGTTCATCACGGTTTTCCTCAAGTCTGTGGCTTGGTGCTAGTATAACAACATAGGTCAGTTATTTAGTGCCTAGTCAGTTGATCGGAGTAAAGTGCCTTTCCAAAGGATGCACCATTGTATCTGACCTATAGTATAAGTCACAAGGATCACGTAGGCATTCGACACCATTTCAGTAAACGGTGTCATTTTTAGAATTTGATTATACATAGCTTTAAATGACAAGTATTCACTTCATTTGGATTCATATGCATCCATATTTCTTTAGAAGGTCATTATTTAGACACCATGATAAGCTCGTGCTCGTGCGTGGCACAATCAATATTAAAGTATGTAGGCATTTTTTTGGATGAAATGAACCTAAAGGTGCAATCCAGTACAATCTGGATTGAATGTTTCGTGCTGTGATATCACAGTCAAAGCTTCACATATTGATAAACAAATTTGTAATATGTTCGATTGTAACAATTCCATTTGACATGGTCTTATGTTGACCCAAGTTTAGTAGTTGGCTACCATTGTAAACGTCCATAGCGATAATTTTTGTATGGAACTTTCTTAGTGACAATTTAAGGTGTTAGTGTTAATTTTAAAAGAACAATTTATATTTAATTTAAAATGAGTAAATGTGCATACATGACCCATGTGACTTGTATTATAGGTTAATCCAGTGGAAGGATTCAAACCAGCACCCTTTTGATTGTGACTAACTGTGATATCTAGTCCTTCTAATCTTCTCATGTTTTTAAATGTTTAATGCCTGTGTAATAAAGCTTTAAAAATTCAGATAGTTGACTTTGCATGGCCAAAGAAAACAACAGAAAGTCAACAAATAATTTATATATTGTGTCTTGTCAGTCTGAGTATTGATCACACCATAAGAGATAATTAACATTGTAAAAATAACAACAAAGAAACCCAAAGATATGTTGAGGTGAGAAATTTTGCAAGAAGTCATTGACCTTTAAGGAATTTGGAACTGCAGTTTATGAAATGAGAATGGAGGTCATGAAGTTCAAGTGTACTTTATAAACTGTTTAGTTGATGATTATGTTGCCTTAACTGAATCAGACCAAACTTTCCAAAGGCCAGTTAACAGTACATGATACTTTGTTACATCTTAATGAAATTTTGTTGAGCAATGATATTGAGAAAGTCGTGGTAGGCTTGGTGGGTCTGCTCAACACTTAGAAGAAACAGTCTTATCTTGGACTCTTAGAAATTATTTTCTTTAAGTAGAACATCCGTTCCTTCAGGATTCTTGATATTTTTTGTTGGTCATCATCTTTCATTTTGCTGCATGTGTTGTTATGCATTTTATGTGTTATGCATTTTATATGTACATATACAAATACATCTTAAGGGGTGTTGTATCTTTGTAGGATAAGTAGGTTACTATCACCTACTTTTTCTGCAACATTGATTTAAGCCTTTATCTACATGTAGATACAACACACACATACGACCACTATTTTTCAAATTCTTACCTGTATATAGTATATTGTCATAAAATTTCACTTGCACCATAGTACTGTACCACTATATAACGAGAAATTCCAAAGAATTACCTGTCTTGCCTTTGTTCTTGATTGATGCATGCATGTTTTGACTTTCAACTAACCTAGGCCTTGGAGTTGGAGGGAAGATGGTAGTTTGGCTTCCTAATGCTACCATTCATGATATCTAACCCATCCTGGGTTGGGTAACTTGTGAAATACAGAAAAACTTTAATATTAGCCTTTGTGGGTGCATCCACTGACATCCTGCATTTGGGTCATGTGACCTTACAAATAAACATTGTTCAGAACTATAAACATCCTTTGCTTTGCCACTGGCACCATTGTTAGAGTGATTGCTTTAGTGTCTGGATTGTGCTAAAACAGACAAGAGAAAATGGAATTTTGTTGGCTTGATTTACATCCATGTCTCATCCACAATTACTTATGCTGTTAATTGAAATAAATTTGATCATGCACCATTTTGATAGGTTAGATAAAGTGGCTCATTGATTTGGTTTTTAGGTATTCTTCCATGATTCCTATCTTGAAACTGATTTTTTTTCCCTCCCAGAACTTGAATGCAGCATATCTTTGTTTTATGGTATCCTGGCTTAAAGCCAAATCAATTTGTTGATTGCTGAGCAGACCCAGTGGAAAGCATGAGTTGTTCATATATCTATGTTTTTAATCTATCATCTGTGTCTTATACCTATAAAATGTTTTTATTGGCTTTGAAGATCAGAAAGATGCAAACAAGTACTTATAGGTTAACATGGTTTATATTCATCCAGTTTGCTCTCTTGGGAATTATGAAATACTGAATGGATTAAATGTTAATGTTTTACATTTTATGCAAAGGAAGCTGATCTGCCATTCAATAGGGCCTCCTTTACTAAATGTGTAAAAACCTTAGAATGACTGCTCAACAGAATTTTGACCAAAACTTTAAAATAGAAATTATCCTGGTATGAAGAATGGTCAAAAATGTTTGCATTTGATACTTATTAGCTATCAGATATCACTGCCATTACTGGCAATAAAATAAAATTCAAACAACTCTTTATCAAAAGGCGATGAACAAAATTTGCCCAAATTTCAGAGCATTCCATGAAAAATCTAGATTTTAAATTAATGGTTTAGGTGTGCTCCATAAGAGTGCATCAGGCAGCAAAAAGTACCAGTTGCTCAGATTCAGGCATAAATTACACATTGATGAGGGAATGCCCTGAAGTATCAGAAGTATTTAGCCATGGGTGGGACATTATGCTACATGTCTGATGCTCCAGTGCTAGATATCACTATTGTTATGTATAAGTAATTAAATCATTTGTGTTAGTTTTTCATTTTTTTATTATTTTAGTTTCATTACGTTTTATTGTAATGATAATTTTCACTAGATTTGACTCTTTTAGAAAATCCAGTTCACTTCTAGTAAATAATGCTGTTGCTACATTTTTATTTTTAGCCAACCTTGGTTCCCAAATTCATAAACACTAAGCGAAAATGATTTGTTATTACCAAGGTCATGTTAAGCCCACGTGTTAGCCAAGTTTTAAACAGCCTTTCTTTTTTATTTATTTCTAGAGTAAGGATCGGATTTTTTAGATAGTGCTATTCTAGGCCATGTGATAAATGGCATTTTTTTTTATTGCTCTCTTCAAATTAGTGAACATGTAGTCCCATCTCATGAGCCACCATGTGATCTAAAATTGTGGGTTAAGACAGACAATTCTTAGTAGATTTGCCAGTCATACTTTTATACCATTAGAACTCAAGGGCTTTTTAATTTGTTGATGCCAGTTTGTTTTGAAGTTTATCTAATTTTTTGGGATTTAATAATTTTTGTTCTCTGGAAAACAAAACTAGTGCTTTTCTTTATAAACATTCTGGGACAAGACATTCATTGGAAATTATTTGGAAATCTAAAATCGGAATTTTATTTTTGATTCACAAAATTCAATGAGGAACTGTTTTCAATACAATGACCTCATCTGATGTCATTGCATTAACCTTATATTTTCACATGTGACCATATCAAGATTTCCCATTATGCTATATGATGCTTGATTCTGTGTGCATATAAAAGTTGTACCTGCAGCAACAAAAATGAGTAATTTCTGAGCTAGAAGAAATAAATAGAAAATACCTTACATTTCAAACACGGTAATCTTTGATAAGGAGCAAAGGCCATATGTATCTAAGTTATTTCCCCTTACTTGACAAACATGATAAACCCAAGGAGCTGAATCAGACTTTCATTGTTGTCTGTTAGGGTCTGATAGTTTACAAAATGACAAAAATGTAATTTACTATGACAGATTAGGTCAACCCAATCTGCTTTCTTCAAAAGGGTGTGGGTGAGCATGTTGTACTGAGGAGTGAGTTTAAGCTCCTACACTTCTGGAGCAAGTTAGATATATAATATAAAGAAAATGTTCTTTTCTTTATATACTTGTGGCTTTACCATGTGTTAAAATTTTTTTTTTCTTTTTTGGTACCAGACAATGAAATATATCCAGTGTTAATGTAGGAAAAGAAAATATTTATATATTGAATCAAAACTTACCATGAAATGGTTAATAATGTTATAGAGGTTTCACTTTTTATAAAATTTGACAATTTTGTGCACATATGTGCTGGTGTACAATATAGAAAAAAAATCTCCATAGTGATTTGTTTCATAAATAGAGCATTAAATACACAGTGAAACAGAAGTTCATGGATAAACAATATATCTTGCCTGCAAATGACTTTGAACATGACTATTTAAGATTTGAATGCTGCCAATGGTTCAGTCCTTCACTGTAATATAGTTGCCTTGCCTGCTTGTCACCATTGATAAAATTAATTGCAAAAGATTTCAGTGAAATGTCTATTTAAGAAAAACATTTCTTTGAGCACCATCCCCCTTTAGTCTCAGTTTTTCACCTCTCATCATTGCAAACTAAACAGAGTAATGAAATCACCCTTTGTGAGATAGTATTCATCCCTCATCATTGCAAACTAAACAGAGTAATTAAATCACCCTTTGTGAGATAGTATTTACCCCATATCATTGCAAACTAAACAGAGTAATGAAATCACTCTTTGTGAGATAGTATTCACCCCATATCATTGCAAACTAAACAGAGTAATGAAATCACTCTTTGTGAGATAGTATTCACCCCATATCATTGCAAACTAAACAGAGTAATGAAATCACTCTTTGTGAGATAGTATACACCCCATATCATTGCAAACTAAACAGAGTAATGAAATCACTCTTTGTGAGATAGTATTCATCCCTCATCATTGCAAACTAAACAGAGTAATGAAATCACTCTTTGTGAGATAGTATTCATCCCTCATCATTGCAAACTAAACAGAGTAATGAAATCACCCTTTGTGAGATAGTATTCATCCCTCATTGCAAACTAAACAGAGTAATGAAATCACCCTTTGTGAGATAGTATTCATCCCTCATCATTGCAAACTAAACAGAGTAATGAAATCACTCTTTGTGAGATAGTATGCATTGGTTAAATATTATTTGCTTCATTACTATATAAATTTTTCGTATTTTCACAGTTTAATGAAGTAGAATATCATACATAGTGATGTCTGCCATTAAAAGTTCAATCTCAGTTTCAAATTGATTTTATACAGAAAATACGCAAATACGGCCCGTTAAAATCTCCATTTATTAAAAAAATAGAAATAAATTAGAAAATACTCTCTACCGATCATAATTTAAAAGCAAATTACTATTTGCATATTGATGTTTAAATTTCAAAACAGAATTTGGTATATTTTCATCGTAGTACAGTAGACCCAATTTCATGGAATTAAGCAGTGATATCTTGCTCCAGAAAAGGGTTAATGGTCAGTTAGCTATTAAAACTTACTTTGTCCCAGTAAGCTGATTGATATTAACACCATGGCTTCGGTGGTTACTGGAGTGCCAGAACTTACTGGCTACAGCAAGGGGGCATCTCAAAGTCATAGTCTATTCATTTTACCTGTCCGAAAAATAAGAGGGTAAAGTCATTTTGGATTTCATAACAGAAGGCGATCTCCCTTTAAAAATTGCCTTTTAGCAATCCACCTAT
This sequence comes from Potamilus streckersoni, assembly GCA_016746295.1. Taxonomy (NCBI): domain Eukaryota; kingdom Metazoa; phylum Mollusca; class Bivalvia; order Unionida; family Unionidae; genus Potamilus; species Potamilus streckersoni. The sequence goes on from JAEAOA010000207.1 coordinate 453,802, forward strand.
ATTTAGTCTATAGTTGTTTCTTTTAGTTTGTTGTTATTTTCACAATAAATTGCTATTTTGGGGTAGAAGGTCTTTTTTTCTTATAGCTCTGCTGGCCATAGTCTAGTTCATAAATGAAAATGGTATTATTCAGACATTCAATATACCTGCCACTATAGCAATCTTTAAATCTTACTATCACTTTCTGCATGAATGGTCATATTGGCATTGTGTTTTCACTGAGACACTTTGGTTATAATTAAAAATTGTGTCAATCTTAACATCCAATATGGAAACTACAAAATGGCCATCTTGAAATCTTCTTATGTGTACTCTTTCTTGTTGGCTGGTAATATTAGCTTTGTGCTTTCAGCAGAAAATATCTTATAATGTCTACCTTTTATTAAATGGAAACTGTCAATCTAATATCATTATGGTAACTACTTTAAAAATCTTGTTATTGTTACCCTTCCAAAATAGTCATTTCAAGATGGGGCTTTTACCAGGTTTTATATTGTGTCCACATTTCCTTTTCTGGCTATAGTTAAATTTTCTTTTCTAGCTGCAACCCCAGCCCAGCGTGTGCAGTGTTTACTAGGCAAAGATGAAGATGAAGATGAGGAGCACAGAGCCCATGACCTTTTCTGTGAGATGGTCGAACTTGACACAAAAGGAGAAGTGAATCTCTGGAAGGAGACAGCAAGGTATCATTGGATATTACTTGTCTATTTGTCTTTCTGTCTGAATCTCCAAGACTCAAAATTAACAGTTGCCCTATTGTCTAAGGAAAGTGACTATGGTCATGGTATTTAAATCAGCTTGTCTAACCAGGTGAACAAGAATCAAATATATTTACAATGCTATCCTGTTTAAAGTAAACATTGTTGCATCACTGTCTTTTACCAGTTGTGATTAAGACTGGTGATTAATTTCCAATGTATGCATAACATTTCTTAAATCTGGCATGACTTGACAGTTACATATACAGTCAAACCTGGTTATCTCAATTCCATCTTTGGTGTAAAAGAAATTGTCAACATAACTGGGTCCCGATATTCCAGTCCATATTCCAGTTCATAAAAACTGGTAACAATTTTTAAGCTGTCCTTGACCATTACTCGTGTTTCTTGTTGTTGTTTTTAACTGGAATCCCCTCACACTGCATGTTACAATAAAATACACAAAATGCTAAATCGATAATAAAATGAAAGAAACTAACCTGGTGTTCTTATTATTTATTTCTTTTTTTATCATCATATGCAATTTATTATAAAAAAATATGTGAACTCTATATCACATGTAGCGTATGCATGTATGCATTCATACTATAGCGTGCATCACATGTGCCAGATAACACACAACCATAACGCATTGAAAATTAAATCATGTTTGGCTGTACATGTACTAAGAGGTTTGAATATGTTATCATGACTGAAAAATGGATCCAGGAAAATCACAAAAGAGAGAGAAATATCAATGAAATGCTTTCAGGCACCCGTCCCTCACAAATAACATGGTGTTAGGTGCAAAATAACCAAGATTGTATTATATTAAGGTTAATATATGACAGTATCTTGCAAACAAAAATACATGTACATTTACTGAGTGCAAATGATAATCCTTTCGATAGCATGGGTTTAAGTGTGCCAATTCTTTTTTTTTCTTTTTTGTTTTTTTCCCAGCCAACTGTGGTTCCCTTATACAGGTATTCACAGGAATTTTAAAATAACTTAAAACAATAGACGCCAATTTTTCTGTTAGATTGAAAGAAGAGATATTACAAATAAGAAAACAAAACAAACTTAAGAAAAGCTTTATGGGGCCTCGACTGCCATTGCATAGAAGCCAAGTGCCTGAGATTATCCATTCCAGTGCATATGTATATATATATATATATAAGCCTCTGCCTAGTAATAAATTTCTTCTGTTTATTTTCTGTTGACAGGTAGACATATATGCCATTTCATGAAATGGCTGAATGCATAAAAAAATGAAATTGTTTGTGGCAAGTGTCACTGGTGCTGAGCATATGTAAGAAAACATAAGTGCTTTTGAATCATTACAAATCAATGTCAAGGTCAACGTCAGATTAAACAAAAGCAGGCTGATATTACTTTATGTTTACTAAAAATATATAATACAGTGCAGATTATATGTTTATAATTCCTAGATATTTTGAAAATATTGCTGACATGTTTGACTATTTTGTCATAAAAATGCAATAAAATAAATCGTCATGATATTACGTGCATATGGAACAATTTTATGACTTTTGAATATTCAGCTGATCAGCAATTTTCCATCTGCACATTGATTATTAATTTAATTACTTGCATCTCCTTGATTGTTGTTTTATGCATGTATTTCCAAACATAATTCAGATCTGAAATGTACCTTAAGAAACAAAAGGGAAATGATAAAATACACATGTAGCTGACGTCTACGTTTTCGTAAAATTATGTTACATTGTAAGTTGTGCACACTCTTGTCTTTGTAAACCCTTGAATTTTTTTTTGTAGTGAACATGATATATTCTTAATAAACTAATCGATTAAGCTACTCTTGGAAACTATAAATATAAAGAATACTAAATAAACATGTGACTATTTTTGTATCTTACCAAAATTGTTAATGAAAATCAATTGCTTTTACCGACCATTTCTTGTATAATTTCTGTGAGATTGACATTAAAAAGTTGCATTTCAGACTGAAACTTATGCCCTACATAACCACCGGGTTGGTTAGGGTTATCCTTAGGGTTATCGGGTTATCGTCATAGAGGTTGAGGTCATAGAGGTTGAGATAAGCGTCATAGAGGTTGAGGTCATAGAGGTTGAGATAAGCGGGCAAAAAAAAAACAGCATAATAAAGAAAGATTTTTTCAAAACCAGACCAAAACCTCACCTGTGGGTTGTCAAAATAACAGGTCATGATAAGTGGGTTTAACTGTACATGACAGCATGGTTAGAAATAAGTATCACTTTTCCTATGTCTTCTAGAACAGTGTCACGTGCATTGCAAATGTTATTCAGTGAAAAATAGTGACTTGACAGTTGACAGGATGGTGAGATTATCACTTTTCCTGTGGCTATTAAAATAGTGTCTTTAAAACTGTCAGTATTATAGTTCATTAAGAATTAGGAAAAGACTTTACAGTTACATCTGTTTGATATTATGGCAGGACATTATCACTTTTGCTATTGCTATTTTAACAGTGTCATAGTGTCATTGTTACAGTTAAGTGAGAATGAGGCAATGACTCAACAGTTACATCTATGTGATACCATGGCAGGGCATACATATGGCTAGTGGAACAGTGTCATAGATATTGTCTGTTTTATGAATCTGTGAGAAAGGTTTTAGTTCAAGATTTTCTAAATTGAGTAGAGGAGGTTATTGATGCAATCCATGTTGTGGCTGACAATCAAAACAAGGAAATCCCAGTTCAGAGATGCAAATTTGTCTCCCACAACTCTTTTCTGAGCACAAGACAGAGAATGTAACTCAGAGACTTGGATTTCCTTGACCCAAAATTGATAATTGTTCTCATTCATTTGTTTTTCAAATAGGATAGAGAAAAGTATAGTTGTATTCTGTTATATCATTGACTTGTTTTCCTGCAAACACTAAAGTCATGTTTTAGCATTACGATGTGACCACAACCCAAAATAACCAACCTGAGACAACCAGACTGAGACAAGAAAAGTAACATACAAAATCAAAAGATTTTATTATTTTGCACAGGCAAAAAACAATGCACATTACAGGTGAGATGCGGCACATTTTGTGAAAACCTTTTTCAGTATATGGTTCCCATGCTTCTGACAAATCAGGAAAAACTCAGGAGAAATTATAATTTTTTTCCCAACCTGAAAAAGAACTTAAATTTTGCAAATATTGATGAAAGTCGGGAAAATCTGGGAATTTTCCACCACCACTTGTCACCCAGAAAAATTACATAATTGAGACATAACTAAACTGATCATGACTTATATTTATTGAGTTCTAAACAGAATATTCTAAACAGAATATTCAGATTGTGCAGAATGGATCATTTGGGTGCTTGCAATAAACATATGCTGAGTCAATCTAAAAACTCAGTGGATTAGATTTGTCTAGTAGACTTTTTTTTCAAAGTCAGCTTGATATCCGTAATTTCCTTACATGGTAGGTATGAAAACCAGTCTAGTATCACAAGAGGCCAACATGGTGGTGGCAAAGCGTAGATGCTTACCAGATGGCCTAAAAAACTTTAAATGTTGTTGGATTGAGTGATACATACATGAAATTGATATGAAAATAACTTATTTTCTCAGAAATTGTAAGCATTAAAAATTATGTCTTTAATTGGCTGAAAGACAAGATAAAACTAAGGCATTGATGAAATTTGACCTGGTACTCGTGATTTTCATTGCTAGTTGCATAAAAACACAAACCAAACAACCCACACATTCAAATATTCTAGAGAAAGAAAGAAAAGAATTAAATGAAAATCATATACTTGTAATAAAAATACAAAAATGAAAGAACACAAAATTATCCATATTTATATATTCTGAGAGCAACTTCTTGAGTGTTGTTGTAACACGAGACTACCACATTGACATGTGCTCTCTGTTTGATAAATCAGACTGGCAAGGTTGCTGGTTTTTACAAAATTTATCTGACTTTCATTTAATATAATTGAATTTTTGTACATATCTTTTGATAACATGTGACTATTGGACTTCCGATGTTGTTGAAATATCTGAAGTCATGTGACTAGTAATAAAAGTGGTGAGTACTGGGTAATGTTTCATCTATGTTGTAGTTGCATCTAGTCTGTCAGCAGATTAAAGACATAACGATTATAATACTTGTCATTAATGAGAAAATAAATAATTTTCCTATCGATTTCATGCAGGTATGAGTTGATATAACATAAGTGCAAATTTTCTAGGCCTGCTATACTTTGCTACTGCAGGGTGGTAGAAGAGTCAAAATTTTTTTATAAGCAGCTGCAATGAGCTCACTCCCCAACCTAACAATCCCCAAATGGGGTGTAAGTACTCGGAGGATTCTTGGATTAGAAAATGGACATATTAATTTTAAGCCAAATTTGTAGCTCAAATTGTTGAATCTCAGTGCTGAAATGAGAAATTGTTGTTCCTTGTATTATATATTAAAAAACGATATAAGCCCTTGTATCAATATGGGTTTAGTGACTGGCTTAATGTATTACAAGAAGACAGGTTGATTTTACAGAAAATTAAGTCCTTGTTTATACAACAGTACATAATTTTGTAGGTCTTTTGTCAAAATTTAAATCAACCCTTTAGAAAATGTTTTTTACATGATGGATTTTTAACCAGATCATCTTAAGGAAATTAAGTTGTTTGAAAAATCTTGTTTGGGATTTTATTGGCACAGATAAATTCAGGGTTAGTCTTTTCATTACATGTCAAGAGTCTAATTATTTGTGTATATTGTTGGGTTTTTTTTACTGTAATAGGAAATGTTTAGGAAATGTTACTTTCTATGAGATGCATATGTATGCATATGTATATACATGTATATGTGTATGTACATGTATCTGTGTGTGTGTGTGTGTGTGTGTATATATATATATATATATATATATATATATATATATATATATATATGTTCATTATGTTGTTCCCACTTAGCAACAAAATGCAGGTCAGCAAAATAAAGTTAGAATTTTTATTCTGTACACTGCAATGAGTTTACATGCCAAATTACAGGAATATGATCAAACTTGTTTTTTTTATACATCTTGTGGTTTTGTACATGATTTTTTCTGACTTAGATCTTTCGGATTCTTGAAAGAGAAACATCTTTAGATTTATACATGTTTTATAATCTAAAATGTTCTCTAATTTCATCCTTGGAAAACCATGGAAATGACCTGGAAATATATCTTTAGAAAAGCATGGGAATCATGTCAATATGAAAATGTTCTAATACTATGTGAAACACATTTCATTATTTAATAGTTGTCTGCATCCAACTTGTACAGTTCATGTTTTCTTGTATTATTTTAACAAAAAATTATACCTTTTAATTTTTCATCAGATGGATCAAATTTGAGGAGGATGTGGAAGAAGGAGGAGGTAGGTGGTCCAAACCTCACGTAGCAACACTGTCCCTTCACTCTCTGTTTGAGCTGCGATCATGCATCATGAATGGAACTGTAATGCTGGATATGGATGCAGAAGAGTTGTCCCAGGTTGTAGGTGGGTACCATTCTTGGCAAGTTCACTGCATCAACCCAAGAGCCTGCTTTTAAATTAATTTTTTTAATTTGTTTTTTTGTTTTTTGGTGGAAGTGGATTTAATAATTGATTAGCCTTGTCAAATGAGAGTTGTATTAATTTAAACCATTGGATATTCACAATTATATGTTTTAAATCAGATTTCATCATGTCCTTGAAAGATGGATAACAAACAGAATTGTATATGTGTGTGATAGGTAGTAAGTCTTATGAAAAAAGCTAAAATTATGGACTTACAGGATGATAGCAGAAAGTATGGAAATATGATTGTTTTTTTTTTTCTGTTCTGGATATTTTTTGTACTGGTTCATTCTGGATCCTGATTTTTGTATTTTTACTCCGTATTTAGATTCAGAGTTTCATCTTTGAGTGGATTTTGGTAGGGAGCCAGATCAACTATACAGTTGTACCATAGATACTTTAAACCTGCCTATTTTGTTCATGAGAAGTGCACATCTGATCTAGATTTGGTTTTTTGTTTTGTTATCCGATTATCTGAAAATGTCTTCCAAAAGAAAATGCATCAAAGGTGAGAGGACAACCAGCCTTGCAAAATGCTGAAACAATGTTGCATAAGTATATAAGATTAATCAGATACTTGGTCACGCTTAGAAAAAAGTAAAATGAGTAACCATTACATTTATTGCACATTACGACGTGTTGACTTGATCATTTCCCACGGTGGGCAAGATGACTGTTGCCGCCACATGAATTCCAAAACATATACAGAATACGTTGCAATAAAATCAAGTTGTAAGTTGCTGACCTCTATGGGATTTGGATCTGTAGTGCCAGAAACTGAATTGGAGGTCATTAAGGCTGAAGTATATTTTACAAACATTTTGGTTGAGCATAATGTTGCAATTGCTGGACCATACTTCTAGACTATTCAAGTGCATGTTTCCCTAATCGTCAGTAGTAAGTAGTTATTAGTGTGGCAGAACAAAAATAACTGCTATTGTATTACAACAGTGCAAGTCGATACAGGAAAACATTGTTAACAGTAAGTATTTCATTTTAACCTTTCAGTATAGCAACCGATGGTAGCAATGATTCTTTGAAGTTGTACCCAGTTGTTGTTAGATATTTTGACAACACAGATGGGGTTGTAATTGAAGCACTTTTGTAAGTTCCAACATGTGATGGAGCCTCTACTGGGGAAAATATTCTTTCAATAATGGATAAGGATTTGAAAAAGAGAAACATAAGTTGGAATAACTGTATTGCCTTTGAATCAGATAATGCTTCTGTGATGACAGGTTACAATAAATGTGTATTGGGACATATAACTATGGTGAATCCCTCGGTATATCAGAGTGGATGTTCATGCCATTTGATGCATTTAGCAGCTAAACTGGGGGCTGATATGCTGCCTATTAGATTTGATGACTTTTAAAAAGAGCAGAGAAAAATATTGAAGCATTTTGTAACAAGATGGTTGTCTCTTACAAATATATTTGTAAAGGTTCCCACAGTCTATACCTTCGTATAAAGAGACTGTGGGAACCCTTACAAATATACAGTAGTCCCCCTCTTGAATGGCCCCCCTCACCAGCGGCCACCCGCTCCTTACGGCCAGAATCTGAAGGCACCAACGAATTTGTGTTCAAAATTACCCCTCACGAAAGGCCACCCGGATAACGCGACCAGCGGCCAGCATATTTTTGCAAAAACATAAAATTTACCCCTCACAAGCGGCCACATTTTATTTTGTAATATGTATCTAGAACAATTTTTTTTTTCTAATTGTGTTAAGTAATCCGATTTCTTTTTCCCGATGTCAGATTTTCATTCTTCAAAAAAGTGTTCTACAGGTACCACTAAGGTTAATATTATATCCTTTACACCTCACGAGAAGCCAAATTTATTCCTTAAAGCCGAGAACGACTCCTATTTTATTCCTTATATAAAGGTAATCCGTATATCCTTACTGCGTGTTATCCTAAGATGTCTGGTTTATCCACTGATAATTATTAAGATTACACTTAGTAATAGTAGTAACATCGGAGAAGTGGCAATATTGACGAACAAGACCAAAGTCTGCACCGAAAATGGTTTGATAGTCTTTATGGCTTCCCTTTGCGAGATGTTGAACTTACATAATTAATGGCTATTACTCAACAATTGTAAAGTTTAATGGCCGCGATGTGCTATTGTTCAGATCAAATTGGTGTACTTATCCAAGCCATTTTTCGCACTTGGAGTAAAACAATATATATATATATAAAAACAATAGGGTACCAGACTGCGACTAATGAATCACATGACAGTCGCAGCCTTTAAAAATATACAGCACCTGTTTAAATGCAGAAAAAATTGTTTTATCAGTCTTGTACTTGCAACATTGATGATTATTACTGGACGTAATGTCAAGATCACACGGTCAGCATTGGCTAAAAAGAAAAACAGGGTACTAGACAAAGACCGAAAAATCACGTGACAACACAACTTGTCGCTTCTTTACGAAGAAACGAAGAAAGAATTTCGTCCACTCAACGAATGTGTCATCTGCATAATTAAATCGCATAGTTAGCAACATTGGAATAACTCATTACCAAACATTAACACGTCATCACGTAAACAAAGATGATTTTTTTTCAGAAAACATCGGTTATTATAGTCTATGATATTGGGAGAGTTGGGGAGGGGGACTGGTCAAACAAATTTAGGTAGAAAAGACTTGAATAAAACAATTTTATGTTGAAAAGACTCGAATAAATAACATTGTAACCGATAAGTACCAGACTTCGACTAATGAATCACATGACAATCGCAGCCTTTAAAAATATACGGCACCTGAAAAGACTCGAATAAATAACATCGTAACCGATAAGTTATTTAGCAGCATTGGGAACATGGAGCAAATGTAAAGAGAATTGCGTATGTACCAAGATTCAAATGACGTTTTTGAATGGTTCTGCAATGTGCATGACAACACCCGCTCGCATATCACGCTTACGCCAAGAATAAGAACTATTAATTCATATTCAGTTGAAATAAGTCAACTATTATAGCACAAGAACCTTTCAATATTTAATGTTGCTTTTAAACGAAGATATTAAATGCTTTGAAAAATGAAGCTTTCTTACTACGTACATATACTTCTCACAAAAAATTTAGTCCCCCTCTGGAAAGGCCACATGCCTTATAAGGCCACTTTCCCGGTGCAGAAGGGGTGGCTGTATAAGAGGTGGACTACTGTATTTTGGTTAGAAAACCAAGAAACAAGATGTTAAATGTAAAAGAGCTAAAGCGAAAAGCAGGATGTCTGAAAAGGTGTCTAGTTCCAAGGATAAAGTTCCACAGATATTTAGTAATAAAGAAGGAAATAACAATAGTGCAGGAACATGCAGTAAAGCTTTGAGCTGTGATAAATCTAGAAGTCAAGCCAGTACTACCCTGAAGTCTGCCTCAGCAGGAAAGACTGATAAAATAAAACCCCAAGATTGGTTCCTTAGAGAAAGCTAAATCACAAAAATCAGATAAAAAGGCTCTGTCAAGATGTCAGACACCATTGGTTAGAAATGACTGGAAAGACAGTAAAAAAAAGTCAGTTTCAGAGAGGAAAAAGGCTATAAGTGTGTGTAAGGCTTTGCAGTTCCATATGGCAAAGATTTATTGCTCATTTCTAGACCACATAATTCCATAATTTAACAAGTTAATCATGCAACAGGAGGAGCCTATGATCCACAGACTTAGAGAAAACATGCTTGAATTATTAAAGCATTGCTGATCAGATTTATAAAGGCTACAGAAATTTCACAAGCCAAGGACCTTACTGATATCAATTATCATGACTAAGAAACAAAGATGATACACTTACAGTAGGTTCAGAAACAAGAAAATACTTGGCTGAAAGGAAGCTGTATGAAAGTAGCCATTGTCAATTCTGTAAAGGTGTGAGGAAATATTACACAGCTGTTAAGAGGTTTCCCTTGAATAATGAATTTCTGAAACACAGTGCAGTTGCAGATGTGTCCAAAAAGATGATGAGTGATTTTAGCAGTGTGATGTATTTCCCCATCAAGATTTATGTGTATGGAACCCAAATAAACCAACTGGCGAAACAACTTGGAAGCAGAGTTTTTGTATTGCCAAGTAGATGAATTGAATCCTGAGTTGACAAGCAATGGGATCTTATTAGTAAAGTCAAGGATGCTAATGGCCAGTTAAAATACAAATTGTTGTCCAGCATCATGAAGAAAGTACTTATTGTTCCTCATTCAAATGTAGGTTGTGAGCGGGTTTTGTCATTTGTTGCAAAAAAAAACCTACTCAAAATGAGGACCATCTATGTCATTTGATACCTTGGAAGCAATAGTAGTCATGAAAGTGAAGGTGGGAGAATTCATAATGGAGTTAGACCAGAAGTTTCTTAGAAAAAGCAAAAGTACAGTGTACCACTCACATCAGTAGCTCTATATTGTAAGTTACAGCATGGATATAAACTGTAATGGTTATTAAAATTTTACTTATTGCCAGTACCTAAGAGTTTTTACACCTTACTGAAATTGGTCCAACTTACTGAAACATTTTGAGAATGTCTCTTTAGGGTTGGCAGGTTTGTGTATGAGTTAGAGAAAGGCTTCATTGTGTATGCATGATGCTATGCATATAAATGCATGTGTGTTTCTATATGTCTTTATATAAATATGTTTGTGTGAGGGCCCTAGCTTTAGCTGATTGTATTACCCTTTTAAAATCATGGATAACATGGTATGAAATGGAAAACCCCCCAAAATATGTTGGTTTCTAGTTGGCTGACCATCACTATTTTTTGTTGGTGCTGATCCTAGTACATCCCCATACCCCATTTTTTTCAATAAAATTTATTTGTGCAGCAAATCGAACTGTATATATATGTATATGTGTGTGTGTGTGTGTGTATATATATATATATATATATATATATACACACACACACACACACACATATACACACACACACATATATATGTGTGTATATATATATATATATATATATATATATATATATATATATATATATATATATATATATATATATGTGTGTATATATGTGTGTGTGTGTGTTGTTTTTTGAAAAACAAACTACACCACTCCCTACTCACGCCTGGATAACTCGCAAACCTGCTTATAATGCGGTGTCCGGCATGGTTCCTGATTTTTTCCAAAGTAAATATATTTTAAAATGTGTTAAACGTGAAAAAAGTCATGATAAGAAATGGGAAATTGGTAAATTGAACCTTGATACATAGCTCATTTTTATCATTGAAAATGGTGATTATATAGAATCCATATTGTGTAATTCGTAAGTTCTAATAAAATATCACATATTATGTTAGATTTTTTTGTTTAATAGAGAAATAGTTGTCAATACACTGTAAATAAATAGTCTGGTGAAACAGCAACCAACGAAAAATTCAAAAATTTGGGTAAATGCTAACAGATGGCAACAGAGAGTGAAATAAACACCAATTAAAGGTCTTGCTAGGTGAAATTCACATAATTTTGCCTAACACTATAATTACAACATACATATTCGTTTCTATGAAAACATGAAAAGAGTCAATCGACTGTCACATTGAAACTCTTGAGTACTTCCGTGAGAACCTAATTACAAGCCGGCTTTGTTTTGATCAACAGCTTGGGGAAGTGTTTGTTGCAATAAAAGAATCAATTTAAAGAGACCTGTGTTTTATCACTTTGAATATGACTTTTGTATGACCTGTGTTTTATCACTTTGAATATGACTTTTGTATCAAATCAAACAAGGTAAGTACAATAAAATAAAGTTTAAAGGCATGCCAATAGGAGCATAAGTTCTTGTATTCATTACCATTTTCAAATTTCATTTTATTTGTTGGTAATGTGAAGTTACTTTGTTTTCTTCCATTTTACTTCTATTGCAATAAAAATCTACATCTTGTTCGATCAACATTGTTTTTTCAAAATGTGTCAATTTTTTGTATTTAAAAAAGCATCTACTTTGGATCAAACAATAAAACTAGAGTGTATACTATTCACAACAAAAATTAGTGATGTAGTACACAACATATGAAATTGTATATGTGTTAAGGGAATGGAAACCATGTGGAATAATGTTTTTATGATCTCAATATACTGTAAGTTATCCTGAAATTAATGTTACTCTGTGAGGAAAAAACTAAACAAAGTACACCGATATGAAGAGATATTTATTCACAGTTACTCTTAGCACAATTATTGAGTATTCAACACTGTAACATGCCAAGCCACCCCCACATCCTTTTGCCTCTACGTCAATCTCTTTGTTAGTTTTGTTGTTTATTATAGGTCCCTCAATAATTTGCACCCTCACTTATATCGCAGTCAATGTTTTTTGGACCCCAATGTCCACGAGTTATCGAGGGAGTGGTGTACCTACCTTCCAAAATTTAAAAACAGCACATTAGGAACCACACATTTTTTGGTTGACAGTGTGAATTTTCAAGTGATATTTATTGTAGATTTAACTTTGGATAACATGGTGGCTAATAAACAACTTGAAGATGATTTGAAAGAGAGAGTCTCTAGTATGATGCTTCTACGACATCAGCACCAGAATGAACCCCATCATCGACACAATCATGACAGTTCCAGTAAACTTCATCTGCCACTTATACGTTCATTAGCAGACATAGGCAAGAAGTATTCTGAGCCACGTATTCATCATCATGGACATCACAGTAAGATTTAATTTTCACTTTTACTCTTTTTCAATATTTTTGTTTTATGTAACTTTATTGTCTTGAAAATTGTATCCTTTTGTAGCTTTGGAAAACAACATTGTTTTCCCGAGCAAGTAAAATTTTGTTTTCGATACAGTTACACATGAATCAGGGAAAGTTGAAAGAATTCTTTTTCCAACCCAGATTTTAATGCTATGCTCAGTTTTGTCGTTTATGTGTAATTGCACTTTAGTTTGGTGATCAGGAATGACTTTGTAGCATGACACATTTATCATATTTCTCCAGTGCTAAACCTGTGCCTGAAGATAAGTCCATTCCAGACATAAAAGGTTTGGTAGTAATGTTTTATTAAACTGAGGCTCTATTCAAAGATGTATGGTAATGGCTTCATTGGCATGCTGAAGGAGAAGTCCCTAATGGTTTTAGATTTAGATTTAGAAAATTTGCTATTACAGTAATTTATATATTGAAGCCTGAAATATCAAAGAAAAAGTTACTTATAGTAAACTCTAGATTTACGTGTATTTGACTTGCCCATGTCTTGCATTTACATGAATTAATATTGACACCCCAAAAAAATACACCCCAAGATGCACGTCATTTACACACACACACACACACACACATACACACACACACAAAATCAATGCATGGGTTCCCAAGCAAGAATCAGCTGGGATGAAGATCCAGCTCCCCATTGGATGGATTCATGTTGTGCAAATTTTGACATATGTGATTTTTTTAGAAAGTAATATATATATATAGTATATGCGAGGAGGTTTACTGTTTTGTATGGTATTGGTGAATAATCATTTCAGCAATATTTTTTTAAAGTTCTAGACCTTTGAATGAAGCCACAGGAAATTCAAGTTTTATTTTTTTTAAAAATGGAAGCAAAAAAAATATATCTGCCATATATCCTTTTATAAGTTGAATTGAACTGCAGAGACCCAGATCTGCTTGTGCATTGTGCAATGCATATTTGGGTCTCTGCATTTTATTGGTAGTAATCAGTAGAGCAAACAGTGCAGACCCTGATCTGCCAGCACATAATGTGACACAAGATCATGGTCTTTGTTGCATGCAGTGGTACTTATTAGTGAGTATAGACCATAAGTGTACATAATGTCATTGCAGCAGAGTATTTACTCAAAAGTTTATTTTCAGATGGAGTACTTACATAAAAAAAAACATGCTTACATTTTTTTAGCATTATGTATTCATAAAAAATGCATTCCATGTCAACAACAGAAAAAAGTTTACTGAATTGTGTTTTTGAGTGTTTATATTATATGGTTTTACAAAGAATGAACATCTTCATTAGTGCTTAAATTGCTGGTTCAGGTGTCTTGTTTTCACGAAAGGATAATAGTGTTTTACACTTCAAGGTTGTAGCAGTTATGAAATATTTATGAAATTGAGTCAAATCAGTTTTTGAAATCCTTTTTTCAAACATCATTTGAAGGGTACATAGAGGATCTCGAATGGATGATGATTTAAATTTCAACAATTTCATAAATTTTATATGAAATCGTTACCCATTTAAGATTGTTTTTATCACATTGTATTAATTTAAGTGGAAATTATTTAAATTGAAATAAGAGGGACTAGTTTTGTTCATTCTGACAGAAGTTGTACCTTGCACTTGTGCGTAAAATATAGTTCCAAATAAAGTTGAAACTAGTATTAAAATTTAAAAGTAAATTATAAACTTCAAAAAACTGTCAATAAAAAATCAGATGCAGAAATTCTCATATTTACTGTTTTGTGATTGTTGCTGGATATCAGCAGTATTTGATTTGGAACATTAGTCTACAAAAGAGGTAAACAAATTTAATTTTGAGTCAGAATTGCATCACATATTTACACATAAATATGCAGTGGTTGGATAAAGTTCTGTCAGTTGGGAAACAGGTTTATGTCCGCATGCTTCTGTGAACAGCAGTGAGATTATTTACTTCTGTAAGGTAACATTTTAACCACATTTTTATGTAGAGTGGATTAACAGATACCACCGACTCCACCCCACCCCACACACCTGCTATCAACTGAGCAATACCTTAGTTTTACTTGTTGATCTTATTGTCTTTGGGTTATGTACCATTTTTCATATGATGATATGTTAAACATGTCATTAGAGGTCCTTGAGGGGATAAATTAGCCATATTCAGACAGACGAGGCTGTTTATTTCCAATTCCCTTTTGTGACTTAAGTCAAAACAAGGCCACCAAAATGTTCCCTGAAAATAAATTTGAGAAATCAGGGTTAGAAGAGTTTTCCCACAATTGCAGCCAAGCAGTAAAAAGAATACAATAATTTTATGGGCTTATTTGGATGTGTAACAAGTTCTGATATAAAATAATATGCAACTGCACATATTATAGTAAAACTGTTCCAATTATGTGATAAAGTAATATCAACATATTGTTTCTTTTCCTTACTACAAAGGTCATAAGGAAACTCAGCAACTTAATCATATATATGACACAGGTGATTTATCCTTTTGTTTCTTGCATATATCGTGGGCTTACTTTAACATTTGAAGCAGTGCATAAGCAGGGTTGGAAAAAACACTTGTCTGACTGTTTAGTTTAAGTTACAAGTTATGCTGATCAGTTAAAGTTAGGTTACTTTACCTGAATACAAAGGAAAGATAAGATTTTTGATACGTTTTATAAAAATCTTGGTTTCTGGCAAGTAGACCATTTTTGATTTTTCCAGCCCTGGCAGTCAAATTTTATTGTTGTGCTTGCCTTGATAGGATTTTGTAAAAGTGATAATTTATTATCCTCTATGTATCTGTATATCTGCATATCTCTAAATCCAGTGTCACTGAGACCCAATTTTCATGCTTGAATAACTTTGCTTTTTAAGCTAACTTGTTACATTCATATATCAGTAAACTATATTTCAGGTACATGCATCAGTATTGTTATACAGTTATATCTTGATGAAAGTAACTTAGACAAAAGAAAATCAGGTCAGCATGACCAATTTACATTTGAGTAACTTTTGTGTTTTCAGCTCATTTGCCCAAATAAACTTTGAACCTACCTCAGATACACTCAAGAAAACTAATGTCTACATATATTCAGATGAAAGTATTTCTTCCATACCAGACCTATGTCAATTTGATGCTAGTTTTGAAATTGATAATTTTTTATGCATTTTTTGTTATTTGTTTGGTACACCCCAACTATCATGCATACACACACATACATACCTGCTTTCTATATATATATATATATATATATATATATATATATATTGCTATTCCTGTTGAAAGGAAAGAACGACTTATCTTATTTCTTGGTTTAGCATTATCATTTGAATAGGTTTATTGTTTTTTAATGACTTTTATTTATGCAGTTGATTTCACAGGATTGCTTTGCTTTTGATAACATGGTATTTTTAAAGGCATCCACAGTTGTGGAAGGGCATTTAGTCTTACATGCTACCCAATTCATCCCACAGCATTGTTATTAAAAAGAATGTGACATACCATATATCTCCATGTATAATACAGGTTTTAAGCTTAATTGTCACACTTTATTATACAACATGTATGTGTTTTTATAAACAGTATATGGAAGTAAAAAAAACCCCACCACATTCAGTAGTTTAGGAACATGGATATATCGGCTTTGTTCCACATTGACTCTTTCCTTATGCAGCCAGCTGAAGCAGTATTGACCACTCTGCTATCTGATTGGTTGCATCTGAAAGAAACTGATCCGGTCAAATTGCTGTTTACCTAGAAAGAGGGAATACTCATCCCTGCCTCCATAGACAACAGCATCTGTTGCATGCAAGTTTTTCCAGTTCAAGCCATTCCACACAAGTTTTTTTTTAAGTTAAGGCATGTGGAAAATATATAAATCATATGTCATTGGTCAGTTGATTTAGCTTGAGACAGGAATGGAGTCTTCCATCACAAGTGGCCACATGTTCAAAACATTGTTTTGGCCAGGTATATGCTAAGGATTGATGTGGTATGAAGTAGATAAGTGACACTTGGCTTGTAAAGAGAAAAATGCACATGTACTAACATGACAAGAGTGATAGTAAGGTGGAATTCCAATACATGCTTGAATTATGCCTTTCGATTGTAAGAAATGAAGTATTCTTAGTAGTTGCAAAAGTATTCTCTTTATACACTTCATACATAAATGTGATATGAAAGGATTTACTATATACACTTAATATAGATTTGATGATATCAAAGTATTCATTACTTTCACTTCATTGAATTACATGTAATGATATGAAATGAAATTATTCACTATATACGCTTTGTACAGTTAAATAACTGATGATATGAATTGAATCTTTTCAATATATACACTTTGTACAATTAAATAAATGTAATTTGAAATGAAATTATTCATTATTTACTTTATAAATGTGATTATATAAATGAAAGTTCAATCTCAACAATTTAATGTGATGATTAAAATGAAAATATTTGTTATATACATTTCATATAATTAAATAAATATCATGATATGAAATGAAAGTATTCACTATATACACTTGATATAATTAAATAAATATGATATGAAATGAAAGTATTCACTATATACACTTGATATAATTAAATTAATATCATGATATGAAATGAAAGTATTCACTATATACACTTGATATAATTAAATAAATATGATATGAAATGAAAGTATTCACTATATACACTTGATATAATTAAATAAATATGATATGAAATGAAAGTATTCACTATATACACTTGATATAATTAAATTAATATCATGATATGAAATGAAAGTATTCACTATATACACTTGATATAATTAAATAAATATGATATGAAATGAAAGTATTCACTATATACACTTGATATAATTAAATAAATATCATGATATGAAATGAAAGTATTCACTATATACACTTGATATAATTAAAAAATGTGATATGAAATGAAAGTATTCACTATATACACTTGATATAATTAAATAAATATCATGATATGAAATGAAAGTATTCACTATATACACTTGATATAATTAAATAAATATGATATGAAATGAAAGTATTCACTATATACACTTGATATAATTAAATGAATATCATGATATGAAATGAAAGTATTCACTATATACACTTGATATAATTAAATAAATGTGATATGAAATGAAAGTATTCACTATATACACTTGATAAAATTAAATAAATATCATAATATGAAATGAAAGTATTCACTATATACACTTGATATAATTAAAAAATGTGATATGAAATGAAAATATTCACTATATACACTTTGTACAGTTAAATAAATGTGATATGAAAAGAAAGTATTCACGATATACACTTTCTACTGATAAATGTAATGGTATGAAAGTGTTCACTATATACACTTTGTACAGTTAAATAAATGTGATATGAAAAGAAAGTATTCACGATATACACTTTCTACTGATAAATGTAATGGTATGAAAGTGTTCACTATATACACTTTGTACAGTTAAATAAATGTGATATAAAGTGAAAGTATTGAGTCTATACAGTTAAATGTTAAAAGAGTATTCAGTCTATACAATTTGATGATATAAATGAAAGTATTCACTATATACAATTTGTACAGTTAAATAAATGTGATATGAAATGAAAGTATTCACTATATACACATTTTACAGTTAAATAAATGTGATATGATATGAAAGTATTCACTATATACACTTTGTACAGTTAAATAAATGTGATATGAAATGAAAGTATTCACTATATATACCTTTTACAATTAAATGTGATATGAAATGAAAGTATTCACTATATACACATTTTACAGTTAAATAAATGTGATATGATATGAAAGTATTCACTATATACACTTTGTACAGTTAAATAAATGTGATATGAAATGAAAGTATTCACTATATATACCTTTTACAATTAAATGTGATATGAAATGAAAGTATTCACTATATACACATTTTACAATTAAATGTGATATGAAATGAAAGTATTCACTATATACACTTTGTACAGTTAAATAAATGTGATATGAAATGAAAGTATTCACTATATACACATTTTACAATTAAATGTGATATGAAATGAAAGTTAACTATGTTCACTTTGTACAGTTAAATATGATGATATAAAACACAGTATTCATTTTATACACTTTTATACAATTAAATAAATGATGATATAAAATGAAACTATTCACAATATATACTCCATACAATTAAATGAATGTAGAGAAGATTAGAAGAGATTTGTAAAATGGTTATTACTTTTATATTATACATTGAAACTTCTCATAGTTTATTTTTTATTTTGGGGTAGGGTTGGGATGAGTTATACAGAGGCATGTATTATACTCTACAAAGTATTGTAAATTGCACAGGTAAAGGTTATGCTATGTGCTTTAGAAAATTATAGTTACCAATTCCTTAAGATCATGACCATTCTTGAAATGGCTGGTTTCATTTAGCAGATTGGGATCAAACTTCAAAGTTTACATATAAATTAAAATCTCTGCAAATTGTAGGATCCATTGTTTGGAAAATGTGTAATTTATTAGAATAAAGAATTTTTATGAACTTTAAAAGATCTGTTTGCTTTTAATAAAGGACTAAACAAGAGAAGCATTTCTTCTCTTGGCAGAAAGGACAGTGCCATTCCAATTAGGTATTGGAGGGAATCTGTTAACAGCAACAATACTTCAACAAAAGCTACTTGTCAGTCTGATATTTTCCTCCAAATTTCATTAGGAACATTTAAATTGTAAACTAGTAATGTGATCAGATGTTTATTGAATTGGTTGCAGAACAATGACACAGAAATAAACTCTTATTGCAGTTTGTCTCTTGTGTAAATCAGTGTATAAATACATTTGGGGTTAAGTGTTAAATGTTTTAGTTTAGGTTGTATAAAATATATGCAAGTTATCTCTCATTATGATACAGTTTTTTAAAGACATTCAATGTATATTTGATTTTTTATGTATTGATGTTTTCCAGTTTTTTTCCACATTTATGTGTACATACATGTTCTCATCCATTTCACTCCAGATAGATGAGACATTATATCACCTTATAATAAGGGAAGAAAGAATTTTCTTTCACATGTATAAATATGATCAGGCCTGTCACTACAAGAATTTGGCAGGAAGCAATAAATGTCTTTTTAATATCATGATGATGATTGGCACCTATATGTTTGTTTAATGTTTTGCTTGGCGATGGTATGTATAATTTTTTTTCTTTTTGTTTTTATAATCCATTGTGTCTTAATCCATAATTGTTGCTTTTGGGATATTGTTATGCTGTCTGCACATCCATCCATCTATCTGTCTGTCCATCTCTCTATCTGTCCATAACTAGATATACTGAACAGTGCACAGCTGGGTGGACAATAACCAAATGTGGCAAACTTCGTAAGTCAGTTGTTCAAAAAATAACCATGTGCACAATAGGATTGTTTGGCTCCCTGCCCTGGTGTCCTGGGGGAAGGAGGCAGTCAGGAGCCAGCAGTTAAATTTAGATTATTGGGTGTTAAATTTATTTTAATATAATCAAACTTTATTGAGTGGTATCAGGAAGATAAATAATATAAATATCATGAATTTAGACTGTATGAAAGTGGGATGGAAGTAGAGGGTCTAAAGACATTAGTAAGTGGGGAGGGAGTAGATTGTCCAAAGACACTGTTGGTAAATGGGATGGGAATAGAGGGTCTAAAGGCACTGGTAAATGGGGAAGATGTAGAGGGTCTCAAGGCAGTGTTTGGAAGTGGGGAGGGAGTAGATTGTCCAAAGACACTGTTGGTAAATGGGATGGGAATAGAGGGTCTAAAGGCACTGGTAAATGTGGAGGATGTAGAGGGTCTAAAGGCACTGTTGGGAAGTGGAGTGGAAGTAGAGGGTCTAAAGGCACTGTTTAGAAGTATGGAGGGAGTAGATGGTCTAAAGATACTGTTGGTAAATGGGGAGGGAATAAAGGGTCTAAAGGCACTGTTTTGAAGTGGGGAGGGAGTAGATGATCTAAAGGCACTGTTGGTAAATTGGGAGAATGTAGAGGGTGTAAAGGCACTGTTTTGAATGGGGAGGGAGTAGATGGTCTAAAGGCACTGTTGGTAAATGGGGAGGGAATAGAGGGTAAAAGGGTACTGTTTGGAAGTGGGGAGGGAGTAGATGGTCTAAAGACACTGTTGGTAAATGGGGAGGGAATTGAGGGTCTAAAGGCACTGTTGGTAAATGGAGAGGGCATAGAGGGTGTAAAGGGACTGTTGAGAAGTGGGGAGGGTGTAGAGGGTCTCAAGGCACTGTTTGGAAGTGGGGAGGGAATAGATGGTCCAAAGGCACTTTTGGGAAGTGGGGTGGAAATAGAGGGTCTAAGCTTAGGCATTGCTTGGAAGTGGGGAGGGTGTAGAGTGTCCAAAGATACTGTTGGGAAATGGGGGAGGGAATAGAAGGTTTAAAGGCACTGTTGGTAAATAGGGAGGGAATAGTGTCTAAAAGCACTGTTTGGAAGTGTGGAGGGAATACAGTGTCTAAATGCACTGTTTGGAATTGGGGAGGAAATAGAGTGTGTAAAGGCACTGTTTGGAATTGGGGAGCGAATAGAGTGTGTAAAGGCTCTGTTTGGAAGTGGGGAGGGAATAGAGTGTCTAAAGGCACTTTGGAATTGGGGAGGGAATAGAGTATCTAAAGGCACTTTTGGAAGTGGGGAGCGAATAGAGTGAGTGTGTAAAGGCACTGTTTGGAAGTAGCGAGGGAATAGAGTGTCTAAAGGCACTGTTTGGAAGTGGGGAGGGAATAGAGTGTGTAAAGGCACTGTTTGGAAGTGGGGAGGGAATAGAGTATCTAAAGGCACTGTTTGGAAGTGGGGAGGGAATAGAGTGTGTAAAGGCACTGTTTGGATGTGGGGAGGGAATAGAGTGTCTAAAGGCACTTTAGAATTGGGGAGGATATAAAGTGTGTAAAGGCACTGTTTGGAAGTGGGGAGGGAATAGAGTGTCTAAAGGCACTTTTGGAAGTGGGGAGCGAATAGAGTGAGTGTGTAAAGGCACTGTTTGGAAGTGGGGAGGGAATAGAGTGTCTAAAGGCACTGTTTCGAAGTTGGGAGGGAATAGAGTGTGTAAAGGCACTGTTTGGAAGTGGGGAGGGAATAGAGTGTCTAAAGGCACTGTTTGGAAGTGGGGAGGGAATAGAGTGTCTAAAGGCACTGTTTGGAAGTGGGGAGGGAATAGAGTGTCTAAAGGCACTGTTTGGAAGTGGGGTGGGAGTACCCAAACCAAAATCGCAAGCTAGTTTTGTAAGCTTGCAGCAAGCTTAGATTTGAAACCGCGGCTAGCTTGCGCAAGCTTAGATTTAAATCCATGGCTAGCTTGCGCAAGCTTGCCCAATTGCAAGCTTGCCCAATCGCAAGCCTGTGCAAGCTTGCCCAATTGCAAGCTTGCGCGAGCTTAGATTTGAAACCGCGGCTAGCTTGTGCAAGCTTGCCAGTTGCAAGCTTGTGCAAGCTTATCACAAGCTTGCCCAGTTGCAAGCTTAGATTTGAAAACGCGGCTAGCTTGCGCAAGCTTACCAATTGCAAGCTTGCGCATGCTTTCTGAATTAAAAGTAAAATATTAATATATGCCATAAAGTAATCTGAACAAAATCACTTTCACAATCAATGAGTTGCCATCAAATAATTTAATAATATTCAGTTAAAAAATATAACAATGTGAAGCAGTAAGTGTTGTTATAGAAATTGACAAAACTATAGCTAGATGTGAAGAAATTCTTCAGATCCACAAGTTAATTGTTTTATACTTCTTCTGGCTGTGGCACATTTACTGTTTTTGATATTGTTAAAATTGCCTCAGAAAGACAGGGTTCGCCATTGTCTTTCTTGAACTGTTTCAGAACAAATCCCTTTTTTTGCTTGTTATATTGCCAAATTTGGCAAGGCACTTGTTTTCACTGATGAATTGTGGGCAGTTCGAGTCCCTGTCACATTTGATTTGGCCAACTGTTCCTTAGTGAACAGAGTGTCTAGTAGAGAAATTACTAGTTTCCTTGGTTGAGTCTCAATATGATGGGCTTGGGAAAGTTGTGGTGGAGTCACAAAACAGTCTATATTTTCAACCAAACGAAATTTTTTCATTCCAGTGCTCTGAAAAAAAGAGAAAATTAATGATTTTAACAATTGTTTTCTTCTAAGGTTGGAAAAAGCATTACATTTTCTTGTCATGCATAAGGCATTGATCAGACCTATTCCAATTTGTCAAAAAATTAGATTAAAGAGGGTTCTTCAAAAACAAAGAAAAAAAAATTAATATAAAATTTCAAACAGGTTAAATGAGTTTAAATGCGTCTGTGCAATGTTATGAATAATGCTATATTTTAATATGCTTCTAGCAAAAGTCTAAATTTGAAAATAATTTGAGAAAGTCGCACCTTATCAAGGCCAATTAACCAAAATGAACTTGACAAAAAAAGTGGTGTGCATTGGCTGACTGAAACTTTTAGCTAACATGAACAAAATACCATGTTTTCCTCCCATGTGTATTTCTTGGGTGCAGTATCTGCTGCAGCAAAAGCATTTCAATTTTATTCATTATTCCAAAATCACTTAACAAGTCAAGGCATCGTCAGTGTTTTTCAAGATCATCTTTTAATGAGCATAAAATTCTAGTTTTACTATTCACTTTGAAAGGTCAATGGCACATGTCAGATGAATGGCACTTGGGAGTTTTGAACAACAAAAATCTGATGAAACTGATTATGTACCTTAAGACATTTTGAAATAAAATAATGGCCATCTTCTTTGAGGATGAAAAGAATTACATATAACAACCTCTGAACAATTGTTGATTAGATATTCGAGGAAATATACCCTAAGAATAATGGAAATGAGATTCCCAAGTGTGCATTTAATCCCGTAACCCTATTGTCGATAACTGATAGCACTTCATCGATTTGGCAAGTGTAGCAATAATTGATAATTATCTGCAGCATTGCCATCTCAATCATTGGGTGAAGCAACATTACAAAGTCATATTTTAACATATTTAAATTATAAAAGTGAAAAACGCTACCGCCGAACTTAAGTCATGAAAACCTGGCAAAGTACGACACAATTTTGAATTTACTTACCGATATTGTAACACTGTGATTTCAGATGATCTCTCTGATTGTAGGATCGGTTACTGCACATATAATAGTTCAGCGGGCAATGAAATTTACCAAATTAAATAGGTAAATTGTTAAGGATCAACCTTGAAAATTGCGCCTGCATAAATGGGATGCTACAATGGTTGTATTATGTTCTTTTTAAACAGGGGACATAACTGCTTTTTATGACTTGAAACCAAATTAAGTCTCTGTCGCGGCAAGCCACACTTCACCTTGCATGCTTTTATTTGATATTTTTCAAACAAGCAAAATTCACAAAGCTCATTTATTTATAGAATGCTGGCAGAATGGGATGCACCTCTCTCTTAAAGAAAAACAAAAACTATATATTCGTAAATTTTATTTAGTAATTAAATAACTGACAATTATTTTTTTTCTTCTGGCAGCAGATTGTCATTGAAGCAAATATGTGACAGTTCTTTCATAAACTTAATGCCAGAAGTTAATATTACAAGATTTACTGAAACTATATTTGATGGTGCATACATTATTGGTAAATATATTTACAAGTACTTGTTATCAAATATCTCGCTGTATCAAGTTAGTCTGCAATTAACTTTGCAATCAGCACTGTCTTCATGTTTTCCAGGATTTTACTAGATGGAATCTTTACCCACTCTTCAATTACATCACAAAATTACTGCATAGCTAATTGAGTGTTCATCACTTTAAAAATTTTCTTTATGCCAAAAGGCTCATTTTATTCTCTAACATGTACAATACTGTATTTGTAAAAAGTGAAAAGGAGAAAAAGACATTTGTAGAAAAAGTACTATTTCATATTTTGCCATACTCAAGAAATAATTCAGTTTATTTTGACATATATTAATAATGTTCATAGTTAATTTAACCATAGAGAAATGTTGGAATAATAGATTTTATTTATGTACCAGGTAAGCACAAGTAATACAAGTTCTTAGCATTTTGCAATACTGAAAAGACGATATAAATAAAAACTAGATTGCAAGTAACATCTTTTAATTTGATAGTGTAGTTTCCTAGACAGAGTATTTGATCTAGTCACAACATATATTCAACATTTCAAGAAGTACTGATCTCATGCAGAACTGCCCTTAAATTTCATAATTGATTTTTGCAAGCATGTGCAAACTTACATTAAGTACTTTAGATTTTGCAAGCTTGCAGACTTTGAAAAAAAAATTTTTTGCAAGCTTGCAGACTTTGAAAAATTCCTTTTGCAAGCTTGTAGACTCTGAAAAATTCCTTTTGCAAGCTTGCGCAAGCTTGCAGACTTTGAAATATTTCTCTTGCAAGCTTGCGCAAGCTTGTGCAAGCACCATTACTAGCTTGCACAAGCTCACCTAGCTTGTCGCAAGCTTGCAGCAAGCTTGCTGCAAGCTTGTCATAAGCATGCATTTTGATTTGAGTAGAGGATTTAAGCTTAGGCATTGTTTGGAAGTGGGGAGGGTGTAGAGTGTCAAAAGACACTGTTGGTAAGTGGGGAGGGAATAGAGTGTCGAAAGGCACTGTTTGGAATTGGGGAGGGAGTAGATTGTCTAAAGGCACTGTTTTAAAGTGGAAGGATGTAGAGGGCCTCAAGTCATTGCAGGGATGTTGCTGGGGAGTACAGGGTCTACAGGCTCTGTTCAGAAGTGTGGAGGAATGGAAGGTCTAAAGGCACTTTTGGTAAGTGTGCAACGAGTGGAGAGTGTAAAGACACTGTTGGGATGTGGGAGGGAGTTGAGGATCTTTAGGCAGTGTTGGTAAGTGGGGAGGGAGTAGAATATCTAAAGGCACTGTTGATAAGAGGGGGAGAAGGCAGGGATCTAAAAGTGATATTGCAAGTGGGGAGGAAGTTGAGAGTCTAAAGGCACTGGTGGGAAGCGAAGAGACAGTATTGGTAGAGAATATCTAATCCCACCCACACTGCTGGCAGTTATGGACTTGGTACCTTTTGTCATCTATCGTCAACTGTTCTGTGATGTGTGTGTGTACTTGTATGTTTTTTTTCAGATGAACCTGGTACAGGAAGCTCATTCTTGGGGACAGGTAGTAACCATAGCTACCAGAAAATCATTCAGTCATTTTGCAGCATTAGACCAAATTTGAAGTTTGAATTCAGAATGAGCTTTTTATTTTCATAGCAGTAGTTGTCCAGTGTTTTTTTAGATAGTGTACATGTTGATGTTTTATTGCAGAAGATAGCAATGGCAGATTTCAAATATTACTGAATTACTTCTAATCCAAAAAGAATTAATACTTTTTTCTCTAATTCAGTTTTTGGCATTTTCTAAAGTTAAGTTTACACAAGTACAAAATTGACATCAAAAATGTAAAGTTTATGGGATTACACATTCAGGGCTTTCCCAAATTTTTCCAAAAAGGTGGTTGTTCATGAAAAACAGGCAGCTGTGCTAGTGAGCAAGATTGCTATGGAGTCCTGACAAGCTTTCTGGAAAAATTGAAATCTGCCAAATGGTGTGTTTTTGGGTATTCCTTAGGCATTTTTATCTGAAATATTGAAATGAACAGCTGGTGACAGATGGCAAACAGGTGGTGAAATTCACCATCTTCCTGTTCTTTGGGATAGGCCTATGTATCTGTTGCATGATAACTTTTGTTCCTGATTTACTATCTATATGTAAATCAGTTTGTAAAGTCAAAATAGCGATGCTGTCTAAAAATCATTGGACATAGATAATACTGCCATGCATTTTAATAGTTGTGCGTTTTGTTTTTCAGCTCTAGAACATTTCATTATGAGTGAATTAAAATTACCCAGTAATTTTTTAATCTATGTACATAGTGCTGCAAACAGAAGGAAAAATCCCTTGTCTGACAGTTAAAGAAGTTTAAGACAATGTTTTTCCTAGATAATGAATTCTATATGAACTATGTTAATTGATTATATGAAATATTCCTTTTAGCTAAAGATTAAAATTCAAGGGGTTTTTCTTGTCATTATAAAGCATGAAATTGTAGTTTATTTTCAATATTTTTTGTTCACTAGACTCTAAAGCCAAGCAAGCTTACGGTGTAACCCAGCATTATATGTTGTACATCCATCAGCAGGGATTCTGGGTGGCAGAGTAGTCTCTGTCCTCATGAGTTTAGAGTCTTGGCTCTGCCAGTGTGGATACATGAGAAAGCTTGCCAGTAGATTCATTTGGGTCATTGGTTCTTTTAGAGGGTTTTACCAAGTTCTTCCTCCATCAGAACTGACTGTCATATATAGCTTATCATGTTCACCCCCCAAAAAATGGAGTTTAAATCCACAAAACAAACAACACACAAGTATCCATCAGTTATTGTTGTTGAGAAAAACCACACCATCAATTTCGACCAAAATTTGGCAGCAAGCCAGCTAGCATGAACACCTTCCAATTTTTTCCAAGTGTAGCCATCACTACAAAAATATAATACCTGTACGACTTCTTCCAAAACATTATTCAACAGAATATGGTCAGATATAAAAGAAAAGTATCCAGTCATAAAGAACTATAAGATCAGCACAGATGAGGCTGATCCATTGTGATATAGTCATTGGTAAAAACAGAAAAGTCTTTAAATGATAATTCTAAAAAGAATTTAAAAATGGTATTTATCCTTATCTTATATTAAGCCTCACCACCATTGTAAATATAAAAAAACTTTGAAAAAGCTTCTCAAATATTGCAAGTTTTAACCAATACACTGTATTGACACAAAACATATGCATAAAGGCCTTTCACATTTATACAAAAGGATGCTATTCTACCATCATATATATAAAATCAGTAAAATACTAAAAGTAGAAAACACTTAACTAAATGTGGCATTCTGGCATGAAGGGCTTTCAAATTGATGCAGATTATTCCCATACAGTTTCCATTACAGGTGACATTCGCTATACACCAATTTGATTTATGCCTTTTCGTTTTAACTCCGTCTTAATGAAGAAATAACATTCAATTTGCACCACAGTGCTTGTGTTTATGCCATTGCTGGCACCATGTGTTGTGACTTGCGTACAGCTTATGTGAGTAGTATATATATTCATTTGATTGAAAACTATTCATAAATACCATGACTTGAAAATTTGGAGATACAATTTGCCTTAGAAGTTCTTTAATTTACAAGTATCCTATGGGAAAATTACTTTCAATTGATGCCATAGCCTCATCTTTAGCATAAATTGAGCGTCACATGTACTGAACATAAAGAAATTTTTTTTTTGAGACATAAAACAAAGCGTGCTATTGAAAATCATTCAATGAGTCACAGTCTTACAAAGGTATCATATGCCATATGCTTAAGACATTCCAGTACACTTGTAAATAACCAAACTATGTCATGTTTTGGATTTTTCTTTGGTTCTTTTTAAATTCATCAAATTTGGTCAAATTATGTTAATATAATTCCTCAAGTCCGCTAAATATTTTCTCATTTGTAAAGTAAATGCTTTTTATGTTTAATGGCCCTCTCTGATAATATTTTCCCCGGGTATTGGCATCCCACTCAAAGTTTCCCTGCTTGTTATTATATTAGTAGTAGACCTAGAAAATTGTAGGCTTCTGTATCCACACTTAAAATTTGTCCAATTTTTATTACAAGCTCACTAATGCCAACACAATGTCTTTCATATTTCACAATATCAGATATAGTTTAAGCTTATTCACCAACTTGTGTTAACAGGTTTTAGACTGCAACTTGCATATAGCATTCACATGGAAAATTCACTTATTATAAGGAGCCAGCCATTTAATTTTTTAATGGGGGGAGGGGAGCTGTGATTTTCTTGTATTTAATTTATCTGAAATATTTTCTTTTCATTTATTTCGGGCATAATAAATATTTTTTCTAGATGGTATTTTTTTGTTCTAAGTAAGAGCAAGATATTTATTTCTAGATATTGACAAATGGAAATTAACCAAAAATGTGTCAATCCCCAGCTCCAGAACATTGAATTATTGGTTCCAAATATAATTGTGATATATGATAGTGTATACCGTGGTACATTCTTTAATAGCACTGTATACAACATTACACAATATTAGGTGTTTTACCTGCTCTGCATAAAGGTTTGACAGTATGGAAAAAATATAATGGATAAACCTTGAAACAGTTGTTTTCATAACATGCAATGAACAGAATTGGAAAATATATAGAATGAAATCATTCTTTTGAGGCATATTTCATAGCCAGCAGCTTCTGCATTTGGGTATTAGGCAGACATTAATCTGGTGAGTGATTTCGGGCCACCTTTGACCTCTTGTTTGTAGAAATTTTAGTTATCAATGCTATGCATCTTTGCTAGGATTTAGGCAATGCACCTACATTGCAATCAATGTATGGATTAACATTCAATGCTTAAAGTTTTTGACAATTAAATATGATGAGTGTGTTATAAAATTTATATAAAAATGAAATCTGTCACTTATGTCTATTATTATGAGAATTCAACAAGAAATGATTTTCATAAAAGGAATGAAGCAACAAGAAAAATTTGTACATGTGGCTGTTACACTGTTATTTCAGTCATTGTAATTTGTATATGAAAAGAGTACAGTAAACAGTAATGTCTGTAGAGGACTCTGGAAAATCAATTTGTTATCTTGTGGTTTTGTTGCTATACAATATCTAACTACTTTGTATTTGTTTAATCATATCATTTCCAGTACAATCACATTTATTCATCACTAATTTCATTTCCACTCAAAAACTGTTGAAGGATATCAAAGCAAAATATGGTATAAGGCTTTATTCACCATATTTCCCCCCCCCTACCGTTCTGTTTGACTTGGCATTTTGCCCTTCAGTGATATCTTATTAGCAAGAGCATCAGTGTCCTATGAAACATACAGTGTACATTTATGTTATCTCTGTATTTTGTTATATAATTTTAGTTGTTGTTACTCTGTGGTTTTTTTTATCCTTTTTTTTCTTATATTAACATCAGAAAATTGCTTGATTTAATTGTATAGAATGTATCAGTGTTCATTAATGCTGTGTTCATTTCTCATCTATAGATCATTGTAACTATCAATTTTGCATAATTTGTGCTTCCTTGTCTGTTCATTATCACATACTACATGCAAGTACCAGCGATTCAGTTAAACAGTTATCTATTTTATTAGCATTTTGGTACATGTTCTACCTCTTGGTAAACAAATTTGTATTGCCTTTTTGGATTCTTTGGATTCATTTTCCATACAGAGGCCTGTCTAAAATTTGACAACTTGAAAATATTCAAAATCTTGCAGCATTAAAAATTTGTGACAATTTTTTTTTTTGCACTGCTGATTGCCTCAGGGCTTTACATTAGATTTAAAGTTGAAGTTTGAGTTGCCAAAGTAGGGGGAGTAAGAACCGCCCCACCCCTAGATATTTTTTAAAAAAAAAAAAAACGGGGTATAAAGTCAAAGTAGCCAAGTAAATCGCCTCATTCCATCTGATAAGGAAAGCCCTGTTGCCTTTGGATATGAGGCATAATGATACCTGTCATTGAATGGATGGTTGCATTTAGGATACTGTATAGTATGTAAATTATTGTTTTATGTACTTAGCAAAAGGTGTAGATAGAAAACTCTTCAAACAAATGTACTGAATGTGGCAACACCCATACAAAACAAACTGCAGAGATGAGGTAATATAGCTGATTTCATTTTGATAAAAATACCTCACCCATGCATACCTCCTGGAGATTCAACACAAAACATATCTTGTCAGTGTCCACATGGTAGTGGTACCTACTCTTGTCTAGCATATCAACTTCCACTGATGAGATGTGGAGGTTTTTATTTGTGTTGAAGCATTATAATGGTGTACTGACAGAAAATGTTTGTGAATTTAAAAGAATACAGTTTATATAACCGATTTTGACCCAGTATTTGTAAGGATAATTTACTTTTACCTTTTATTTAATTATATATACATTTTAAAGATTTAAACATTTTTTTACAGTGTACCTTTCATCTCTTAGGACTACATGTTTATGCTAATTGAGCATTTTTTTTCTGCTTTCACTATTGCATTCTGGTAATTAACTTTTTATTGATATTTTTTAAGCAGGTTCCTGCTAATATACTTTTAAACCCCAATATATTCATCTATGTCACCTATTTCTTTCTTTTAGCTTTTGCCTTTTCAATCACAAAAAGGATGATATAATCCTGTCTTATTTTTGGAGAGAAAATAAATTGTATGGTCAGTTAGTTGTACATGAAAATGTGAAATTTAGCTATAGAAGTTGATTTTTTTCAGTCTCAATGAAACATTCTGTTGTGAACACTTTTTTCAATGACTAGCCTAAATCAGAGTGTATTATATCATTATATTTTGCATCCATTCATTGTTTGTCAGTTTGTGGATGGTTACCAATATTATTTCCACATAATAACTAGAGTTATCACCATCTAAAGTTACAAAATATTGCACATGACTGGGTTAAAAGGAACCCTATTAGTTCCAGGATCAAAAGGTCAAAGGATAAAACTACTTTGAAAGAATATAGATGGTTTTCTACACAACAGCATAAAGTGTTGTGAGTGCTTCTTAGTCCTTTGAAAGAATTTGAAAGGAACTAAGAAAAATAAAAGACTTCATGCAGTAGTAGTGGTAAAGTGACAAATATGATGTTTGCTTTGGCGTTTTGCCACATTAAGTTTGCCATCTATTCACACTGTCATCTTTTCCTTAAAAATTAACATTTTAATAAATGTTGCACCAAGTGCTGAGGTATTCCATTAAAAACATTTCATTTTTGAATTTACGAGTTTTGCAGAGTAACTTCAGTTCTAGAGTTGAGTTTTTGATCAAATTTTGTGGATGGCTTACACTTATGGTAGTGAAAATGCAAATGTATGGATTATATGGTTGAATGGTCTGAGGTTTTGGCTTTTATAAGTCTGATAAGAAAATGTTGATTTCTGAGCAGAAAGTGTAGCTCTGGACTCCATACCTTGATCAAAGGTTGAGGTTGTTGAGACACATTAGACAGTAATCTCCATTGTCAACTACCATAATATGGCCGTTATAATGTTGTTATAATGTTAAATACAGCCAGATGTATAATATGCTCTTGACATTACTCATGTTGAAAATTATTTTTATTTGACAGATTGTTGATGAAAATGATGTATTTCAGAAAAGAAAAATTCATGATTTTTCTTAGAGAAGCTGCTTTCACCTGTTCTTCATTTTTCTTAGACATTTAGTTCAAGTATAAACTTGAAAAAATAATTTCACTAATCTCGCAAGGGGTTGTTTTATTTATAGAGTTTCTCATATGGATCCTTGTTTCATGTCCATTGTTCATAAAGGCTTTAATAATTTCTTCTTAGTTTTGAGCTTTTACAAAAATAACATTAAAATTCTTGTAATTGTGACAAAGTTAATGTGGTATGAAATAAGCACAAATACAAATTTGTATTGTCACTTGACAAAACATGCTTCTTCTAATTGACCAAATATTTTGATGTTTTGATTTTAATCCCATTTAGACATCTTTAATGTTAAAATTTTGCCTTTTGTATCATGATAACAACATATATATTGTGTAAAATAACAGAATTAGGATGCAAATGTCGGTGATATCATATGAAAAAATATACTTGGAAATCCCACTATATTAAACATAGTAGAGTCAATAACTGCTGACTGCTTCAATATATTGAAGCACAGTGTAGCAAGAATGATAAAAAATTATATGAAACCATATACAAATCGATTGATAGGTGGGAGGAGGGTGGTGGGAGATTAAACAAAAAGTTAGTCTGTATAATATTAGTAGTTTTACTACTCTCCAGTTTGCAAATAATAAGAATTATCATAGAAAATTCATCATTGCTGTCAGAATTTAATTTATTATCAGTAAATTATGTTATGGTCACAATGCCAGATGTGGTTTTTGTTTGGCTTATCATCATCTGGTGTCCAGTGTCCAAGAATTCCTATGGTCATTTTCCAATTTTCTGGAAAACTACAATCCTCATTTGAACTGAACCTGTCATGGACCAAACTTGAGACAGAACATACTGCTTATCTACCAACAAATATGGCAGCCATTACTAAAGTATGCAAATTTTTCAACAACTTTGTCTCCAAAACCGAAGATCTTTACAGATGACTCTGATCTGCCTTCAAATATAATAACAGCTGCCAAAAACAAAACTGTCATCCAACAACAATCGCTATTTTGAACTTGTTGCAAATCTGACCAAATTCAAACCAAACTTGATACAGAATATTCTGACATGTATACCTTTTAAACTTGCAGATTAGGCCAATAGTGTGTTTCTAAAGCTAGTTCAACGTTTAAATGAAATTTTTTTTTTTTTTTACAAAAACACTGAACAGAATTTAATCATCTTTGACAGAATCAAAGCATGAAGATCAGTCAGATTTGTGCAAATTCTTTTGATTTGTTTAAAATGTGGCCATTGGTAATAAAAATATGAAAACCTGTGACTTCTTCTCCCAAGCTGCTGGAAAGACTTTGACTAGACAAAAAGCATTATTACTTGAAGATCCTTTGAATTTGTCCATATCAATTTGATCAGGTGAATTGTATGTATATAGTAAACTTCAAATGAATATAGTTTTTATTTTATTGCTGTTATTATACAAATACTCCTGGTTGTAAATAGGGAGATTTCTCCAGCTGAATTTCAATACTGTTCACCAACAATGTATTTTTTTTTTTTAAAAAATGATCTGTGCAGCACATGAATTTCAAAATTTGAAAGTTTAATTTTGGAATGTTCATTCCAAATGGCATAATTTGCCATTTTCACCACAAAAATATTGTAATTTTACAAAATATTTAATGTTATCATCATTAGGAATTAAATTAGTTGTTTGTGCCCATGTACACAAGAAAAGGTGCCAAATTGTAGATTCATGTATGAACTGTATTCTATGATAAGACCACCCCTGTTAATACAAAGTTTTGGCAAATATTATCTTTTGGATATTTTTGATGATAAGCCCACTCACTGCTTTTTGACAAATTTGAAAGACTGGTCTCCAGGTCTTATCATGTGAGGAATACTGTAATGACTGCACAATTACAAACAGCATAGACCCAAATCAATCCAGATCTGATGGTGCATTATTCAACAGTAGATCTGAGTTCCCAGTCTTTTGCAGTTGTGTGTGTACTCATTGTGGGTAATATGATATTTACACATAATATATTCCATTACAGGTTACAGTGAATTCATTATTTTTTATAAAGGAACACCAGTTTTTGTTTTTGTTGTTTTTTGTGTTTTTTTTTTTTTTTACAGAGCTGGATTTTAAAGATTCAGAGAACAGTGACTGGACTGTGAAAGTATTATGATGAATTATTATACAATTAAATACATATATACTTCCTTCTGAGTTGAGTCCAACTGCAGTCTGCTGTGGTACTTGCATATCTGGGCCTGTGCAGTTTGTTAAGAGCAGTCAGAAGAACAAACAACATAGACTCTGATCTGCAAGCACGTAATGTGATTGTAGATAAGGGTCTGGGTTGTTTGCAGTTGGACTTGACATATAAGCTAGTATATATGGTACACAGAAAACTATCATTGTTTACTCAACTATAAAGAAACTCATCCCCTAAAATGCTAAAAAAATAATCATCCCCATTCATCCAATCATTGGGAACTCAAAACCATTTGTGCTATAAAAAAAAAACTACCAAACAATATAAAGTCTGAAATTCCTGAAATTTGTCCAGAATTTGTGTTGAATTATACTTAAAAAATGGATGATTGTAAAGCTACATGACTTGATATGACTGGGCCAAGGCTACTAAAGGTGGGTGTACCTGCAGTTGTAGTGAGTATAGCTTTCATTTGTAATGAAAGTATTAGGTCTAATAAATTTCCATAAACATTGAAAACTGCCAAGGTTATGATATTGCAAAAAGCAGGAACAAAAGATGATCTAAATCACTACAGACCCATCTCTATCCTTCCTTGTCTCTCCAAATTACTAGAAAAACATGTTCATGATTCTTTTCTCAACTATTTGAACACTAATGATCTTATTCATGATAACCAGTCTGGCTTTCGACAAAATCACTCCTGTGAAATTGCACTTGTATCTTTTATTGATAAATGGCTGAAATCATTAGATATGTAAAGGAAAAATGGTAGGCACCATTATGGTTGATTTTAGAAAAGCTTTTGGTCTTTAAATATCAACTTTCTCAAAGTAAAAATATTAGTTGTGGAAAACAACAGAGCTCTATCCTCAGACATGAGACTGTTATTCTATTTATCAACAACTTGCCTTATAAAATAGGAACTTCAATTTCTTTCACTGACCTCTTTGCAGATGATACCACACTGAGATGTGTAAAACCAAAACTTGAAAATAATTTACAAGATGCTCTTAACAGACTTAAAGGATATTGCAAGGAAAAAGTATGATCAAAAAATGAAAGCTCTGTGAGTTGCAATGCAACTAAAACTAGAAAGGCTAGATAGCGACAAACTCCAGGTTCTGTTGGGTAATGGGATCCTTCAAGATAAAATTCTTGGTGTATTTGAAGATAAACATCTTTTTTGGTATATTCACATTAAACATGTTTCACAAAAGT
This sequence comes from Potamilus streckersoni, assembly GCA_016746295.1. NCBI lineage: Eukaryota > Metazoa > Mollusca > Bivalvia > Unionida > Unionidae > Potamilus > Potamilus streckersoni. The sequence continues at coordinate 489,428 of JAEAOA010000207.1, forward strand.
TTTAATTCCTATCATTGGCTACCAAGGAAAATCAGCACATGCATTCTTCTTCAGTGTAGGGTCATGTTTTATAAAAAAATTATATTCAGCCATATCTGGACTATTGTAATGTAATTTGGGGTAATACCTCTAATTCAAACATAACAACACTTTTAAGACTCCAAAAGAGGTCTTGCCATTTAATTCTAGATCAATGTATAGACAATTTCCAGGATGCAATGAATAATTTAAAGATTTTAACAATTCATTAAAGAATATTTCTTAGAAAGGTCATATTGATATATAATGTATCCAGAAAAACCATCCCTGTATATCTAAACAATATCTTTGACGAAAGAGATGCTGATGGTACTCTAAAATTAAGGTCCACAAAAAGTAAAAATTACATTATACCATGGCCAAAGAAGGAATTATTTTAAAAAAGTTTTAAATATACCGATCTGCTGGTATGGAACAACATTCCCAGTAACATAAGGTAGGCTCCTAGCATTTCTTTTTTTTATAACCAATGTCTCAAATAGATGAAATCTTTAGACAATTGAACAGTTCTTGTAAAATAAATACCACTGGCTTTTCTATAATTTAGCATATTTTTCACAGTTGATTTTTTTAATGCAGGATATTTTATATTTTATATGTTTATATGTTCACAGGTACCTATGCATATGTTCCAGGCTTGATACTTTGATTTTTATTATCACTTAATTATTAGTGTCACATCAGATTTTTCACATCATGATATATATACTATATATATATATTGTCCATAACAGATAGAAGGCCGCAAGATAGATGAGTTCTGTAGTTAATTGAGTTACCTTCTCAAAATACATACTTTATTATTATTATTATTATTATTATTATTATTATTATTATTATTATTATTATTATTATTATTAAAGTACATGAATAAACCATCAGTATTCATGATATTGATGGTTTAGCAGAAGATGAAAAAGAACTGACTGACTATTCACTGCCTCAACACAACCTTCACCGCATACATTATGGAGATTAGCATCATAAAAACCAAACTGATGACCAACAACACCAATGGCTTCAGTGAAGATATTAAGGTCAGTGGACAGAAACTGGAAAGAGTCACAAGCTGCAAGTACTTGGGATCAATTATCACAGATGAGGGCTCCAAACCAGAACTACTTTGCAGGATTGCTCAGACAACACCAGCAATAACAAGGTTGAGACCAATATGGAAAGATACCAACATTGCTTTTGGTTTCAAAATAAGGCTGATGTGCTCGATTGTCATATCCATCTTTCTGAATGCTTGTGAAACATACATGCTCACATCAGATCTACAAGGAAGGATTCAAACCTTCAAACTGAGATGCTACTGCAAGATCGTGGGCATCTCATACATTGACTATGTAACCAACAAAGAAGTCCACAGCAGGATCCAACGAGCCATCAGATCCAATGAATACCTATTAACCACTGTAAAAAAACATAAACTGAAATGGTACAGTCATGTCTCAAGATCATCTGGACTGGCAAACTCAATCTTGCAAGGCACAGTGCAAGGGTGCAGAAGAAGAGGCAGACAGAAAATGATTTGGGAAGACAACATTAAGGAGTGGGCAGGTATGGAATTTGGACATTCCCAAAGGAGTAGAGAACAGCGAAAGATGGGGAGAATTGGTTGTCAAGTCAAATGTGGTGCCCCAACAGCCTATTGGGTTAAGGAATTGTGGCTGCTGCTGATGACACGAATAAAATACATGAATCTTCTGTGTTCTGAGAACATCATATTGTCTTAACAATATTCACATTCAAGACAGTTCCACACTTTAGAAAGTTCCTGGGATATTTATTAAAAGAGTGATGATACTGTTTGATCTGTTTAGAAACACAAAAAAAGAATTATAAACAATGTGTAATATCTTCACTAATTGAGTCATTTATTATAAAATAGTCAGAAAGTTATGTTCAATACAAAATAGCAGACATGTCCGCTGTCAGGAACATCCTGGATTCACATGAGAAAAAAAATAATTTTGGTGCTAAAAGGATTCATTAGTTATGTACTCATCATTTCCAGTATCAACAGCCACCATTGTGAACTTGATTTGAAATGTGTTTGGTTTGTTCTGTGTTCAGTTTATTATAATAGATGCATTTTTGAATAAAGAAATATAATTTTGGAAACAAACATTCTCCTAAGAAAGAGTTTGAATGTAAAGTTAACTACAGAAGGGAATACACTGAGGAATTCTGTTGATTTTGTCCAGTTCAAAAGACGATACAATGGCATTCTCCACTTTAAAACCACCCATGAAAACCCTGTCCCTGACTCAGTTTTTATTTAGTTGGCAGGTCTGAAATACATGTTGTATGTTCACTTTATCACACCTATGGCAGTATGGTAGATCGTTACTAAAATGGTTAAAAGAAAAGGAAACCCTGTTTCAAAATGGGAAATGGCTTACACATTCGTGAAGCAAATTTCTAACGATAGATATGTTGTTCTGAATTCGAAAATATTACAGATTGCTGCTCCAGAATGTATTGTTTAATTTGTTTTATTTTAGGTTCCTTGTTACAGTGTTAAACGTAGGATTCCAGTTGCATGGAACACTGTATTCTTGACATTGAACTTGCAGTCTGGATTGATATACAGTTTTTTTTGTTTATGCCCATATAACAGAGAACAAACTTTCAGAGAGATTTTAACCAGCTTTGATGCATCATCCTGGCATAGAGTTTTTAAATATTGAAGAAACTATGCTGATCGATAAACTTTATAAACCTTAAAATATTTTTTTTTATTGTAATATATGGAATCAACAGATTTGACAGAAATTTTAACAGAAAAGTATCCCTCTGATCAGCTGTCTTGACCAACTGTTCTTGCTTTTGGCCATTAGGTGATGTCATCTAGATGAGCAATCTCAGACCCACTTGGGACTTTTGTTAGTATTCTGGTTCACTCTTATTGGACAGTGAGCCAGAATACTGTCTCAGTGTGCATCACTGTTTTATTGGCTGTCCTACATTTCTGATTCCAGCAAGAATGATTTCACAGGTTTCTTTTATTTCCAGAGAAAATGGTTGACACAGTACAGTCATCCCTCACTATAAGGTGGTATACATTATGACTCCCATGGACAGCATTATAATGAGGGAGTACTGTATGATTATGCTTTTATATGATAAATTTTGCATTGTACAATCGGAATGCATAACCCAGTAATATTGGAGTATATTGATATTATATGATAAAATGTAAACAAATGTTAAAGCAAGATTTTAAATGTATTGTAAAGCTGGTTTTATGAACCAACCATTTGGTTTTTGACCACTTCATTGTAATGAATGATGTTTTGGGTTTTAAATGAATTTGTGACTTATGGCCTAATGTTTAAATTGGTCAAATGGTATAGTCTTCTTTACAGAACAGAGCTTATTTTACTTCCAGATGTGAAACACGACTTCAAGAAGGTTTATGTTATCAAGGATGGTAAAGGACACTCAAAGAATGAGACATTTGCATCCTTTATCGATTGGTGATCATAACATGAGGTCAAAAATGAAAAACAATGAGAAATGGGACTCACAGATATTGTCCTTTCAGAGCTTTTATGCTTTATATTGAGGTGTTTTCTTATGTTTACTTTATTAGTATGTTAAATACAGTATAATTTTGGTTTGTTCAAGATTTATACGATTTGCTTTACCATGATACAGAAGAGTTTGGGCCCTGATTTCACCAATATAAACAGTGAAGCTGAGCTTGGCATTTGATTGGTCATTTTTAAATCCAATTTAAATTTTAGCCTATCAGACTGCTGAAATCTACACTTAATTTTATGCCCAGGCTTTGTTTCTTTTTGTTGAAATCCATGTCTCCTTTCAGTGATAAAAGCTAGTATTGTGTTTCAGTGTTAGTGACTTTGTTTCACTTGGAAACAAACATGCATCAGCCAGTGGTAATATGTAACTTGGATACAACCAGACCCTATTGTATGTTAAACATGTGACTTGGATTCAAGCAGGCACCATCCTGGGGTAAATATGTAAATTGTAGTGTATTATAGAACTTAACATTATTCATCAAGATGAGGTATTAGTGAGTTGTTAGTCTGCCTGAGGTGCAATAAGCTGATTTTAAATCCTGCCCAGGTGGGCTGCTCTCAGGTGTCTCTGAGCAAGGCATTTCATTTCCTTGCCTTGCACTGGTCTTTCTTATGCTAATCTGCTTTTACTGATCTTTCCAATCAATCACTCAATAAATCAATCAATTAATGGTTTCAGTCATAAAGACAGTTCTTTAAATGGTGGTATTGCTAGACATGTTGCAGCTGATTTATGATTAAATGTTTTAAATCTGTCATGAGACATTTACATGTATGTAATCACGTGTGCTTAGAAAATGGATTCTTTCATAATTTCATGTTAGATTGAAATGAGAAAGCACTAAAGTTTATAATTTTATGTATATGGTTTAGTTAGACTAGTATTTTAATAATAATAATAATAATAATAATAATAATAATAATAATAATAATAATAATGATAATAATGATAATAATAATAATAATAATAATAATAATAATAATATGTTTTTATTACTAGATTAAAGTATCTTGTTAAATTAGGTATTGTTAAGCAACATCAGTTAGCAACAGTTGCATAGCACAGGAGTTAAACTGATACAGTGTCATTTACTACATGAATATGCAACCAGTGAATATGCAACCAGTGAATATGCAACCAGTGAATATGCAACAAGTGAATATGCAACCAGTGAAAGCAAGCATCATATAAAAGAAGTGTAATAATAATATTTATTGCATGGCAGGCATATAATGTACTATTTATGTCACACTTGTTATATCTACAGGTCCAGCTGTGAGAACAGGGGGCATTATTTGAAGTAATAGAATTTTTGTAGTTGGTTTAAACAAATGTTGGCATTATAGAATTTATTCATTTTTTCATATCAACAGTTCCAGCTGGGAGATCAGTATCAGACTCTCTGACTGTAATCAGAAGTAAGATAAGCATTCCGATTCATAAGGAATTTTAGCTGCATTTCCATGAAAGATAAATGTATGGAGAGCATTCAGTGATTTTGTTTTTGTGGCTTGGAGGGATTTCTCTCTCTTGCTGATGGCATGTTGTCTACTCACTGTTACTAACATAAGTTTGTATTTCTAATAATAGGTACTTTTCCTATATTTAGCTTTATTGGCCTTTTGGTCTTGAACAGTAAGTCTTGGCTATGTAAAGGGACATTGGTAAAGTTCTGACCTATTGAGGGAATTATTAGACTCCAAGTGATTACCTACCTCAATAAAACCGAAAAATAAAAATTGCTTTTATGTTTAAATTTCAGATTATGTCTGTTTATAGGATATTGGAATTTTCTTGTAATCATGGAGAAAAATGTGATTAAAAGTGTTTATTCAATTGATCCAGCTTAATTTAATATTACTCATCAACCCATCAATAGTCTTATTACTTGTACCTGGAGCTGTTATTTAATTGCACCACCCAAGTGTACCATTAGTTGTTTGTATTGGCAAATTCTCAGCTGTATTGAATTTTTAAAATTATTACCAGAAGAGCTATAGATGTCACTTGGGTGTCTTGAGATGTTATTCTCCTGTAGCAGATTAGAATTTATTTCTAAAATGGTCACTCATTTTCAAAACTTTAACTAGCCATTTCACTAGCAAATCTTCTACAGGGAACATTCCTTTGTGGACAGACACATTTGTATTCTATATTTTATTTTGACTTATCAACTTTATTGGCTGGTACAATTCAGATATTTCCATAAACTCAAATATGTTTTTAAGTTGAATTATAATTTTTGATATTTTGTACTAATAAACTAAATGCATTATTATAATTGTGGCCATGTAGGTTTGTATGGTCATGTTATTGTTGATGATATAGGAACAGTACTCATGGGCATAAAAAAAATGAATGCATCACTGTTATGTCGGCTTAAAGCCAAGTCTGAGAATTACAACTTGGCCAGTGGCACTCCAAACCTGATTGGCAAAATTTTTTGCACTGCAGGTTAAGCATAGTACCTAGAAATACTTGTCTACCATGATGGAGGAAAATGACAGTGAAACTTGCTGATTATTTTAGAATTATAAGCAACAAAAAAATGTATCAGATACTTATTCAAATTTTTATGATACAAGAACTTTCATCATGGAAATGCAGCTTTAATTTTGAGTGAACGCTTCAACTGACATGTACATTATTTCCATCTAATGGACCTAAATAGAATGGTGAAGAATTTTTGACCTTCAGATTCCTAAGATAAGTTGCAATGTATCTTCTATGTTAAGCCCAAACTCAGGACAATATACAAATGTTTTGTGTAAAGTGGGAAATTATAACATCAGACAAAACTGTCACAAATGAAAATTTCATGGCCAGTTAATCTGTCTCAGGACAGGGTGTCCATGAGAATTTTCAGTGGTACATGAGGGGAATTTATGATTGTAAAGATGACAATAGCCTTGAAAAACAAAAATCAACCCAGATCTCACACTTTTTTCCATATATTTCAGAAATCTGATTATGATTTGACCTATTCATCACTATTTAATCCTTGAAAACAATTGGTCAATTGTTCAGATTTGGTATGAGAATTTATTGTAAAGTCTAGAGTATGCATATGAGGTATGATACAAGTGTATATATTATGCCTCAATTCTTACATTAGTTTATTTTTCTATAGATTTATTGGGCTTATCATAAGATATAGTATACTCGATCCTTCAAAAAATGCATGTATTAAGGTGATCTTCCCCTCCCCTCCCCCACCCCCTGCCCATCCCCCTCCTGGCATGATTTTTATGTAGGGTATTTATGTCCTGAATAATAATAACTTTTAATCAGATTTCAGGTCAATTTGGGTCAAATAAATTTATGCACATATTTGTTAAGGACAACCATCACCGAATTCGAGGAAAATGCTTCCGTTGTAGTAGAATGTAAACTTGCATAGTTGATGAGAGAAACTAATTTGCGAATATTAATTTTTGTACAACTTAGTCACTGAAAATTACCCAGTATATATGACCTGTAGAATAATATGGTAACCTTTTTATCTTGAATTATTCTAAATGTGATGAGATTGTTTTTATCAAATAAATCTAAATGGCATCAGTTTTTAATTAATTTTTCTAAATGTGTTTAGAGGGTTTTTTTTATTGAATTCTAATAGATGTGATTGGACTGCATATGAAAACATCTTGTCAAAGAACTCATGCTGCAAGAAATTTTGTACTTGAATATTCTCTTCAATGTTTAGTGACTATTTGTTTGAGGAGTCAAAATTTATTTGAGAAAATGAGACAAAACTTTTTTTTTGGTAATTGTAATATATTCAAGTGAAACGTGTATTTGATTACCTTTACACAGAAAATGTTTCCGTGTGTGATAAACTGAAACAAGTCATTAAGTCCGTCAGATTCCATGATTATCCCCAAAGTTGATGAAAATCATTTAAATAATGTAGAGATAAAGACAGCTAGATGTATTGGTAATTTGATTTTATTCAAAGCTATGTAGTGCATAGGTTACAAACTTAATTTTGCCTAAAAATGTCAGATTGTGTACATTTTGTATTTGTAAATTTACATTTGGTAAACAGTATAGACATCATTTTCTTTAAATATTTTATGTAAAAGAAGTGGAAGTTTTTATATTTCATTTATGAACAGGTGTCATTTATAGGATGGTGTCCACTAATGCAGGTTTCATCATGTTTTGATTGTATACATGATGTAACCATATTATTTATAAATAGTTGCCTTTCAGGTAATTGAGCTTCTTGAAGCACCAAACACCTGATCTACAAGTCTTACATTCCAGTGAAACCTGAAGCAGGCTGTTTTATAATTTGCTCTGATCCAAAGTATTTTTTTTTGTTGATAAATTACTTTGTTGCTAGGTGACAAACATGCTCTTAATGGTCACATTATCCAAGTTTACTTATCAATGCATGATACAATTAGTATAGCAGGAGTTTGTTGCATGTTCAGTGTGAACTAGTTTCAGAACTTTAACATCTGTCAGAACAATGTGCATGTATGTTCAGACTGCATGCTTGTTAAATTGTCTGGATCGCATGTTATCATCTTGACTATTTACAAATACAGCATACATTAATATGCATTTCTAATAATTTTTAAAGGGATTTTAATAGTAAGTGAGTGGAGAAGCACAGTGGCTCTGTAGGTAGAAAATTGCCACAATGGCACAGTGACTTGCTGAAAGTCACAATGGCTCAGTAGTTAGCTGAAAGTCAATGGCTCAGTGGCTACCTGAAAGTTACAGTGACTCAGTAGTTAGATCACTGTGGTTCAGTGGTTAGCTGAAATTTATGGTGGCTCAGTAGTTATTGGCTCTGTCATAAGATGGGAGCCTTAGTTACTTTGTGATTAGCTAAGATTTTCAATAACTCACTGGTTAGTCCACAGCTGTAGTGACTTAGTTGAGCTACAATGGTTTGGGTTTTAGCTAAAAGCTGCAGTTGCTCAGTGGTTAGCATAGAGTCACAATGGTACTGTGGTTAGCATTGCTGAGTTATGCTCAGTGGACTTCAATTTAAATGAAAATAAATGCATTTAAATTTCACTTTCCTCATGTCTAATCAGAAATATATAATGCTTATATACTTTAACCAATTTAGGGATGAACACTCCAAATTGGCACATTTGAAACAACAGTTCTCTTGACCCCCCCCACTTCCAATTCTCTGTGTGAACTTAGTATGAAATAATCAGTTTTTTGGGGGGAATAGAGCACCCATAATCCAAGGGTGGTTGATTCAAAACCCACACAAGCTACAATGGGTCAGTTACCTTTGCTGCTTTTTCCTTGCTAGAAATGCTGTTAAGGACTACATTTTGAATGGAATATTCTGTGTTTTGTGGCTTTATATAGTGACTACATTTTGAAAGTCATAAGCCTAGAGTTTTGTCACTTTATTTGTTTGGAGTCTTCTCTTTCCAGCATAGTTGGATCTGATTCATCCTCTTATCAACCATTTTGTGGACAGGAAATGGTATTTTACAAAATCATAATGGTTCCCTGATTAAATGTTTGTCAATGGTTTATATGATTAACTAATCATAGCCAGCCCATAACAATTTGATTTATTGTCTCATTACTTTGATTTGGATTTATTAAGAGGCTGTTTATTTTGTCACATGGAAATATTTATAGCATGTTTACTTATTATTTTTTTGGTGACACAAAAATCAACATCAGAAAATTGAGGAATATTTTCCTTGGCTGCCATAAAAATACTGCATAATATCCATAACAATGAAATTTTTTGAGGCAACAGCTTTCATACAACAGACATTGTAGGCTGCAGACTCAGGCTTTTAAGAGAAAAATAAACAGTGATAGAATATAGTGTTGTGTTAAGTGTTAGCCCAGAGGACAATTATCCAATGTTTACAAAAAGTTACCTCTCCATTTGAAAATAAAAAGTGAGGTATTCTTTTTAAGAAAGGCTCTACTGTAGTCGTATACATACATAATGAAAATGATCAAGGCAATTAAAGGATCCATGATCTCACTACCTTAGCCCTATTCAGTCAAAACACCTTCTAAATTTTTGATGATGTAACAACCTTTTGGCTAGAGCATTGGCACTTTGCCATTCCATAGTGTCAGGATGAATTATTTGACAAGAAATAGTGGAAGAATCAATTGAACAAAGATATTTTGGAGTTATTCACTTTATTAATGAACCTTTAATTTTCTAGTTCAGTATCTATGGAAAACAGCAGTTTATTTGTCTTTTACTCTTCTTTTATGCATGCATTTTCAATTTAATAAAGTAACTTATCATATAGGACAGTGGCAGATTATCATATAGGACAGTGGCAGAGCTGAAGATTCTTGAACCTACATGTATATCTATTACACAATACTATGCAGAAAGAAAAGCTTTTGTAGAGTTGCTTTCAAATTCATGCAGGTTTTCCCAAAAATCAACAATATTTTTCTTTCAGAATTGAATCTATTTTAAAAATAAGTGTTGATAATAATTATGTAACCATTTTAAATGCTATCCAGCAAATTTGTTTTTGATTATAATTGTCTCATAGCTTGTAACAAATATTATTGCAGGTGAAAAATACATTAGTTATTGATCACATTTTTATAATTCTTTGTTTCTTATATATTTTGTATGTCGAGGTCAAATTAAAAAAATACTAGTAAAGTTCGGGTACCCCAACAGATACTTTTTTGTTTTTTGATGAACCAATATTTTTTTTTTAAATTTGGAGAAAAGAAATGAAAAAGTTTGGTTTTAAAAAAATTTTGACAGGGATGTAACTATGATCAAAGTTAAATTCCGGATGTGAATTATATTTAGTTTGTGCTGATTGACGCATCCTGATTGTTAAAAACAAGAAACCAAATGTAATTTTTTATTTGGCCAAAACAGTTGTTACTCCTACATTATAAGTATGATAAAATAAAGCATTGATTATGCTCAAACTTTGAATTCAAAGTAGTTAGAGCAGAGGAATTTATAAGGGCAGTCATTGCATTAACAAATATTATTTTACGATCTATTTGACTATGGTTTTACAGTATATAAATAAAACTAAAAATAGTACTACAGGATCTAGAAGGGTATATTACAATCTTGTGCTGATGTTGGCACAAATGTTTTTCATGATATCGCTGCAAATCAACATATGTATGTTTCAGATTTAATCTTTTGTTTTCAGTGGATGATCTATAACACTTATACCATCAAGCCTTGTATACTACCCAAAACAATTATTGTCATGAATGTGAGATTATTCTCATTATAAAAAAAATAAATTGGAAACTTTTTTTCCTGACCTTTGCTCATTATAAGAACTGTTTAAACTTTGTTTGGTTTTCTTGCTGTATGCCAAGTTTCATTCCATGGATAGACTTAGACTTGAAATATTTAATTAAATATATTTTTGAGCTTTTATTCAAACATTGTGCATCAGCATTTGGAGGATATTGGGGCTGAGGCTTCATTTTTCTCATTTGGAACAATTGTAAAAATTAATGTCATCACTGCAGGTGACAAGGACAACATGACAGGTGTCTTTACAACGCCAAATCTTCAGGGAATTCCAGAGAGATTCCAGTCTGGAATAATGCAGAGTTCCAGCAGCACTGATCTACAGGAAAATGCATCAGCCCACAAGGTTAGTTGATTAGCGGTCTACAAGCAATTCTTGGTTTCCTGTCTTCAGACTAACCATTGAAATTTCTGCAACAATTAACCCTTTATTATCTTGCAGATCAGAAGGAAAGGTACTTTATACCTAATTACTGGTTATCCATGTTCATAATGCTGATTTTCCTAATTTAATCAGTGGTTTATTCATGGATACTGATTTTCCTAGTTTAATCAGGGTTTATTCTTGGATGCTGATTTTTCTAGTATAATCAGGGTCTGTTCTTGGATACTGATTTTTCTAGTTTAATCAGGATCAGTTCTTGAATACAGATTTTCTAGTTTAATCAGGGTCTATTCTTGGATGCTGATTTTTCTAGTATAATCAGGGTCTGTTCTTGCATACTGATTTTTCTAGTTTAATCAGGATCTGTTCTTGAATACAGATTTTCTAGTTTAATCAGGGTCTATTCTTGAATACAGATTTTCTAGTTTAATCAGGGTCTATTCTTGGATACTGATCATCTGAGTTTCATCAAGGTTTTTTCTACAATGTTGCATTGTGAGATTAACACTAAGTTTTAAATAGAAATTGTACTTAAAAATCAAATGAATGCTTGAAATATGTGCATCTTGTTTTCAAGCCCTATGTTTGCTTCTTTGTTAAATCCCTCCTTTATTTTGGAAATTCCACCCTCCTTTTTTTAAAAAAAAATGATGTGATAAATCCCCTTGTCCATTTTCAGCTGTAGAATAGACTTGGTTATTTAAGTACATTGTATGTGGGATGGTTTTAATGGATATACTGGACATTCAGTGCCTGTTTCACCAAATTTGCACACAAATTATTATGCACTTGAGTTTTCTTTGTATGATGCAGAGAGTTGTCAGGTATATGGTAGGTCAATCCATATCTCCTATTTTCACTCGGACTGATTGATATTCTGGTGTCCTAAAATATACTCAAAATAACACTAACATACCCACCTACATGTTACAAGAAGCATCCTGTGGCGGTAGGAGCCATGGTGGCTTAATTCGTTGGTGTGTCAAACAGGGGTTTGGCTTTGAATCCTTATGTCCGGTCAGCCCAGATGGTGCATCGTTGGGAAAGGCAAAATTTCCTCAGAACTAAATAACCTAGTTGTGTTTTGTATTGGTATTCGGAGTCCAGGAAACTATGGTCAGACTTTCATTGTGGATACAGGCATCAGAAAAGACAATCTATACACTATTCAGACTTGATTATAATAGCTTTCATAAAGAAAGAACATAGTACCCATCATTTTTGAGTTGGAGAAAACTTATGGCACCACATGGAAGTATGGCATCATGACAAAACTTATTCATTCCAAGTCTAAACATTTGACTATCAGTCTTTACATCAAGTTTTCATTTTTTTTACCATATTCATAGACAACAAGAGCTTATGGGTGTCCATTGTCTGTTAGCACAAGTTTGTTATTGCTTCTATTGTTAAACTGATTGGAGGATTGCCATGTAACATTCAATGGTCTAGTTGGTCCTAAAAATGAAAGTGGTACTACTTGGACCTCTAATGTGGCCAACAGAGTAGCCATCTTTAAAAACTTATTATTGCTTCTCCTCCTGACCCTGAACTGGCTCGTTGAATCAACATGGGGGTTTTCACTGAAAGGCTTTTTAGGATGTGTAGTTGGTTCTAAGTAAAAATGTGTTATATGATGTCCAGTATGGTCACCACAATTTCCACATAGATGTTTACCATTACGCTTTTGGCATAATCATTGTTTTTTTTCCCACCAAATTACATTCTATGCTCATCTGTATATGGATTACTCTTTTCTTGTACATCAAAAAATGAAGCAATAAAAAGTGTTTTCACTAAAATATTTATTGAAGTGTCTATTTGATCCTAAATGAAAAAGGTGCCAATCTGATGTCAAATGTGGCCACCATAGTGGCTACATTAAAAATCTTATTATTGCTTCTTCTTATCAAGTTGTAATACTACCATGGGGTTTTCCCCAGAAGATTTCTTATGTTGTCTAGTTGATCCTAAATGAATATGGTGAAAATCTGATGTCTGATATGACTGCCACAATGAATATCTTAACAATCTTGTTATTACTAATCTTCCTGAATGAAGATTAGTAGAAGGCTTCTTATTATTTATAATTGTCCAAAATGAAAACAGTTGTTGATCAGATGACCCATATGGCTGACTGCTCCAATGGCATAGTGGTTAGAGCATATGCCTTGGATGTGGGAAGCTATGGTTTCGAACCCTGTTCAAGTCATACCAGAGACTTATAAAACCAAGACTTACAGCTGCCTCACTAGGCACTCAGTGTTAATATGCTAGTTTTAGTACAGGTGGGCCTGGTGTCTGGATAATATTACTGGGTGGGACATGATGCTATATGTCTGCAGCATGATGCCTAAGTGCTAAACATCACTATGAACTGCCACACTGCAGACATTGTAGTATGACTGAAATTTTTGTAAAGATACATTAGAAATCCAAATCACTCACACACACATTTCAACACATATGGATACAACAGTGGATATTTTGAAAGAATGGATGGTTATATCAGCTTTGATGTCCTAATGGTGACATTCAACATGCCTGCCACAGGGACCATCCTAGCAGTCTAGTTACCACTTTTTTTTCCTGAATGAATGGTTGTATCAGAAAAGATTTTCATTGAAAGACTTCTTACCTTGTCTGGTTGGACATAAATGAAACTAGTATCGTTCAGACTTGTAATACATCTGCCACAGTGGCAATGTTGATTTCATGATATCAAGATTTCAGGTCAAATTGATGTTGTGCTTTCACTTTTACCAAAAGACTTCTTACAATGTCCGGTTGGTCCTAAGCGAAAATGGTTTCAAGCTGACATCAAATATGTCCACCACAGCAGCTAATTTGAAAATCTTGTTATCACTGAAAAATATTAAAGACGGTTTCAACATAGTTTAAAAGAAGAAATGGTCTTATCTTGAATTCCCAAAAATATTTTTCAGCCAGTTTAGTGTCAGTTCCATTGATATATATTTCACATTTAATGCATATACTAGCACCATTTGCAAAAGATATTTTAATGATATGGGATATCTCAGCGCAGCCTATTTGTCAGTCAATCTTTTGAACATCATATTTAGCAACATAGTGAAATGCCTCAATCCAGAAACTGACTATTCTTTATATGTAGACAAGCATTTAATCTGCTATAAATCATAGAGTATGCATAAATCATAAAGTATGCATAAATCATATAGAATATGCATAAATCAGAGAGTATTCATAGATCATAGAGTATGCATAAATCAGAGAGTATGCATTGATCAAGCATATGCATAGATCATAAAGTATGCATAGATCAAAGAGTATGCATAAATCATTTAGTATGCATTGATCATAAAGTATGCATAAATCAGAGTATGCATTGATCATAAAGTATGCATAAATCATAGAGTATGCATAGATCAAAGAGTATGCATAAATCATATAGAATATGCATAAATCAGAGAGTATTCATAGATCATAGAGTATGCATAAATCAGAGAGTATGCATTGATCAAGCATATGCATAGATCATAAAGTATGCATAGATCAAAGAGTATGCATAAATCATTTAGTATGCATTGATCATAAAGTATGCATAAATCAGAGTATGCATTGATCATAAAGTATGCATAAATCATAGAGTATGCATAGATCAAAGAGTATGCATAAATCATATAGAATATGCATAAATCAGAAAGTATGTATAGATCATAAAGTATGCATAAATCAGAGAGTATGCATTGATCAAGCATATGCATAGATCATAAAGTATGCATAAATGAGAGGGTATGCATTGATCAATCATGTACATAGATCATAGAGTATGCTTAAATCAGAGAGCATGTATAGATCAGGGTATGTATAAATCAGAATATGCATAAATCATTGAGTATGCATAAATCAGAGTATGCATAGATTAAAGAGTATGCATTGATCCAGCAAATGCTTAGATCAGAGTATGTATAAATCAGAATATGCATAGATCAGAGTATGCATTGATCAAACATGCATAGATCATAGAGTATGCATAAATATAAAAGTATGCATAGATCAAAGAGTATGCATATGTTAAATGTCACTTGTGGATATGCTTAGAAGTTATTAATAATTGGAAGAAACAGGTTCCAGGGGTTTTTTTTAAAATTTAAAACTATGTACTTTTCCTGGTTGCATAAAATTCATGATGCAAGAATCTCAAGTCTGTGGAGATAGCAGAGTTTTGGATTTTTCTAACCCTATAATTGCAACTCCCTCATGCATGTTGTGATGTTCTTTTTTTTCCAGCAGAATATTCATTTTATGAAGAAAATTCCGCCAGGAGCAGAGGCAGCCAATATTCTTGTCGGTGAAGTGGATTTTCTTAATCACCAGATCGTAGGCTTTGTTCGACTGTCCAAGGCTACAATGCTGGGTGACTTGACTGAGGTTCCTATTCCTACAAGGTTCATCTTCCTTCTTGTGGGCCCAAAGGGAAATGACAGGAAGTATCATGAGATTGGCCGGTCAATTGCTACACTGATGTCAGATGAGGTATGTAGTGATTTTGTTTGCCCACAATGAGATATTTTTGAATACATCCTGATTTTGGAAGCTTGTGAAATTTTTAAAAAATACCTCAGTGAGACCTTTGACAGAGGCAAATAGGGTTGCCCATGTCCATCTGTCAAATTACACCCATTGCAGATTTGATTTCCCTCCAGTAACGTTTCAAGGACTTTATAAATCGAAGAAAGATTTGGTGTGAGACTTTATATTAAGAAGACTGCTGAAGTTCAATTTTCACCATTTCATTGCAAAATTCTTTGTCATTATTGCCTCAGTGTTACGTAGAACTTTGCTGTATGGTTTGTGCTCACTAATGTTGAAATTAGGGATTGAAACCAGATTTGGTATGAGGTTTAACAATTAACAAGTCTCGATTAGGTTAAAGTTTTACTGTTTTCTGGCAACATTTTGCATGGTTATGTTAAGTTTGACTTGTAACTTTGCATGTTTAGTTCCACAAAATAGCTTTTGCAGGATTTCATTAATTACAAAGAAATTAGATGAGATTTTGCTTTAAAAAAATCCTACAACCTTTTGTCAGTCTGCTTGTGCTGTAAAGTATCTTGGGTGAGTTTCTGGTCAAGAGCTAAGCATGAGGCTTTGCTTGTCACATTGTCTTTTCTCAATGTCTTCACTACTCCATCTATCTTTTCCTTGGTCTTTCTTTTCCTGTAAAACATGATTTTTTTTGTGTTGGAAGCTTGAGTGTCAGATTGGGGGCAGGCTGTTATGTTGAGGTGTCCAAACCATTTAATTTTTTGTGTCTTAGTGTAGTCCATGACACATGTTTCAGCTATTTCCCTAATATTCTCCTTCCTTGATTGATCCTTGTTGGTTTTGTTTTACTCAAGCATCATATTTCACAAGTGGTTTATTTTGTGCAAATGCTTCTTGTTTAGTGCCCATGTCTGGCATTGATAGAACATAGTTGGTGTGAATACTGAATTTATTGTATTTATTTTCCACGTGGATATTTGGATGTTTTTAGATAGGGGTTAATTATTAATTAACATTTTTGGTTCTATGAGTTCTGTTTTGATTTCTCTGCCTTTCTTTCCATACTTTGTGAAATTTGAATTTTTTTGCTTGCTTTAATCTTTGTTATTAATTTTAATGTTTTTTCTTTATGAGTTCTGCTCATCATCATTGTCACTGTTTTACTTACATCATATATTTGACAGGTGTTATTAAGGCAATAAACATGAGTTTGAAGGTATTTTTCTGTCAACTGTAGTAAACTTGGTCATCAGTGAACAGTAAACTTGGACATCGGTGAACAGTAGTTCATATAGGTCTTCTAGATGTGCATTTTGTGATTTGATGCATATAGATGACCAGCAAAAGGGGAGCGGATAGAACATATCATTGTTGCACTCCAGTTGTTTTTGCAAACCAGTTTGAAAGCTCAGAGGTGATTCTCATGGTACTACTGCCATTAGCCTAAATATCCAGGCTTTACATTAAAAAGACCAACTGTCAATGACCAAAATATCCCATTTTTAAAAGGAATTTACATTTTTGTTTTTTTTTTTAATATTTAATCTTGTAATGAAAAAAAATTTTTTTTTTCCTGAATATCTTGTCTAGAAATTATACAATTGTTATCAGAATATTGATACAATTCTATGATAATATCAGTGTTTCTTTTACAAGTAAAGATCAGGTCATAACTGTTTTTTTGCAGAACTAAGTCATTCTGTTCAGTGACTACATGTATTGCCATTGGTGCAAAGTAGGAACAGGCACAAAATTACATAAGTACGTACTTTACATAGGTAAACTCAGGATAAGTTTATATACTAGAAAATATCATGTTGCTTAATCTGTTTGAAGAAAGCATTACCACAATCAGTTAATGTTCAGTAAGTTTCAGTCATCCCTGGAAACTAAACTTATCTATGAATGTGACATAGATTGAGATAGAGATTATAATAATGTATGCAATTAGTTGATTGGAGCCAGTTCTAATATTGATATTATTTCATAATGGAGGAGTGGTATTTGAGAGCAGAATGCATTACATATATATATATATATATATATATATATATATATATATATATATATATATATATATATATATATATATATATATATACATAGATATATAGATAGATACATACATGCATGCACGCACACACACACACACACACACACATACATACATACATACATACATACATACATACATACATACATACATACATACATACATACATACATACATACATACATACATACATACATACATACATACATACATAATTTGAAAGATAATTACATGCATGCATACTCAAAATTTGTAAGATTATTCATATTTGCTTTCAAAAGTGCTTGGAGTGATCCTGATACTTCAGCTCCCAAAAAGGTGATGATTGCCCTAATAAACCACATAGACTATTTCAGCTAGCCAATCAGGAAACACTTATTTATAACATTACATAGAAAGACCAAGCTGACTAGGTCCAAAATGAGATTATCAAGGAGAAAATGTACCATTTGATAATAGATGACAAGAACTTGTAAAACGTATATGTTTGAGATGGTGGCTGTTTTATCACAAATATCAACCTAATCCTGGAATTGGAAATACAAAGATGATTACCTGCAGTTGTGTTGAAAACTTTATATAACTCCAGTTCACTGTCTACAAGTCATTAGTCACAGTAATAAGTAGATGAGTGCATCATCAGTTTTTATTGCTCCTAGTTGATGGCAGCTTCATTTAATCCATGAAATAATTGGTTAACAAAGCTGATAGTCATTGGTTCAAATCCCTGATTTTTTAATGTTTTATTATTTTTGTGCTTGAAAAAGGTATCCTTAAGTATCTGGAAATTTCTTGTACTGTTGAAGATTATTACAAATATTGAAACTTTAGTATCTAGAATTTTATAGGAAGCATATGTGGGTTTTTTAAATTAATTATAGTAGGTGAAATTTGATTTTTACCATTTTGGAACTAAATTTTATAGAGTTATTGCCCTTGTTCAGCTTTTAACTTTGCACATTATTGATCAATAATTTCAAAGAATTTCATGAATTGAAAGCAGATTTAGTATTGGGTTTGATTTATTTGTTGGCAGAGTTTTACAGAGTTATGTCCCCTATTTGACATGTTAACATTTGATTTTTTTTTGAAGCAACGTTTGGAAGGACTTAATGGATTCATTTGAAACTTAGTTTGAGACTTTGTATTACAATGATCTAAAACAGGATCTTCACTGATTTTTGGCAAAATTTGGTGGAGTTGTGGTTCATGTTTTACTTAAAAAACTTTACTATAAGATTTCTGTTCAGCAAGTTTTGAAGGTTTTTTTGGTGTTGAATGAAAATTTGGTGAAAATATTGGCTTGGCTGTCAAGAATGGCTTAGTATGTAGTTATTTTAAAAAAGAAATAAAATAGTCACATATTAGTACTCATCCTGTGTTTGAGTACACCACAAACAAATTAGTACTCATCCTGTGTTTGAGTGTATCACAAATTAGTACTCATCCTGTGTTTGAGTATATCACAAATTAGTACTCATCCTGTGTTTGAGTATATCACAAATTAGTACTCATCCTGTTTTAGTACATCACAAATTAGTACTCATCCTGCATTCAAGTATATCACAAATTAGTACTTATCCTGTGTTTGAGTACATCACAAATTAGTGCTCATCCTGTGTTTGAGTACATCACAAATTAGTACTCATCCTGTGTTTGAGTATATCACAAATTAGTACTCATCCTGTGTTTGAGTACATCACAAATTAGTGCTCATTCTGTGTTTGAGTACATCACAAATTAGTACTCATCCTGTACATTACAAAGGTTTCACTTAGCCCTTTAACTACTACAGCTGTTCTGCATTTTCGCTACTGCTGAGTGATAGCGTATCAGTTACTGAGACTACTGATACTGTTTGCTAGGCTGAATACTAGAGCATCGTCATGGCTGACTACGTTATGGCTGACTACGGAAACTGACAATAAAAACATGGTTACATTTATATTCATTATTTCATTAGTTTTTGCTGGATTTCAGTGAAATAAAAAGGAGCTTACCTTGTATAGTGTCTATTATTCATATATTTCCATTTTATTTACTCCTACAACAATCAGACAAGAAACCTCCATCGCATAAACTGTTTTGAATCACACAAAATAAATCGTCATTTGAATCAAAATCACATACATCTAGTGTTGAAACGGGACTAACATCATTATCTGATCCATTTTTTAAGAATAATCCATTAAACTCTTCGATATTGCTTGCACTGAACGTTTTAAAGTCACAAATATCTGACTAGGAATCCATTTTTGTTTATCTCAACTACACGTGTTTTGTACATTGCCGGAAATTTCCTTACCGTGTGTCTAAATTTAACCTCTCAGCTTTCCAACTGGTATCAAAATGTTCAGTAACCAGTCTTTTCATTGGTTATGATAATGAAAAATAAGTAAATATCTGTACTTTCAACCAATCAACGTTTAGTTAACATAGCAGTTACGTCCGCATAGATGCGACACTGGGGTTTTGAGTACAGCAGAACTATGCACTCATTAGAGACACTGGGGTTCTAAACCAGGCTTATTGACACTGCATATATGCGTCAGTGGGGTTCAGTAGCTATTTACAGGCAACGCTCAGATGCGGTAGTCGTAGTTGAAGGGTTAAATATTTCTCCTGTGTTTGGATGTTGATATCAAATGCCATGGAGTAATTTTTGCAAGCCAAACATATTTTCATGATCGATGACATAACATTGTGGTGATGATCCTAAAAAAGCATAAAACTTTTATAGAAACATTTGGGCAATCATTTTTTATTTCACTAGAAGAAGGTGCTCTATGAAGAAATGTGGAGGTGCTTTCTTCTGTCTGCTGAGATGGTATAGTCTTCCCTGGGCCCTGACCAGTTTGTCATCATCATAACTCGTCAGAGAGGAAAGTTTTAATTGATACTTGTTTTAACTGGTCACTGTGTCTCATCAAGTTGAGGCTTATGTACCCCCATGTAGTTAGTAAAGCTAACACAGCTTCCTTTTTGGTAATATGACATAGACGTAGACACAACTGGTTGTATTATAAGCATGGGTTTGTAGCCACTGCGTGATGGTTAGGTGGTATTAAAAAATGTTAATGCATCTGGGTTTTGGGGCAGCTTGAAAATAGTTACATAACTTGAGCAGGACTAGGATTCCATGTAAAACACCATGACACATTTCCTCCATAAATCGACCTCAGAAATTCTTTGGCACTGATGTATTTTTAAAAAATAGTGGCAAATTTGTTTATGTGGACATTGTTAAATGATATTTTGTGTTCATAACTTCACAGGAAAATAAAAACTTTTTAGAGCTTTTAGAGAATTAATATTACTATGACAAATGTTAACCAGTTTGCTGTTGGATGGCTTTATCGTTTTGGATGAGCACTCAAGCATTTTTAGAAGCATGCTTTAATTTGTTTTATAAATTTAGGTATTCCATGATGTTGCCTATCATGCAAGAAACAAAGATGACCTGTTGGCTGGCATTGATGAGTTTCTGGATCAGGGAACAGTTCTACCCCCAGGCGAATGGGACCCAAGTATTCGTATTGAACCACCAAAAAGCATACCATCACAGGTAAAAATTAATTTCTTTATGTCAGAATGAAGAAAATATCAACAAAGTCTTTGGCAGGTTGAACCGAAATGTTAAGGTACAACATGCTTTTGTTAAACTACAAAATTAATATGGTGATGGCAGTTTGACAACTTCATATTAAATCTTTAAATATTAGCTAAAAGATTCTTACAATTTAGCAGATATGCTTGAGTTTTTCAAAAGTGTTGGGATCATTGATATGGGATTGTGAATTAGACCTTTTCACTGTAAAGATACATATTGATTTGTTTTTTTAGGAGGCCAGAAAAACAGGAGACTCGCAGCCACCACAGCCAAATGGTAAAGCTGTTACCATAGAGATCAGTCATGGAGAAGATAGTTCCTTACATCGTACAGGAAGGTAAACTTGAAAACTCATTGATGGAAAAAAAAATGGGATTTTTCTGGATCTAGTTGGACTTCTTAGTGAAAATGTATTGATAATTCTAGATCAAGCTATTTTTGCTAAGACTGTAAATCTTGTTTACAGTTTTGTCGTAACTGGTCAGAAAGCTGAGTTTTTTGGTATTGTCCTACATCTGTCATCTGCCAGCTGTCAGCCTTCCATCAGATTGTTGTTACTTTGGAGGCCAAATTTTTCATCTGACTTTGATCCGACTTGAAATACAAGTCGTTATTTCAATATCTCAGATGTGTTGGAATACAAGTGAGATATATGTATATTAATGTGGTGATCTTGCATCTGATTGGCTGAGCACGTTGCCACTCTGAAGGTCAAATTTTTTTTCTCATTTTGAATAAAATAGGAATTTATATGTGTGTATCGTCAAGATTTTGGTCAAATTTTGATAATGAGCAAAAAGGATAATTCATAATAATGAGGTTGACCCTGTTACCATTTTGGAAACTGTAGTTCTAGTCTGATTTGATCAAATTTGGAATGTAGACTTGTATCAAGATCTTTGATGAGTTTGATCAAAACCTGACAAAAGAGTGAGCATGATCCACACATTAATGAGGTCATTTTGGCTGAACTTGTTACAAGTCATACACTATTTCTGATCCAATTTTGTGCAAACTTGATAAATTGGCTTAAATCACCAAGAGCTAAAATGGATATGTTAATGTGTAGTTATAATAAGTGCATATTATGTCCGATTGGGTGAACTTGTTTCCACTTTAGTGAATATTTATTAGATAATTATCAAACTTTGTATGTAGGCTTATTTTATCAAGATATCCAAAAAGTTTTATTGTGAACAAGTGCTGTGTGTATTAATGAAATTCATTGCAGTCAGAAAATATGAATATAATAATTGATTTTGTTTTCTTTTATAATAACTCTGCTTGGTCCTGTAGATGGCAAGGAAAGTAACCCATTGTATTGACTATTCCAAATATTGAACTACACAAATTTGCATACAAACCCGCATCATAAGGAATGTACGCCAAAAATATTTTGGCAGTGCACAGTTGATACAATCTTTTGCCATTTGAGATATGTTGTAAGTAGCCAAATGCTGATCTTTGAATTCTTGAGTTGAATATTTGGTGGTAGTTTCAAGGTTTATGATATTACATGATCTAACAGGAGTCCCAGATTGCCTGTGTTTTAAGATTTTTGATGCAACAGAATCATTAAAAAATTGTTCAAATAGTAATCTCCAGTTCATTTTAAGAAATTGAGGAGATGAAGACATCAAAATTCCTTAGTTATTTGCATTTCATTTTTTAAAAGTATGTGATATTTAATGATTCTACTGTATTAGAAACTTCCTGATCTGGGGCACCAGGTGGCAGAGTAGTCTGTGATACTTGCCTTTTTAGATCAGTCCTCTCACCTGTTTGAATTAGAGTCTTGGGTTTAGCCAACATGGGTATGTGAAAATACTTGCCACTAGTTTCACTAGAGTTTGTGGTTTTCCAGTTATTTCCCCACCAGATATACTGGCTACCATGTATATCATATGCTGAAAATAATGTAAAAACCCATAATAATTAACCAACTTAAGATTTAAGCAGTTTTGCGGGTATCCTATTTGACTTTTTAACAGCATGTATGTTAAAGGTTGGTGTTAAGTGTTTAGGCAGTCTTAGCTACTGGTATAATGTGAATCTCTTTTTAAAAAAACTGGTACCTGTGATTATTCTAATAACCATTTTTGTAGTAATATTTAGCATGAAATTATATGAATTTCACAATAACAAAAAAAACCCCCAGGACTACAAAAGAAAACAGAAATTACTTTTCTAATAATTCATTTCTTGTTTGCATCTGCAGACTGTTTGGTGGCCTCATCCGAGATATTCGTAACAGATTTCCATGGTATCTGTCAGACTTCAGGGATGCACTCCACATCCAGTGTTTTGCCTCGTTTGTTTTCCTATACTTTGCCTGTTTGACACCTGTCCTCACATTTGGAGGACTTCTCAGCGATGCCACGGGGACAGATATGGTAAACAAATGATTTGTACATGCATAATATAATGGCAGAGCACTAATTGTACCCATCATTCTTTATGGAGGTGGAAGTTTTAAAAGCTAGAAAGATTTTTTAAAGTCCGGTCTTTAAGCCAGAAAGTTTTATTGAACTCAAATCCCATGGGAAGCCTAAAAGCCAGAAAGATTTAACAAACTCAAATCCAATGGGAAGCCAAAAAGCCAGACAGATTTAACAAACTCAAATCCCATGGGAAGCCAAAAAGCCAGAAAGCTTTAACAAACTCAAATTCCATGGGAAGCCTAAAACCCAGAAGGATTTAACAAACTATGTCCTAAAAGCCAGAAAGATTTAACAAAGTCAGGCCTTAAAGCCAGAAAGATTTAACAAACTCAAATACCATGGAAAGCCTAAAAGCCAGAAGGATTTAACAAACTCTTTCCTAAAAGCCAGAAAGATTTAACAAACTCAAATCCCATGGGAAGCCTAAAAGCCAGAAAGATTTAACAAACTCTGTCCTAAAAGCCAGAAGGATTTAACAAAGTCAGGCCTTAAAGTCAGAAAGATTTAACAAACTCAAATCCCATGGGAAGCCTAAAAGCCAGAAAGATTTAACAAACTCTGTCCTAAAAGCCAGAAGGATTTAACAAAGTCAGGCCTTAAAGCCAGAAAGATTTAATGAACTCAAATCTCATGGGAAGCCTAAAAGCCAGAAAGATTTAAGAAAGTCAGGCCTTAAAGCCAGAAAGATTTAATGAACTCAAATCCCATGGGAAGCCTAAAAGCCAGAAAGATTTAACAAACTCTGTCCTAAAAGCCAGAAAGATTTAAGAAAGTCAGGCCTTAAAGCCAGAAAGATTTAATGAACTCAAATCTCATGGGAAGCCTAAAAGCCAGAAAGATATAAGAAAGTCAGGCCTTAAAGCCAGAAAGATTTAATGAACTCAAATCTCATGGGAAGCCTAAAAGCCAGAAAGATTTAACAAACTCGAATCCCATTGGAAGCCTAAAAGCCAGAAGGATTTAACAAACTACAGTAGTCCCCCTCTTGAACGGCCATCCTCACCAGCGGCCACCCGTTCCTTATGGCCAGAATCTGATAGCACCGACGAATTTGTGTTCAATTACCCCTCACAAAAGGCCACCCGGCTAACGCGACCAGCATATTTTTGCAAAAACATAAAATTTACCCCTCACAAGTGGCCACATTTTATTTTGTAATATGTATCTAGAACAATTTTTTTTCTAATTGTGTTAAGTAATCCGATTTGTTTCCCGAAGTCAGGTTTTTGTTCTTCAAAAAAGTGTTCTACATGTGCCACTAAGATTAATATTATATCCTTTACACTTCACGAGAAGCTACATTTATTCCATAAAGCCGAGAAAGACTCAAATTTTATTCCTTACCTAAAGGTAATCCGTAGATCCTTACTGCTTGTTATCGTAAGATGTTTGGTTTATCCGCTGATAATTGTTAAGATTACAATTATTAATAGTAGTAACTTCGGAGAAGTGACAACATTGAGGTAC
Organism: Potamilus streckersoni; assembly: GCA_016746295.1. Classification (NCBI taxonomy): domain Eukaryota; kingdom Metazoa; phylum Mollusca; class Bivalvia; order Unionida; family Unionidae; genus Potamilus; species Potamilus streckersoni. The sequence goes on from JAEAOA010000207.1 coordinate 514,775, forward strand.
AAGACAAAAGTCTGCGTGGAAAATGGTTTGATAGCCTTTAAGGCTTCCCTTTGCAAGATGTTGAACTTACATAATTAATGGCGATTACTCAACAATTGTAAAGTTTAACGGCCAAGATGTGCTATTGTTCAGATCAAATCGGCGTACGTATCCAAGCCGCTTTTCGCACTTAAAAAGTGAAATTTTTTTTAAAAAAAAAAACAATAGGGTACCAGACTGCGACTAATGAATCACGTGACAATCACTGCCTTTAAAATATACGGCATCTTGTTTAAATGCAGAAAAAAAATTGTTTTATCAGTCTTGTAGTTGCCACATTGACTGTAACTGGACGTAATGTCAAGATCACACAGTCTGCATTGGCTAAAAAGAGAAACAGAGTACTAGACAAAGACCGAAAAATCACGTGACGACACAACTTGTCCCTTCTTTACGAAGAAAGAATTTCGTTCGCTCAACAAATGTGTCGTATGCATAGTTAAATCGCATATAGTTAGCAACATCGGAATAACTCATTACCAAACATTAACATGTCATCACATAAACGAAGATGAATATTTCAGAAAACGTCGGTTAATATAGTCTATGATATCCGGTAAGGTGGGGAGGGGAACTGGTCAAACAAATTTAGGTAGAAAAGACTTGAATAAAACAATTGTATGTTGAAAAGACTCGAAAAAATAACATCGTAACCGATAAGTTATTTAGCAGCAGTGGGAAAATGGAGCAAATGGAAAGAGAATTGTGTATGTACCAAGATTCAAATGACGTTTTTGAATGGTTCTGCAATGGTCATGACAACTCCCGCTTGCATATCATGCTTATGCCAAGAATAAGAACTATTAATGCATATTCAATTGAAATAAGTAAACTATTATAATAAAAAAACCATTCAATATTTAATGTTGCTTTTAAACGAAGATATTAAATGCTTTGAAAAATAAAGCTTTCTTACTACGTACATATACTTCTCACAAAAAATTTAGTCCCCCTCTGGAAAGGCCACCCACCTTATAAGGCCACTTTGCCGGTGCAGAAGGAGTGGCCGTATAAGAGGGGGACTACTGTATGTCCTAAAAGCCAGAAAGATTTAACAAAGTCAGGCCTTAAAGCCAGAAAGATTTAATGAAATGAAAGCTAATTGGAAGTCTAAATGCCAGAAGGGTTTAGCAAACTCAAAGTCTATGGTAATCCTAAAAGCCAGAAAGATTTAATGAACTAAAAGCCAAAAAGATCTAGCAAATTCAAGCTCAAAGCCAGAATGATTTAGCAAACTCAAAGCACAAGATAAGCCAAAAAGTCAGAAAGATTTAATAAACTTGGGTCCTAAAAGCCCAGAAAGATTTAACAGTTACAAATATGGGCAATGCTTAGGCAGTGTTCCTCTCTATACTGAAATTTAGTCTGTCTCAAATTATTGATTATTGAAAAATAATACATGTAATCAGTTTTTATCAATATATATCAGTTTATTTCTTCAACCCTTTTTAATGTCTGTGTACAAAATGTTTTCACAATTAAATATCATTATTTAGAATGTCAGACCTAAATAAAGAAACTTTCCAACCCATACTCATTCCATTCACATCTGGTCAGTACATTTACCTTTGTTACCAATACAGGCAGCCATAGAAAGTCTTCTATCTGGAGCCATTGTTGGTGTGGTTTATGCTCTGTTCGCAGGACAACCGATGACAATTTTAGGGAGTACTGGGCCTGTTCTTGTGTTTGAAACTATTCTACATAATTTTTGCAAGTAAGTTTCATCCTTTGCCACTTTTTTGTATGCACTTCCATAACCATGGTTAGGCTTTATCCCAGTTTGCTGCTCATCATACCTAAATGTTTTGTGTTTTTTATATAGGTCACTTTGTAAAGTGCTGTAAGACATCAGTTTTCCATGAATACTTTAATGTATTTGTTTGGGGGGGGTGTCTGGTTTGGAGCAAGTGTTATTGAAGAAGTCTGGGTAACCAGGTGGTCCCATGTTCATGCCCACTTCCAGCATGAACTACAAAAAAAGGTTTTTGGAGTAAAGGTATTAATGAGGAACTCACCGCAGTAACCATTTCAGTCAAGTGTTGGTGGGATTCAAATCGGCACTGTATTGTTTGTCCAAGATGCTAACCACTAGTCGAGGTCTTGTTAGGAGTGCTAAATTTTTCTGCATGTTTTGGGCTGTGTTGAAACTAGTTATCTGATGTGTTTACTTTGTATAATAGCCATTTACAAGCAACTTAATTCCAGATCTACAACATATAATATACTGGCACAGAAGAGATATAATTTCATTGTAAATTTTTCATCAGATTTCACACATATATGGGCTGTGGTTGAAGATATGTTTTACTGGTAAAATAATATTTTGTAAAGATTCAGTTTGCCAGAGTTTTATTCATTTATTAGGCAGTTAAATTCTGTTACTGAAATGTTTGAAAATGGTTTATTGCACAAAATTCAATATTTCTGTGGGATTTTAGTGAGATGCAGAATTTGAATTTGAGGGTTTGATGAATTTTTTACTACGAAAGTAAAGCAGAGGGTTTTTATAACCATTAATGGCTGAGATTATCTTCATAGACATGAACATATGTACCAAGCATTGCAATCTTTTATTTGCCAATTCATTCATATATATATATATATAGGAAGAGAGAGAGAGAGAGAGAGAGAGAGAAGGAAGGACTGGATGATTATTGTTAGAAGCAACACATCTCCTAAAGCAGAAACTACAAGGACTAAAATCAGATTTTTTGAAAAAATATGCACCAGGCGTGCTAATTCTTACATCTTAGCATCAATCCATCCAGGAATACGATCAAATTACACTATAATTTCATCCATGTTAATGATCATATTGTTGGTGATATCATCTTTTCGTCTGGCCTTCATGTAGTCATCAAATGATTTTATTTTCTCCAATCTTCTGAGTGACTCATGGTAGTCGAGTCAATGTATGTGCATAAAGCACTATCACTTTAAAAATTTTTTCATTGTTTCAATTTATTTTCTAAATTCCCTTGAAGTTTGGTGAAAAGGAACCAAAGTTTGCTTAGATGGCAGACTTTGTATATTACAAAAAAAATGTGATAGACTTAAAAGAATCCAGAGTCGCCTTCCAAGGTCAGGTTGCATTGTAATAATATAACCTTCTATTGAGATCCTTTTTTTAAAAAAAATCCATTAAAAAATATCCAAAATCAGTTTCCGAGGTTGATGCACTATTGGTAAGTTCAAACAATAAGTCTACTGCTCACTGCCAGTTGTGTTTATTCTCCATCCAGGCTTATATTTGCTTAGTATTTGTGGTAATACTTAATACAAATCAGCATTGATGTTTGTGGGTAAATAGTATACAAAGCAATGGCTTTAATAATACTTTTTGTAACCCATCCCAACAAAATTAGCACTCAAGTAAATGTATTTTTTAAATAATGATATTTATATGCAAGATACTATCATAGAGTTGACCTTGCTGTAAATCAGTCTTGGTTATTTTGCACCTAACACAGTGTCATGCACCAAATACAGTGTCATGTACCAAATACAGTTGTCTTCAAAGCTCAAGCATTATTTCCCACTTGTTTGTGATTTTGTTGAATCCATTTTTCAGTCAGATAACATATTGAAACTTTGAGTACAACCAAACACGGTATGTTTCTAAATGTTCATGTCAATGAACATTGTGTCATGTGACATGCTACAGTATGGATGCATATGCAGCGTGTATAGAGTTTCTGAATATATTCTTTAATGCTCATGATGAAAATGAAGGAATAAATGATAACAAATAAACATTTTGTTTATCTGTTTTGTTGCAATGTGGGTTGGGGTGCAAATTCAACACAAATTTATTTATTTTTTTAAGTCTTTGGGCACATGATCTAATTGAAAAAAGTTTTGTGATAAGTTCCAGTACAGGAAAATTATTATTTTATTGTGTCTTTATGTAGTAAATATGGTAGTATTCAGATGGTACCTGTTACATATGGTAAATACAGTGTATGCACTAAAAAATGAAATGAGTGAATAATGGAGAAAATTTATGTTGACACTAACTGTATGCCGATTTCAGTGAAATACTCCTTATGATAGTTAGTTGGTACTGATCTGACATCCAATATGGCTGCCATGGTGACCATATTGAAAATATTACCACTACTTCACAAGAATGGATGGTTGTAATGATACATGGCTATCACAGAAAGACTTAAAATGATGTCAAATATGGTGGCCATCTTGAAAGTATTGGTAGAAATCATAGCTACATCTCCTGAATGGACTTTCAGTGACATATTTTCTCTTCAGGTCTTAACACATTAACCCCTGGCACTGCATTTACATGGCAGGAGGTAGTGGCCTAATTCCAAGCTCTGTAGTGTCAAGGTCATGTATGATTCACTAAAGTGGGTGGTATTATAAAAGGGCTGACTGATGTAGCTTTTACAATGATACCAAATAATATGGATGTTCTAGTTGCACTACAAAACACAGAGGGAAAGTATAATTTTTTGGACCAAAGTTTTATACATCCAAAATTTGCCAGAGGTCGGAATCCAGTTTTGTGTCAGAATTTGAGACTTTTTGGCCTGAGATCTAAGACAGACCGGTCTGAACTGCACACAGACAGTTGAACCTTTGCAAAAAGTAGGATAAGATGGGCATTTGGAATAAAGAGTGCTCTATATATGAAAATGATAGGTCTTTTAAGCAACATCAAAAAGAAGAAAAAAAAAACCTCCAAATTTTACCCTTCTGCTCATGTGTGGGTAAAATAGCCAATGAAAAACAATGTTTCTAAATAACTAAGCTTTAGGTTAACAAAAATCTCTTGGAGGTCAATGTATTAGGATGCATTCAGAAATAGACCCCAAAATGAGTTTCCTACTCGCATTTCAGGTGAAAATGACAAAACCCTCCAGGGGTTAATGTGTCAAGATATGTAATTAGTTATAAATAAGAACAGTGCCAATCAGATCTCCAATGGCCATCTTGAAATCTTGTTAGCTTCTTTGGAACAGATAGACATATAGGCTTGGGGTTTAACTAAGACTGCAGTGTATTTCACTTATAAACAGCTATACCTTTACAAAAATGTTAACTATGGAAATAAACAGCCAGAATTGATAGGAATTTGGTTGCAGTGCACACATTATACATCAGACAGGCCGACTGATTCTGCTGAAAAAATTCTTTAAACTATCTACTGCGGTAAAAAAGGTTCATTAACAGAACCTTTTATGAACCACTGCACACACATGTCCAGTCGCATTGTTGGTGAAATTTTTCATCATACATCTATACAGCAGAATGAATGTATATCATGATCCAAAGATGTTTTACCTAAATTTGTCAGATACATTCTACAAATGTGTGTCTTAAAAACTAAATCCTGCCATAATAGGAGGTAAATGACATACAGCAAATGCAACCAATGGCAAGTAGATTGAGGCACCTCATGCGAATTGTCAGTGACTTTAATATAAAATGCTGCTTGTTGTGTTTTGAATTTACTTGATTAAACAGCATTGTTTAGACTTTTGTACGCCCTATGCATGTTGAATTTAACAACCTTGTGAGGTTTTTCACCCATTGTGTTCCTATGATATCTAATAGGTCCTATTCAATAAAAGTGGTGGTGGTAGGTCCGCAATATCATGGCCATGCTGACCAGCTTAAAAATCTTGTTCTCACTAGTCCTTTTTAAAGGACGGTCATATTGACATGTGTTGTTCTAATACACTTTTTGCTATACATTGTTGGTCATAAATGAAAATAATGTCAATGTTACCTCCTGCTGATACCCTTCAAAATGGCAACCTTGATGGACATCTTAAAAATCATTTAATGGATACTTCTGAATGGATAATCATGTCAACATGGGATTTTCACAAGAACACTAACATTATGTAATTAGGAATAAAACACTATAGCAATATGTAATTAGTGATAAAACACTAGCAGTATGTAATTAGGAATAATACACTAAAGCAATATGTAATTAGGAATAAAACACTTTAGCATTATGTAATTAGGAATATTATTAGCAATATGTAATTAGGAATGAAATACTAGCATTATGTACTTAGGAATAAAACACTAGCAGTATGTAATTAGGATTAAAACACTAGCAATATGTAATTAGGATAAAAACACTGTAGCAGGTTATAATTAAGAAAAAAGCTATAGCAATCTGTAATTAGGATTAAAACACTAGCAATATGTAATTTAGAATAAAACACTACCAATATGTAATTAGGAATAAAACACTGTAGCAGGATATAATTAGGAATAAAACATTATAGCAAAATGTAATTGGGATTAAAACACTAGCAATATGTAATTAGGAATAAAACACTAGCAATATGTAATTAGGATTAAAACACTAGCAGTATGTAATTAGGAATAAAACACTAACATTATGTAATTAGGATTAAACCACTAGCAATATGCAATTAAGATTAAAACACTAGCAGTATGTAATTAGAAATTAAACACTTTAACAATATGTAATTAGGAATAAAACTATAGCAATATGTAATTAGGAATAAAACACTATAGCAATATGTAATTAAGATTAAAACACTAGCAGTATGTAATTAGGAATAAAACACTTTAACAATATGTAATTAGGAATAAAGCTATAGCAATATGTTGTTGTTGTTGTGCTTAACGCCATTTTTCAGCACACGATAAGCTATTCATGGCGGCCAGTATTAATGGTGGAGGAAGAAACCGGGAAATCACCGGAAAGAACCACCGACCCACGAGAAGCTACTGACAAGCTTTCTCACATATCCACGTTCGCCGAATCCTAGACTCGAACACACGCAGACGGAGGTGAGATGGCAGTGATCCGTAACAGCGCTTTAGACCACTCAGGGCCCCTTAGCAATATGTAATTAGGAATAAAACACTACATCAGTTATGAAATTAGGATTAAAACACTACAGCAGTATGAAATTAAGAAATCACTAGCAGTCTGTAATTAGGAATAATACATTATAGCTGCATGTAATTAAGACTAGAACATTATAGTATGATGTAATTAGGAATAAAACACTATAGAAGTATGCAATCAATGATAAAAAAAACACTAGCAGAATGTACTTAGGAATAAATCAATGGTAATATGTACTAAGAAATAAAGCATTTGCACTATGAACTTAGGAATAAATCACTATAGCATTATGTAATTGGAATAAAATACTATAGCAGTATGAAATTAAAATAAAATACTATAGCAGTATGTAATTAGGAATAAATTGCTATAGCAGTATGTAATTGGAAAAAAGTACTATAGTAGTATGTAATTGGAAAAAAATACTATAGCAGTATGTATTTGGAATAAAATAATATAGCAGTATGTAATTAGAAATAAAATACCATAGCAGTATGTAATTAGGAATAAAATACTATAGCAGTATGTAATTGGAATAAAATACTATAGCAATAATTGGAATAAAATACTATAGCAATATGTAATTGCAGTATGTAATTGGAATAAAATACTATAGCAGTATGTAATTGGAATAAAATACTATAGCAGTATGTAATTAGGAATCAAATACTATAGCAGTATGTAATTGGAATAAAATACTATAGCAGTATGTAATTAGGAATAAAATACTATAGCAGTATGTAATTGGAATAAAATACAATAGCAGTATATAATTGGAATAAAATACTATAACAGTATGTAATTAGGAATGAAATACTATAGCAGTATGTAATTAGGAATAAAACCCTACAAAATAAAAATGGTACTCATATGAAATCCAGCAGGGTATTGTAGTCTTCACAAAAATCTTGTTATCACTACTGATCTTTTGTGACTGGTGGCCTTGACATGGAATTGTCATTAAAAGACATCTTGAAATTTTTAATTGGTTCTTTATCAGAATGTTGCAAACCTGATTTCCAATATATCAGTAATTTTGTGAAGGAGTTCTGAAAGCCAGACCTAATTGACCTTGGAGTCGAATGATCATTGCTTGCATTTCTATACTTCACTGACCTTATGAACAGTGATATGTACAAGGGAATTATGAACAAATATTGTATTGAGTTGCATTCCAATTTAAACAAGTTGATTTTAAGATCAGATGTGAGTTACATTTAAGCAATACTTGCTTGTAAACATGATAACATGAACAATAATGATTGGATTTGTTTTATGTAACTTTGTTTCTATATATATCTGAAGCATACCTTCAGTGATGCCACTTCAAATCTTTGGGAGTGTTTTTCCCTGACAAATATTACTTAAAGATTTAACCAAACTTAGCATGTAGTTATAAATTGCCATTGTTTTAGATGGGTTCTTTGATGTTCTATCCTGATATCAGATTCACGGTCAAATTGTGTGATGAAGAAACTGCAATTATTATTATCTACTAAACACATTAACTTGAACAAATTTGGTATTTTTGGAGTTCTCAAGAATATCAGAGATGAATACATGCCAACCATTGTGCATTTGGAGTAATCATTGTGCTTTTTTTCTACCTAATTATGTTTTTGTGGTAAATTTTTAAAAAAATTAAAAATAAAGCAATGAAAGTTTTGTTGGTAATTATTATTATCATCGATTTAATCCACTCAGGACATAAATGTGAGAGTATTCTATAAAAGAAGACTGCAAAGTAAAAAAATGCATAAGAGTAAATTTGACCACCCTAGACCTATATGTACATTCCTTATTTTCTGTTTGTAGACTTTATATGTTAAATTTTTTTTAAAATGATTGATTTCTTTCATTTGAATGTTTACCTTACAGATTCATTATATTGATTATATAGTTAAGTAGTGAACCAGTCTGAACTTTCAAAAGAAAGGGCAACAGATGTTAGGCAAAACATGCTTTAATAGTATGATTTGTAGATATTATATGAATGAAAATTTTTGATTAGATGGATCTTTATAAACTTTAAAACAGGCACATATCAACATGCTTCACAAATTTGAAAAGAAGAATATAAGTAATTTAATAACAATGTTATCAAAGTAAATTAACATTGTGAGAGTAATTTAATAACAATGTTATCAAAGTAAATTAACATTGTGAGAGTAATTTAATAACATTGTTATCAAAATAATTTAACATTGTGAGTAATTTAATAACAATGTTATCAAAGTAAATTAACATTGTAAGAGTAATTTAATAACAATGTTATCAAAGTAATTTAACATTGTGAGAGTAATTTAATAACAATGTTATCAAAGTAATTTAACATTGTGAGAGTAATTTAATAACATGATCATGCTGATTGCAAACGTTGCAGACTGAATGATCATTCTGAGAGAGATAGACATGTAGACTAGTTATTATGAGTTCTGAATACAAAATAATTTTTAAATATGTTCAGTGTTTGTAGTCTGTTTCTAATCCATTTTGTACCAAGAATTTTGCCAGTTGTATTAGCAGTAAATAATTGCACTTGTACCTCTCTCTCTCTTGGTCATGGTCTTAACATTCAGCACTTAGAAATGGTCATATCTTAGATTCCTGGAAACAAACTTTTAGCCAGTAGAGTGTCAGTCCCTTAGAGGGTGCTTTATGGCATGGCAGCACTTGGAAGGTTATATTGTGCTGAGGTAAGTCAAGTAAACTGTCTTCCCCATAGACACCAGACAACATGGACTGAATCAAGTCCATGTCTTTCTGGTAAAGAAACCATTGCCTTAACCAATGAGGAGCTGCTGTTTTCATGTAGTCAGAGTGTGTTTGTGTGGGATTCAGATCTTTTTATGCAGCGTTAAAAATTTTCAGTCATATCGCTACGATGTTTGCATTGTGGCAGTTTAAAATGATGTCTAGCACTGGGGCATCATGTTGCAGATGTGGCATGATGTCTTACCCAGTCACATTATCTTGACACCAGGTCGACCAGTCCTAACACTTAACTTCTTAATACTGAACATCAGATGAGGCAGCTGTTATTACCATTTTTTAGAAGTCTTTGGTATGACTCGGCTGGGGTTAGAACCCATGATCTACCACATCTGGGACAGATGCTCTAACTACTAGGCCACCAGGGTAGTCTCCTTGTAGTCAGAAAAGCATGTAAATGAATTGGATTGATTTTCAGCACAGTACAACTCCGATGGTCTAGTTGTTAAAGGAATCACCTCAGATATGGGACATTAAGGTTTTGCTGCCCGGCCCAGTCATATCAAAGACTTATTTAAGTGGTGCTAACAGATGCCTCGCTAGGCTCCCAGCCTTAAGAGGTTAGCAATAGGACTAGTTGGCCTTGTATCAGGATAATGTGACTGGGTGGGACATCCTGCTTCATGTTTGCAGCATGATGCCACAGTGCCAGACTTAAATAAAATCTGCCACACTGCAGACATTGTAGCAATATGACTTAAATCTTTCTCTCTCTCTCTCTCTCTCTCTCTCTCTCTCTCTCTCTCTCTCTCTCTCTCTCTCTCTCACACACACACACACACACACACACACAGATGAAAAGGTTAACATAGTAATTTGCAGCTGCACGTTGTAATTTTGTTATAACAAATTCATATGAAAGGAATATCTGGTTTGGGTGGAAGTTGAATGAAGGGCTGGGATTGTATCAGCATTCATTGTTTCATTTGGTTCATTTCATACCAAAGAGAAGAGGGATTTTTTTTTAAAACATTGACATTTGTATCATTGTACAAGCTGTTTTTAGTACACATTTTGGATGCTGTTACGTAGCATGTATTTTAACATTATATAAAGTTGACACAGGATTTTTCATTGTTAACCCAACAATGCTTTGTCGTATAGTGATGAAATGTTTAAAAGGTGTTTTGCATTTTTAAAATTGTATCAGTGGTATGTCATTGTGACTTTGGCATTCAGTCTTGTTCAGGAAATGTGAAAAAAAAAATCTTTCATTATATATTGGTTTTGGATAGGAAAATTCCACTCTTGAAATCAGGATTTTGCATCAGATTATTGGCAAATCAGGTGGAATTTTTCCATACCTACACTGATGTATATGAAGGGTTGTATATATTATTATTCCTTTTTATGTATGACCTAGTTTGCCTGTGTGAGAAAGAGAGGTATACAAATGACTGCATTGATTCACACTATAAATATGTTCATTGTTATCTGATGTCATGAATGTTTGCATTGTTTCTAGCTTTCCTAAAGGACAAATAATGTTGGGAGTATTTAGGAAAAGATGTCATGACGTTACATTTGGGTATCCCCCAGCGGTACAAGTCAGAAGTTAATACATGACTACATGACTATGTTGCAAAAGTGTTGAAAGATGAGTTGACAGTGTAATCTGCATATGTAGTTTGATTTTACTGTCAGCATCATTACTATCTTCATCATTAACATCATTATAATGATTTTGCTGAAGCAAAATATCACCAATGTCAGGAAAGGACAATTTACTTTTCCGAGAACTTCATGATTTTTTGGGGAAAAATGTGACCCCTTAGCTGGAGTTAAACTACTTTGAGCTGATTTGTGAAAAATCTAAATCTGTTGTATTATTTTTTATTATTTTGAGATAAAGGAAAAGACACAATATCTTCATGTGATCATTAAATAGTTGCTCCCTATCTCTCAGTACTTGGTCAGAATCGAGTGAACATATTCTTTTATGGAGGTTAATAATATCTGGAAGTTAAATAGAAACAATATAAATATCATTCTTTTCAACTTATTACTTCGGTGGTTTAGAAAGGGTTGTATTAAGAGTTGTAAGTTTTTGTTCATAAGCTGTTTGGCGATTTGAAATCTGTTGCCAGGCTTCACAGGTTAGGGATTTGAGGCAGGCATTTGGAGACATAAATCTTCATTCTTAAAAATAAAGCTGCATCGGATAAGAAATCTACAAGTTGAACTGGCATGTGACCACACAATTTTATTGCCAATTTCCAAATAGTCGTTGGCAGAATTATTTAATCCCCATTTTCATAATGTCTACTGCCGATGACAACATCATGCAAATCATCCATTGACATGACATTTGTGTGCATGGATAAGATCTTCATTTTCCACGCATTTATTCACCCTTTTTCAAAAATGTACTTAAAATTTAAAACCAAACACCCTCCAATCATCTGTATTTTTTTATGGACATGGTCCTATTGCACAGGATTGATGCATATTGTAATGGATAAGCACATCATCTATAGTGAGGCTGACACGATTGTACCGCTAACAGAGTCCTGGTTGTAAACTTATAACATAGCCATCTAGTACTAAAGCGCCCGTAGTCAGAACTTCTTGTTCTCAACAAATTTTTTGTTGTACATTATACATTTTTATGCTGTATCTAGTGATGACAAAATGTCTTGAAATTATATTGTTGCTACATACATGCTCATGATCACCATTCTATTTCCCTAGCAGTCTATTCTGATTAGAAATGAGAGATAAGTCATCCATCATATATGTTGGTGTGGGGTAGGAAATTCTGCCCAAAGGTTCCAAATTTGTTGGCAGGAGCTTGGCAAAGCCTTGAGTATGCCTAGACCTTTGGGTAGGATTTTCTTTGCCTCTATCAGTGCATATAATGGATTCTATTAGTCGTACATCTGCCAAGATAGGCAAGACACAATTGCAGTCTTTTTTATTTTTTAGGGACAATGGACTAAATTATTTGGAATTACGCTGGTGGATAGGTCTCTGGGTTGGTGTAATGCAGATACTTATCGTAGCCTTCGATCTCAGTGCTTTGGTCCGATACATCACCAGATTTACCGAGGAAAGCTTTGCAGCTCTCATTTCTCTTATCTTTATCAAGGAGGCCTTTTTTAAAGTTGCTGAAGTGGGAAAGCTAGCCCCAGTTAATACTGACCCTTCCGTGTCAGTGCATTATGACTGCAGGTGTGTGCCCAGATATCGAAATGATACCAATGTAACTAGCAATTATACAATTTTGATGCTGCCAAATGACACAACATCTGAGACTGTCACACCTGTGCATAGCCCATTGAGTTGGCATCACGTAAGTCGAGGAGATTGTCCGAAATTTGGAGGTGTGCTGGAGGGACCAGGATGTAACCATGTTGCAGATGTGTTTTTCCTGTCCGTACTCCTGTTCATAGGAACATTTACAATTTCTTATGCTCTTAAGGCATTCAGGAACAGTAATTTTCTGCCTGCAAGGGTATGTTATGTTTTGTTACTATTTATTAGCTTTACTGGCCATAGACAAAAAGAGATATGGGGATAGTCCGTCATCTGTCCTCAGCACCATTTTGTTATTGCTACTCCTAAAATACTTGGACGGAAGGTTCCTTTGAAACTTCATATAAACATTTCTTCCATAGTCTAGTTTATTATTAATGCAAATAGTGTTTGCATTGGTATCAAATATGGTTACCGCAGTGCCATCTTGATAATATTATCTCAACCCCTATTGAGTGGGTCAGTCGCATATACACAAGTTTTTCACCTGAATGAAAATTCTGAAGATCTAACCTTCAGTATGGCAGATATAGCAACAATCTTGAAAATATGGTAATGCCTTGAAATGACATGTCATATTGTCTTCTGATTTTAACTTAAAGATATGTGATGTTTATAGTACAAGACACATCAGTCATTTATGCACATTTATTCATTTTAAATTAAATACAAATTGTTCTTTTAAAATTTAGCACTAATTTTATTTAATCAAAGTGTATTCAGTCCTGATTATTGGATGCTCTTCAGCTTAACTGTCACCAAGAAACTTCCAGACAAAAATTATCAATCGCTATGGACTTTTACAACATGTACTAAATTTGGATCAAAATAAGAGCACTTACTCAAATGGAATGTTCACAGTTGAGGTTATTACGAATTTGTTTATCAGTATGGTTAGCTTTCATTGTGACAGTGCATGACATTAAATTCCGAGATTGTACTAGATCGCACCTTTAGGTTCATTCTATCAAAAAATGTCTACGTACATTAACATTGATTTTTCTGTATATACCTTTCAGGGCATCTAAATAATGACCTTCCAAAGGAATATGAATGTATACAAATCCAAATGAAGTGAATACATGCCACTTAAATGTATGTAGAATCAAATTCTAAAAAATGACACCCATTACTGAAATAGTCAGTGTTGAATGCTTACATGACCCATGTGACTTGTACTATAGTTGGTCCTATTTGAAAATGGTGACACTCAGAAAACTTGTAAGGCTGACCTGAATTGATATCAACATTGGCTTTCACTAAAAGACTTATGATGCATAGTTGGTCCCAAATGAAAATGGTTCTCTTCTGATATTCAGTATGGCTGCCAAGGTGGCCATCTTGAAAATCATGCTGTAGCTGCTGCTTCTAAATGGAAAGTCGTATCAGTTAGAAAATTTTGTATATTGATACTGACCACCACAGCAGCTATCTTGAAATTCTTGTCATCACTACTCTTCCTTAATGGACAGTCATATTGATATTCTACTAAAAGGTATGGTTGGTTCCAAATTATTAAAGAGGTGTCAGCCTGACCTCCAATATGGACACTGGTTGATAGTTTGAAATAATTGTTATTGACACTCCATCTAGATTTATGGTCATATTGATATGGAATTTTTACTAAATTACTTGTAATGTTTAAGATGAGATGGTCCTGAATGATAATTGGGCTGATATCCATTGGTATGACCACTAAAGCAACCATCTTGAAAATCTTGTTATCACAACCCTTGATAGGATGGTCATAACCACATCATTTAACATCTTTTATGGTGTATAGTTGGTCCTACATGAAATGGGGCCAATCTTACATCCAATATGGCTGCCACAGTAGCTAATTTGAAAATTTGTCATTGCTCGAAATGGTCTTATCTTGAATTCTTAGAAATTCTTTCTTGACCTGTAAGTGACACTTGCTTCCAGGGACTCTCGTATATGTAACTACAGCTCTCCATTGTTTTAACATAGTAATCGAGGTCCACAACCATTGACGGCAATGTACAGAGTCATATTATAGTGAGAAACACATTATTTACAGAACTACAGTGTAGTATTATTTATATAACTACATTGTAGTTATAAGTTACTGCATTTGTATGGGAAAATATGAACAAGTTTTTCTGATGGTTATACTGCACAACCTTGGGAGTGCAGTATATCCATCGGACAAAATAAGTTCATTTTTTTCTCATACAAATGCAGTAGCCTTTTTATTATATGCTCATTTTTGTATTCTTCCCAATTCTTAAATATAAAACTACACTACAATAAACAAAGTAACCGAATGTATGCCGTTTTCCAAACTAAATACACAAGCTTAGCTGCATCATTACATAACATTATTAATGCATACATAACTCAGCCCAGATAAAGTTGGTTGCACGCTAGATGTAACTGTCAAAAGAAAATGGCATTTTGGTCTACTTAAAATTAAAATTTTGAGTAAATAAATTCAGGATTGCAACAACTTTTCCATTTGATCTGGAATGAATACATTTTAGTATTTTTGTCAATTTGACACAATTTTGTGATTATGGTCTGGATTTATCTACATGAAGTAACTTATATTGGATTCCAGCAGCATCTGCCAATTTAATCGCTTTGAAGTGTGTTGACATTGGCATGTGTGTTTCTATTCTGTAATTGAATGATTCAGATCATAATGTGGGAAAATTATGAAGCCTTTCCATTGCAATTATTGAAAAGACACCGTGAAATTTAATGTTTATTTCATTTTGAGTGCAGTAAGGAGGATGTAACTGAACTTGGAATATACTCGAAATTACAGTACAATTTTAAAATGTATAATCAACCTTGAAAACCCATGAGATGGCTCATGCAATTCAGATTTGCAGAACTATGAAAGTATATTTTAAGGAAATTCAGGATGTAAAATTGTAAGTATATTTTTGCCATTTTTATTACTTATTATTTTTATTAGCTAAAGGAGACAGTTTATGTCTTATTACTTGCATGCTATTGTGAGGACCCTGTATTGTGTCTATAGCTAGCCTAAGTCTAAAACATTGTATCAAAAGTTAATGCGAATTGTGCCAAATCAGTTTGTATGTGTCAGTCTATGAAACATTTGCTGGTATGTGGCAGTCCATAAAATATCTGCTTTAGTTCATTCATAAAAAAAATTGTTTACGTTAGAAAATAGTTCCTTTTTTCATGTGCATGTAGTATGTTTGTGGCACAAGGAGTGCAATATCTGGAAATACTGAACGATTCTCACAATGGAAAGTTAACAGAGAAAATAATGAGCATATAATAATATTATTTACAGAACTACATTTTAGTATTATTTATAGAACAACTGTGTAGTATTATTTGCAGAACTAAAGTGTAATGAGTCTTGGTTATGTAACAAACTGGGGTAATTTGTGAATGATCAGATGTTTTTAAAAAAGGACATATCCTATGCTTCTTGTTGTTTTGTTATCAAACATTTGATGGACTAATTAATATGCAGTGGTTTGATTTTGGTCATTGGGTTCATAGTAGCTTATTCAGAATTGCATAATAACGAGGCATGTTTAAACAGGAGAGAGCTGTACATATTATATTAATAGTTTTGTAGTTAAATCTACAAAAATTAGTTAAATCTGCATGGGATATTTTTTTTTTGTTGAATTCTAAAAGTACAGATTTATAGGCCCATGTTATTTTTTTAAAAGTTTATTTGTTTCAAAAAGAACAGTTTAAACTGAAAAAAGGTTACACAAATCATACTTCCATTCTGTTGAGTGAACTCAGTAATTTCAGTGTGTTAGCAACATACAGTTTAGTGAACTTAGTAGGTTAGAAATTTACATTGTATTTATCTCAGTATTTTCACCATGTTAGCAACATGCAGTTTTGTGAAATTTCAATGTGTTAGCAACAGATAGTTATCATAGCTTATTGACATATAGGGTATAATTTCCATGGATTATTGACATATAGGGTGTATTTTCCATGGGTTATTGACATATAGGGTGTAATTTCCATGAGTTATTGACATACTGGGTTTATTTTTCTATGCGTTATTGACATATAGGGTGTAATTTCTATGAGTTATTGACACACTCGGTGTATTTCCATGGATTATTGACATATAAGGTGTAATTTCCATGAGTTATTGACATACAGGATGTATTTTCCATAGATTATTGACATATAGGGTGTAATTTCCATGAGTTATTGACACACTGGGTGTATTTTCCATGGATTATTGACACATAAGGTGTAATTTCCATGAGTTATTGATACACTGGGTGTATTTTCCATGGATTATTGACACATAAGGTGTAATTTCCATGAGTTATTGACACACTGGGTGTATTTTCCATGGAATATTGACACATAAGGTGTAATTTCCATGAGTTATTGACACACTGGATGTATTTTCCATGGATTATTGACACATAAGGTGTAATTTCCATGAATTATTGACACACTGGTTGTATTTTCCATGGATTATTGACACATAAGGTGTAATTTCCATGAGTTATTGACACACTGGGTGTATTTTCCATGGAATATTGACACATAAGGTGTAATTTCCATGGGTTATTGACATATAGGGTATGACATATTGATGGATTGTCATCATTTGGGATCATTAAAGTGTGACCTCCCTATAGCATGCTCAGTTATAACACTAATTAAGATAAAACACTCAAGGTGTGGCTATCAAAATTTCACATTCATGTATTTTTCTTGTAAACAAAATAAATTCTTTCTTAAAAGTACACAAAAAAACCCCCAAAAGTCTATTATCACTTTAGGGAAGAAATTGCATATGAATAATACAAGATGATCGTGGTATGGCTCCTGAAATTTTATATGCATTTTTCTCATACACGAAAAAAATAGTGTTTTCTTCTTAAAAGTACGAAAAATAATGTGTAAACAGTTTTTTCAGGACTCGCTAATGGCTTTGCCAATGTTGAAAATTGCTTATTTTTTCCCTTATTAACTGGAAAATATACCGTCTGTCAATTTCTTTTTATTGGCGACATTGTTGGCTGTTTAAACTTGTATATACAACCATTGGTTTGGAGTTGAGAAATTCAATGGCCCCATGAAAGGAAACTGAAAAGCTGATACAAAAAGCACAGAAATTATTTTGTCGTTACATAAACATATTCTTTATCAATATTGACAAACCATCCTTATAGTGCATTGCTATATCTTAATCTATTTATGTTGACATCTAGCATGAGTACTGTATGTTTTAAGATATCAGCTCTTTTTTCAAATTTACATTTGGGGTAGCGGAGATCAACTGGATGAGGCATTGTCTCATAATCTATCTTTCGTTGCATTTTTTGGCCGCTTTCTAGTAATTAATATATTTACATAGACTGATATTTGTATGAGGATGTTAAGTAAAATTCCTCTTTTTTTCACTCAGAATTAAATCCTTCAGAACATTCACCTTTTCTGTAGTAATCCCCGTCATCAGACCAGACATTTGTCTCTATCTCGATTGACTCTTTCTTTAAATTTCTGACACATGTGTGGAAGGCAGCATCACTCGACTACCACAAATATATATTGAAAAAAATAAGCTCTCACTTGTCTGTTCAGCATGCTGTGAGGAACTGTAACTACATTGACTAAAAATGTACCCAGATAAAACAGTAGCTGAAATTTCAAAGAAAACATTACCTTTGGAGCACCGATTGTAATGAAAACTTACTAAGAAAATGGGGAAAATATCAATCTCAATCATCAGTAGAATTTTTTTTATGTTGCCACCACAATAAGAAATGGGCATTTGTTTGGTTTTCCAAAGCTGTCCTTTAGCGGTGACTTCAATAACACATGCACCCTTCATCAAAGAAAGCCGACTACAGCCTTCAGTAAAAAACTAAAAAAAAAAGAACTTTTCTTCAAACAAAGTCAGTACAAAACTTAAATAAAAGCAATGGAATCTGATGGATTGTTTCATTTTCCAACTTGGCTGGAACACTTTCACCATGTTGTGAAAGTTTCCTTTTTATAGGAAGAAAGTTAATGCTTACAAACTCTTACTTACCCCACTTAAAGCACGCTTAAAACACAAACTTTAACTGACTTGGGATTTACTGAAAATTAAATGTGCTTCTTCATTCGTTACATGATTGTGCTATTTTTCTCAACTAAACTGTGACAAAATTATTGAATATTTTAAATCTGTGTATGTGTATATTTTCGATGGAATTGTATTGTGGATTCATTGTTTGTGACATGATTTATGGGTGATTATTGCTATACATTAGACATGTATATATAAACAGTATACATGTATATGGATCAATATCTGGTTCTCTGAATTAAGTGAAATATTATAAATACCTTCTGTTTTCACTATTTCGCATTTAATATAAATTGATTTAAGTTGATAATTGTGCCAATGAAGCACATATTTTTGCTCCTGCATTTATTTCCTATACGCCCCTCCCCTGTGCACATTTTTTCGGGTACATTCGTCATTTTCTTCAGCTAATTGACCTGGTTGCTTATAACACGGTTCAGTCTATAACACAGGCGAGGTTTATGTCTCCCAAGTAGTGTGTTACAGCGGGGTCACACTGTACTTTCTAATTCATTGGATTTGAAATTGGTACTTTGTGGATGTACATAAAGATGTAAAAAGGGTATATTAGGGGTTGGTAAATTTGGGTGGATGGAATGCACAGTATATGAAAATTTTAAAATATGATAGAATTTTTCCATTGTAGATATTTTGGTAAGAAATCTTAATGAAACTCTAAATTTTGTCATTTTTAATTTTCAGGTTCGGGTAATCATCAGTGATTTCGCTGTTTTCATTGGCATTCTCAGTATGGTCGCAACAGATGCATTTATTGGACTTGGAACTCCAAAATTAGAAGTCCCAGATTCTCTTGTGGTATGTTTGCTAAGATTTTAGCTAGCACTACTTGCAACTGTGGCAGGTTTGATTTGGTTTTATTTGTCCATAGTTTTTCGAATCAGTATATAGCACATTATGTCCATGTGTCACAGGATTCTTTTATTCTGCTAGCAACTCAAACAAGAAAACAAATTTAAAGAAGAAAAGACACCAAAAATATTCTCGCTTTTTGACATAATACTCTGCAATCATTAATTATAATGGAAATGTAAAATTTAATTGTGTCATCTTCTGCACTGAAATATACCAGTCTTCTGTCTGTAAGTTAGTACCATTTTCTGCACAGTTTATAATTATAGTGTTCTTACACCATTCTGTTTGTTTGTAGTCCCACTACTGATTTTAAAAACAGAAGGCATCAGAGATATAAAAAATACACAAAATCTTGCCGTTTATTTCATGAATTTATAAGTTCTAATCTGATCATCACCAGGGGGTCCCGAACACCTTCAACTTGTTAGTGTTTTAAATAAGACCAGAGTTTCATTAGCTACTAAATAAGACCAGAGTTTCATTAGCTACATGGTCACCACATTTGCTTGGGTCATTCTTTGTTTTCCCCATCTTTAAAAATCTCAATGATTCCATATATTTTTGTATTTTCTTTTTCTTTGAATATGTGCATATAAGAGTTCCTCCTATTTGTTTAATTTGTTTTAAAAATATTAAAATTAGTCACTGCAAATATTGGATGCAGACATTCAGTTTTTATTGAAATAGACTATTCTAGGTACCAGAAACGGACAGTGAGCTGTCTGTCTGCTTATGTACATCAGAGCTTGTGTTTGCATTGAAGCATCAATAATTCTATAGTGTTGGGGACCCTTGGCAACAATTGGGTCAGAAATTATAAATCAATTAAGGAAATGACTAATTTTTGTGCATTTTTTATATCCTTGACACTTTTTATTTTTAAAATTGATAGGGGGTTATAAACAAATGGGAGGGTAAATATTAATAAATGAACTATATTCTGCTGGGTGTGACTTAAAAGTTTACTCAAAGCTTGTGACTTTCACCCAGTAAAATCAGATCACCTTAGGCTGAGATCAACACTGTTAATTAAGTGATCTTGCTTCAGATTTACTGACCTTGCTTTGCCTCAGAAAACCATTGTTCTGATATATTATTTGAATATTTGTTTGTGTCATAAAGAACTTTTATAAATTCAGACATCATTAAAATCAATGCATATTAATGGGATGATGTATAAGGTTGGCTGAACTTGTTGCACACTTTTTTCTGATCTTTTGGTCCGATTTTGAATATATGCTTATATCATCGTGATATTGAACAGGTTTTATGATGAGCACGTTGTGTGCAAAAGCACAGGCTTATCTTTCATTTGAATGGATGAGCAAAAACCAAAAATATTTGTAATATCAAGATCTTGGTTGGTTTCAGGGATGAGTTGGATCTATGCCTATAAATGATTTTGTAACTATGGAAGCCATAATTTTTATCTGATTTTGATCAAATATATTCTTCCATCATCAAGATCATGGACTGTCAGTAACATGTGAGATCCATGAATATTTATGATGTAATTTTGGCTGTGTTTATTACCAATCTGGAAACCATAATTCTGATCCAGTTTTGATGAAAATTGGAATGTGGGCTTTTATCATCAGGAACTTGCACGATTTTGAAAGCAACCATGCATATTAATGAAGTGATGTTGCATGTGTTGGCTGATATTGTTCCTACTCATGAAGCTATATTTTAGATCTGTTGGGTTTATTTTGATCAGATTTTGAATGACGTGGACTATAAGAGACATTATTGGATATAAAACATTATTGAATCATCAGAACAAAACAAAACAAAACAGGATCTGGCAGGTGCCATGTCAGTTTGGAACTTTGCAATTCTGATAAATACAGATATATTTAATACAGATGTATTTTGACTGGGATATGACATAAACATAGAGCCTGTGTAATGTTTTTGTATCTGTTTTAAGTGGTTTACATTATCAGTAGTGAACTGTAAAGTGCTTGTACATGTAAGAGCATTCAGAAAGTACAAGATTCTGTTGTTGTTTGGACCTCATAATAAAGGGCACTGTTCTCATTTAGTGTCACACACAGTGTACATCTGTTTTGCATCATAGGATATTTCATGTCTTTATGGGGGTCCAAGGTGGCTGATAGGTCAACGGTACTAACCATTACAGATCACTGACATCTTGCCTCCTTCTGCATGGGTTCAAGTGTCTGGTTTCGCCAGCATTGGCATATATAAAAGATTCCCAGTAGCTTGTCATACATTGGTTTTTCTTCCCAGGGTTTTTTCATGTTCTTCCCTTACCAATTGTACTGGCTTCCATGTGTGTGTGTGTGTGTGTGTGTGTATATATATATATATATATATATATATATATATATCATGTGCTGAAAAAATTGTGTCAAACCCACAGCAAAAATAAAAACCTTTTGTGTATCTGATCATTTAGTGAGCATATAAAACATAGACAAAAGAAAAGAACAACACATTGTGTTTATTTGAGAAACTTAGCTTATCCTGTAATAAATTTATGCAGTGATTTAAACATTCTGTTTTTCACAATTTCCCCATATGCAGTAAGTATATTAAGTCATACAGTTGAAAAAGACGAATTAGGAAGAAATGTGTGATTTTTTTTTTCTTTGTAGCCAACGAATCCCAAACGTGGCTGGATTGTGAACCCTGTGAACGAGAACCCATGGTGGCTGGCAATTGCAGCGATAATTCCAGCTATTCTTGCATCCATTTTAATCTTCATGGATCAGCAGATTACAGCTGTCATCGTCAACAGGAAGGAAAATAAACTGAAGGTAAGGACTGTCATTATTGATAGTTCCAAACTTTGCCAATACTCGTCAGTATGAGAAGCATGTAATATTTCACTAGTGTATCAAGACTGACTTTAATTTTCTTTGCCTTGAGTTTAAAAAGTAAAGATTTAGGTTTAAGCAACTCAGAAGTTATGATACCAAGTTATTTCAGCTCAAAGCTACAATATAAACTCAGGAACTGTTCCATTAAAATATATATGGGACAGGGGCAGGGCAGTTTTGAAATTGGGTAGCCACTTAGTGACCCTTAACCTTTAGACCTACCAAGAGAATTTATTGAACAATAAAATCACCTACCGAAAGAAGTGGGGTTTTTTGGGGGGAAGGGATACATTAAGGAAAATATTTTAATCATAGAAAGCAATTTTTAAATATTCTTATTCAAGATATAGTATAAAAATGCAATTATGTCAGGGTTTGACACTAATTTTTTTTAAGTAGGAAGCTAGGAAGCCCACAGGACTTAATGCTTTTGAAAAATGGTGGTCTTGCTGGTCGATCCTTCTCATTAACAGATCTACTTACTGATAAAAAATTTGTAATTTATACAGTAAAATAAAACACATACAAGGTTGTTAGTTTATCACAGTTTACATTAAATTCATCAACAATTTATATGCTTTGTTTTGTAATGCTTACACATTTTGTGTGGTATTTATTTTCACTATCATAAACAGCATCAAGATCACTGTCAGATTCCCACTGCTACATTGTTTTTCATCCATTCATTCCCATATGTCTCTGGCATAAGGCTTGCTATAGCAATTCTGATGGTTTCACTGTCTACCTTGGGTACATTTTTTATACCCAAAAATAAATTTAAACCTTAGAAGAAATACTAAATTAATGAATTAACAAAATTAAGTAAACTAGAATGGATCTAATGCTAAACGGTGGTATAAGAGCTTACAGCATTATGAATGGAATGGATCTAAATTTCAAACTCTATTTAATAGTTTAAATTCAATTGGATAAAATTAAAGTTTAAAACATTTACTTTTATCTCAAAAGAATTATACAATTTCTACCTCATTGTTAAACATGTCAGTGGAGCAATCATTAATAACTGAATAAAAAAAACCTGACTAGACGAAATGATATGGACCTGTTCTGACCCTACGATTATTGGCAAAATATCCCTGACAAATTTCTGACAATATTTGTCCATCAGGTAGGTTCTGTCTATTTCCAAACCTTGACCAAGTGGCATAATTTCACAAAATGAGCATTTCTAAAAATGATGCATAGTTTTCAAAGGCTGCCTTTTCAGCAACATAACAGCCTCCTCACTTTCAGAACAGTCATGGACTGCCATGTCAGCTCATAGGGTCTGATTGTACCAATTTTAAAGTTAATGCTGCTAGCTACAAATGTTCCCGATATCATTACATGCAGATAAAGCTGAATGTCATCTCATCCTTCTTCTTCTTGTTGCTTAGCCATGGGACTTTCTGCCTCCAGGTATCATGGAATTTTCATTCTCTTTTGGTTTTATTATACACACATATTTCTTAGAGTTTGATGTCTTTTTTTGTGTGGGTGGCAGCTAGTCACTAACAAAATCTTTTTCTAGCAAGCATAACCACATAACAAAATATCAGTCACCCAAACACTTGATTCTCTTATATGATTAACAAAGTAAGCGCCCAAAAGATAATTTACAGTTGGTGCCCAAATGACAGTGATAATTTGGATCAAATGGCATAGGCATGATCTTTGTTTTGTTTTAACTTCATTTCACTTTTGATTTTTGACATGTTTGCCATGTTTGTAATTAAAAGAAAACTTTATACAATCCTATAACACAGGATAGATATATTATTTAATATCCACAATTTAAAATTGCAAGCCCCACAGATCACCCAGCTTTAGGAAAGTGGTGGTCCTTATAAAAATCAGATTGCTTCAGGCCAACAGACCTATATTAGTGTCAAACCCTGTATATAGGTCCCAACATATGGTAGAGTGCTTTGTTGTAGAATTCAAGAAGCACTGTCAAGTTAGAATTGTTTTCACTGGGGTTTTGAACAAGACTTACTGATACTGCATATATGTCAGTGGGGTTCAGGAGCTATTTTACAGGCGACGCTTAGATGGGGTAGTCGTAGCTAAAGGGTTAACTGTTGTGAGTGGTTACATTTAAAATCCTCTTTCAGAAAAAAATATGCACTCATATTGGTGCTAGAAAGGTTCATACATATTCCAACTTTATTGCTTCATTGTGTTACTGAGGATTTAGAAATGGTAATGTTTTATCTGCAACAAAGAAATTTAGATGAACAAAATGGTATGAAGGCATGTGTGTACATTAAAAACTTATGAGCCACTTCTGCTGTGAGTGACCACATGTCATTTCCAACAACAATCATAAAGCACAGATTGATTTTATTATATAAATGCCTTGTCATGAGGGACCACCGGCTGAAAGTGACCAGTGATCATGATGTCTTGGGAAAATTTGCATTTGCATTTTGACACTATGAATGATCAAATCACAAAAACGATGATATAATCCACTGACCTTTATTTAATCCCTGTGACAATGACTACTCATACTGTTATTTAAAAAAAACTAGCCTGGCTACCGATATCTAAAAATTTGTAGGTATTCGTATAGAGTTTTAGAGTTTCATTTGTAAACCAGACTAAAAGTACATGTATGTTATTCCCTAGTTTGGCTCCCTGCTTATTATGCTCCTTGAGTTGTTCTCCACTATTCATGTTGGGGAGAGCAGTGCAGGAGGCATACAAAGCAGGGAACCAGACTAATTATTCCCACACTAAGTTTGAATCCTGGCCTTATTGTAGATTGTATGCATGAGTAGGACCCAGCATGCCTATTAACAACTGTATCATGAGAACTTAGACATCACTGACCTATATATGTAATCAATTATTGTAGTGGCCACTTGATTAGTATACAATTTTTATGTTAAAATCAAACATAAAATGAATAATTAAAAAATAGATTGTGGCTACCAGTGATATTTTCTAGTCTTTATACCTGGCTAATATACATATCACAATCTGCCATTGTAACACCAAATTTATATAGTGGTTGCATATATTGTTTTTCTTTAGATATAATCCATATTGTCAAATTTTAAGGCTAGAGAAAATAATTATTGTAACTGAAAAAAATGAAAAAGAGCAGAGCACTCTCCAAAAAATATGTTTAAACATTGGTAATACAAATTTAAGTTACAAAGAAAAAGGAGTGAATCAGAAATTATTTCATATAATAATATATGTAATTTTCAGATGCAAATATGATTTCATGTTTAATAATAGAAGTATATCTTTATTGCTATATAATTTTGTTTTTAGATGAATGAATTAAATGTTTTTGTAAGAACTATTAATCAAGATAAGAATGTATAGTGATTATGGTTATTTTTGAAACTTTTGCTATTTACCAGTCCGATTACTTTAAGACTAAATTTAGACTTTTATCCCTGCTTTCCATAGAAAGGTCATGGTTATCACCTGGACCTTCTGATTGTTGGGATTCTGATAATCATCAACTCGTGTCTTGGACTTCCCTGGTTTGTGGCTGCAACTGTGCTTTCTATCACCCATGTCAATAGCTTGAAGAAAGAGTCGCAGTGTAATGCTCCAGGAGAGAGACCAAAAATGATTGGTGCCAGGTATGTATCTAACAGCTGGTATAGTCCATGCCAGGTATGTATCTAACAGCTGGTATAGTCCATGCCAGGTAAGTAGCTAACAGCTGGTATAGTCCATGCCAGGTATGTATCTAACAGCTGGTATAGTCTATGCCAGGTATGTAGCTAACAGCTGGTTTAGTCCATGCCAGGTATGTAGCTAACAGCTGGTATAGTCCATGCCAGGTATGTATCTAATAGCTGGTATAGTCCATGCCAGGTATGTATCTAACAGCTGGTATAGTCCATGCCAGGTATGTAGCTAACATCCAATGTTCATTTTTTTCTGGTGAATGCTATTGCACTAAAATGTCATAAACTGGACCATTGGATAAATAAGTAAGGATTGTACAGTGACAGTACATACACTTTCATTTTCATTTTCACTTATAAGTTAATTAAAGAAATTGATAATTATGCCTTGCTAGTGATGATCATTTTACCAGAGAGGGGGAGAGAGCCACACCACACACACACACACACACACACACACACACACACACACACACACACACACACATACACACACACACACATGATGTAGTAGATAATACAGCTCTCCCTTGTTACAATGTGAATCATTACAGTGTGATTCCAGATATAATGTGGTACCTCAATGGACACATTGACCAAGATCATGCTGATTATAATAAAAAAAAACAATATTGGTTCCAAAACAAAATTGAAACTTAGCCACATGTCTTCATTTCTTTTTTTTCTTCAAAATACCATTACTTCTTATATTTTGATAGTGCATGACATGTGTATTACACTGTTCCTAGTATGTCGTGGTTCTGTACATGTAGCAGTTGATGGTTATGGATCTCAGCTAATGTTTTAATTAGGGAAAGTTGCAGCATCAGATCATTGAGTGGGTATTATACACAAGCACCTGCCATAACATGCTTCTTTATAACACTTTGTATACAACATAGTCGAGTCATATTCCTTCTATTCATCTTTTACAATTCCTGATATCATGATACTGTCCATGTCCATCTGCCAAACTTCCTGATATTGTGATGTCCTCCTTGTGTATTTCTATCCATCTGTCCATCTGCCAGTCTTCCTGGTATTAGAATACCCTCCACATGTCTTGTCATCTGTCCATCTGTTCTACTATCTAAATCCATGGAATTTCACCAAACTTGGTATATATCGGTTGGTTGTTAATGTCATAACCATCTGAGAGGCATGTCTACCATATGGTCCTTTTTTTGAGGGTCAGGTGTCAGATACTGAAAAAAAAGTGAAATTATTGTTAAATTTTATGAATCGTTCTTGACTAAATGTTCAAGATGGGGCCATCACAAGAAGATATAGAATATATAATGGATATTTTTGTCAGAAGGGAATCAGTGAAAATCATGGGATTTGCCATGGCAAACCAAATAAGCAGCTCAGATGTTTTACTTGAATTCATCACCATTTTTTAAATCCTCAGCATGTAAGTAATGATTAAAGTTTGGATGCTTGTTGTATCTGAGTAAACCAAAAAATGTAGGGGTTAAGGCAATCTAAATAAAATTCTAAATAAAAACATGAATCAGCAGTATTTTATTGCCTCCACTCTCACAATGTGTATCTAATTCGGCATCGTCATTGTGACATGGTGCACATTGGAAAGATCCAACCAACCCTACCCATCTTGATATTGTCATTGTGACATGGCATACATCTGCTCAGTTGCTAGTAAGACATTGTGATTATGATGTAGTGTACATTGAAAACAACACCCCACTCATCTAAAACTCAATACTCCACACACCCAATCCATGTGTTCATTGCCCAGTTGCTAGTGTGATTTTGTCATTGTGACATGGCATATATGAAATAGTGACTTAAAATCTAGGGTAATGTTGCCATTGTGAAATGGCATTTATGAAATAGTTGCTATTTGTTTTGTATGATATTGTCATTATGACATGGCATATATGAAACAGTGGCTATTAAAAATCTGGTGTGATATTGTCATTGTGACATGGCATATATGAAATAGTGGCTATTAAAAATCTGGTGTGATATTGTCATTATGACATGGCATATATGAAATAGTGGCTATTAAATATCTGGTGTGATATTGTCATTATGACATGGCATATATGAAATGGTGGCTATTAAAAATCTGGTGTGATATTGTCATTATGACATGGCATATATGAAATAGTGGCTATTAAAAAATATAGTGTGATATTGTCATTATGACATGGCATATATGAAATAGTGGCTATTAAAAATCTGGTGTGATATTGTCATTGTGACATGGCATATATGAAATAGTGGCTATTAAAAATCTGGTGTGATATTGTCATTGTGACATGGCATATATAAAATAGTGGCTATTAGAATCTAGCACAGGCTCAAAAACCTTCGGAACCATCCATTCCTAGGTTGTCATCATTTGAATCATGTATACCATGATCATTTATTTCATCATGTGCATGCAAATTTTCACCTCATTTTATCCTGAATTAAACTTTTGCACAAGGCACGTAGTTGCCAAATTCACAAAAACATTATGAATGTCAATATTTTGTGTATAGTTGCTAAATTCACAAAAACATTATGCCCATCAATATCTTGTGATGTACAGTACTTGTTCAAGCAATTAGTCAAACTTGTTTGTATTTGAATGCTTGAAAATGTTACCATTGTTTGATGTTGCCGAAATTTCTATAATTAAATGTTTTTTTCTGTTTTAGTTGTTGCAGTTGGTTACTAAACTATTTTCTTGTCAAGGCACATGCAACATGATTTATGCAAGGAAGTTATCATATAAGATTTTTCGTTAACCACAATTATTTAAATTATTATGTGGTTGCTGATTTGGTTTTACTTGATTTGCAGTTGGATGGGCTTTATACATTGCTAAATATTTCACTTCTTAACATTTTGACAGAGAGCAGAGAGTCACAGGTGTTGCCATCTCCCTAATGATTGGACTTTCAATCTTCCTGGCAAAAGTTCTAAAGGTAAGTGGCTTTCCATTCCCTTGTTATGCATAGCAAAATATTAAAAATTTCCTTTCCCTTGCTATGCATAGCAGTATAGTACAACTTTCCTTTCACTTGCTGTACATAGCAGAATAGTACAACTTTCCTTTCACTTGCTGTACATAGCAGAATAGTACAACTTTCCTTTCACTTGCTGTACATAGCAGAATAGTACAACTTTCCTTTCACTTGCTATGCATAGTAAATAGTACAACTTATCTTTCCCTTGCTGTACATAGCAGAATAGTACAACTTATCTTTCCCTTGCTGTACATAGCAGAATAGTACAACTTATCTTTCCCTTGCTGTACATAGCAGAATAGTACAACTTATCTTTCCCTTGCTGTACATAGCAGAATAGTACAACTTATCTTTCCCTTGCTGTACATAGCAGAATAGTACAACTTATCTTTCCCTTGCTGTACATAGCAGTATAGTACAACTTTCCTTTCACTTGCTATGCATAGTAAATAGTACAACTTATCTTTCCCTTGCTGTACATAGCAGTATAGTACAACCTTGATAACTCATATAACAATGCTGTACATCCATGTTAATTTAGACTGCTGTTTGTAGCAGTTCTGTGCAACACTGATAACTCAGACTCAGTCTATAACAATGCTGTCACTCCTTGATAACTCAGATTCTTAGCTGCCAACCCGCACAGTTTTGGCGTGAATTTCACAAATTTCTACAGTGATTCACTGATTCACACTGCATTCAAAAATATCATGGATTCCCTAATTTTCAGTTATTTTAAATTTTTCTCCTCTAGTCATGATATTGGCAGTTGACAAAATGGTCCGGTACTGCTAGTCAAAACATTAGTAGAACTATTGCCGATTTGTACAGTCGGCCATAGTAGCATGCATTTTAATAAAAATGGGCAAGCATTTAATGTACAATTCATGATGCTTTGGTTTCTCCTGTGAATGACAAGATATTGGTGTTACTTTATGGCAGTGACTGCAACTGTTGTGTTAGCATTTACAATGGTAAGTGGGCCCTGAGTGGTCATTAGGAATCATTGCCATCTCACCTCTGTCTGCATGGGTTTGAGTCTTAGGTTCAGCCAATATGGGTATGTGAGAAAGCTTTGCCAGTAGTTTCTTTTGGGTCAGTAGTTCTGTCTGGGGTTTTCTCAGATTGTTCTTCCACCCGTTATACTGGCCACTGTGTATAGCCTATCTTGTGCTGAGAAATGGTGTTAAACCCTACAGCAACAACAATGGTAAGGTCCTGTGTTAAATTCATATATCTTCTGCATGTATTGAACTGAAACTTTTTGTTTAGCCTAATATACAGGAGTTCCAGTCTTGCATGCATAAGTGAAATCAGATTGTTATTCACGGGTGAAATCCTTTTTCTAATCAATCTTTCATTTTGTCTTTGTAGTATATTCCCATGCCCGTGCTGTATGGAGTCTTTTTGTATATGGGTGTGTCTTCTTTAAAAGGGATGCAGCTAGTGAACCGTATTCTCATCATTTTTATGCCTACCAAGTACCAACCTGACTACATGTACCTTCGTCATGTACCAACAAGGAGGGTCCACCTATTCACATTAATTCAAGTTCTGTGTCTGGCCATACTCTGGGTCATTAAGACAATCAAAGTCATTTCCATAACATTTCCGATAATGGTAAGTAGCAGTATCAAATACAGGTAGCCGTCAAGTTGAATGATTTTAACTTCAATGAATTTTGTGTTAAAAGAGATTTTATTCTGTTTAATTTAATTTTTTAGGAAGAATAAAATTAATGAAAATATTTTTCCAAAACAAAAAATTAGGATTCATAAATGGCTAAAATGAATAGTATTAAAATTAATTGAATTACATATTTTTACTGGAAAATAAGAGCAGTGAAACCCCAGAATTTAGAGCTAATTGATGTTGGGAATGAAACCATTTTCCAAGTTGGAGGTTGGCTGTATTTTCTTTATCAAAATTAGCGCAGATATGGTTACAAAAAGATTTTATGACATCTAGTTGGTCCTCGTTGAAATTGGTACTGATCCAAAATCAACTATGGCTGCTATGGTGACGATCTTGAAAATCTTGTCACTACTCTTCATGAATGGTTGTTCATACTGATGCGGGTTTTTTTTATATAAAAAAAAGATTCTTATTATGGCTTTTAGGTCCAGAATGGAAATGGTGACAATCTTCCAGCCAGTATAGTGGCTAGAAGGTTTCAGCACTCAAGAGTAAAAAAGAAGAAATTGTATTATCCTGGATTCTTGGAAAATGTTTTGGGTGTTTTAGAGCATCAGTCACTTACAGCACTCTTATTTTACTTAATTTTATTACTTGTATATTGACAGGTCAACTATAATATAATTTTGCATGATAAAACCTCTGTGTTTTGTGTTTAAAGGGATAATACATGTGTTGATGATACAGTCTTGTTGGAACTGACCTAAGTATGAGATAGCCTTTCTACAATTTATTATTGAGGCTTCCAGGAGCAACAATTAAGTGAGTTAGTACATTACAAATAGTTTGAAAATCATTGTAATTCACCTCAAAAATGATTTTTGCAATTTCAGCTTTTAAGCAATTTATATCTGTACAGGTCTTAGCGATGTGCTTTGTACGGAAGGGAATGGACTATATCTTCACACAGCGGGAACTACAATGGCTGGATGACATTATGCCAGAGTCCCACAAGAGGGAGAAGGAGGATGAGGAAATAAAGAAAAAGGACGAGGTAATGTGTCAAGTTGTTTGGAGGAAATATGACTTTGAGTTCTGAGAATGAAAAGAAAAGGAGTTACACAAGAAATTTCAACAAACTCTATATGTCATTTTTGAGATACTTTTTTGGGAAAGTGTAATGATTATATATTCTGAGCCCCATTTCCAATTTCCTTCTGTTCATCTGTGACTATCATATTTGCTCTCTTTCTACTGAATTATACATAATTACACTCCTCACATAATGGGAGTGTCCTTGCAGTCTGTGGAGGATCAAAGGTCCAAATGCTAAAGGTATGAAGTACAGAAATAGTTTGTGTCTGTGTTAGTGGTATACATTTTGTGTTTGTTTCCAGGTCTGGAATAAGCTGAAACATGTTTGACCTTTGTATAGAATGGATCGAATCATGACTATTGAATTTATACTATTTATGGAAAGTATTTCTTTTACAAAGAAAATGGTGAGGGTGGATTTATAATGTTTTTCTTGTTTGTTTGTATGTTTGTTGTCCATGTGTCATAGTTACATTTCCTTCCACAAGTTAGCTTAGACTCACAGTCAGTGTGTAGCAGGTTCAGGTCTTGTTCAAACATTCATAGATTTGCTGTCATGATCAATCTATTTGCAAGGCTATTAGTGAGAACTGCTTCAGCGTCCTTCTTCCATACCAGTTTGTAAATTATCTGCTACTCCATATGCTCTCCTCTTGTTTATTGGTTGATATGGTTTTAATACCATTTTTCAGCACATGATTGGCTGTACATGGTAGCCAGTATACATGGTGGATGAAAAACCTTGGTAGACCTAAGAAACCACTGACCCACAAAAAAACTTGTATGACATTGAATAAACTTTTGATTAGGCAGGGATTTGAAACTTTTATAAAAGTCTTCTTAATCAAGCAGCCTGACTGGAAAATTGAATAAGCCCTTGTAGAATTTGAGCTTACACCAAACATAATATCCCAACAGAAGTAAAACAATAAGATATGTGATATACTTTTAGGAAATCACATTATATTTATTGAAACCTTTGATTTCTTTGTATCTTTGTTAACACCTTATGACCATATGCTGATAGCTAAAATAATCTAAAAATGTATATATGTTAATAACACACTAGAGAGATATGTCAGAGTAAGAATGCAGATATAGATGGAAGAGCAAAATCAGAGATTATATATACATATATATATATATATATATATATATATATATATATATATATATATATATATATATATAGTTTAATACAAACAATACTATCATACAGGTTAGAGAAATTAAATTTGTAGACTACCGAGTTTCAAACCCAGGTCCAAACCCAGGTCCGCAAGTAATTGGCACTTATCGCCTTGCCTGCATGCACCAGCCCATATACCGTCACAACTAAGCATGCATCACCAAAAAGTGATGGCACTGAGTCGGTGTTATATAAGCTTGTGCTTAGCAGACACTCGAATGACGACCTAGTAAATAATTCTCATATATATACACAGTCGTTCCAGATTCCTATGAAAGAAATCAAGGTATATAGGATTTTTGTATTACAAAGAATTATAAATATATACCAGACAGAACAGACTGTGCTATCCATGGATTCTGCAGTAGAATCTTGATAATAGTGGGCATAAATAATAGTTGACTACAAACAATACTATCATACAGGTTAGAGAACTCTCTCTCTCTCTCTCTCTCCCTCTCTCTCTCTCCCTCTCTCTCTCTCTCTCTCTCTATATATATATATATATATATATATATATATATATATATATATATATATATATATATATATATATATATATATATATACTGCCTGACAAACAATTAAATGGCCAAAAATGAAAAAGCCTTCTCAAACAATTATCAAATATTTCTTGATGAATGTCACTGACTTGAAAGTGACCATAAGGTAATTGTTGAGTAAATGGATAAAAAAAAGTTTTCACAAATCACTGAGTTGTCAGTAAAAATAAATCATTACAAGCAATATTGCTTTTTCTCTTTCTTAAAATGTAGCTATTTCCAAAATCTCTTCAACTGATCAATTATCCATCTCTCTCTCTCTCTCTCTCTCTCTCTCTCTCTCTCTCTCTCTCTCTCTCTCTCTCTCTCTCTCTCTGTATATATATATATATATATATATATACACACACAGAGAGAGTTCATATTAAAATGATAAAAAAATTCTAAATTGCATCTAGTTTTGAGTACTCTGCATCAAAAGTGCATTCCATGTGTCCCTTTGCGAGAAAATATGAGACTGACACTGATATTACATGATGGAAAAGTCGCATGCAGTACATAAAGTCTGGAATGCATTGATATATGCTTTATGAAGATTGCAGGGTATGAAACTTGCACAACATAAAACATTAGGAATTGAAGATCACCCCTTGTTGGTAAATTAGGTCTCACAAAGTTACACTTGTTTGCCCTGACCACTGACATTCCATGAACTTTTTTGCATCTTGTATTTTCTCACCTGCGGGCTAATGCAGAGCAAATTTTAGCTTGCCCAAACCGAATTTGAGCTTGTGCTGGGAGTTGAGCAAGTGGATATGTAAATCACAGCATATAGGAGCTTCTTTTTATTGTCAGTTAACTTTTGGTTGCCAAATTTCATGGATATTTTGGTTGCTCTCAACCTTTGAATTCTAATGTTTTCTCTATATCAGGAATCCAAGACTCTTATTGACACGGGTGGAGATATAGAAGCATCCATGGATACCAGGAACATAAACATCCCTGTGGAACGAATGACTATTAGCACGGACCTCAACAGTGCCATGAACATCACTGAGGAGATGTCAAAAACAGCAATATGGAAAACTATCCAGGCCAATGACTCGTCATCAAATCTTGCTAACATGGACGAGAGGGAGAATGGTGCTAGAAAGAGGTGGGTAACACTAAACAGCGTGCAGTTATGAGTTACTTGTTTTGTACTGCTTTTATCTACTGCTTTTATCCTAGGTTTAATTCTTCATGCAAACACTTTGAAGATTGAATGTCTTCCAGTCATGGTTTCATGGTGCTCTGAGTTCAGAGGCCATCCTTAATTCTCAAAATCAAAGAGAAGTGAACACCTTCCAGGGAAATTTAATAAATTTTCACTATTTATGAAATATAATGAAGAAAATGGTTATTACAGCTATTATTGAGCCCACATTGGTGGGCAGCGAGATACGGCTGTCACTTTTCTAGCATCAGTTGTGTCCTTAGCATCAATGGTTGTTAAGGTTTTGGTTAAAGGTTTTGTTTACATATATTTCCTAAATTCCCTTGTGAGATTCCCTTTATACTTAAGATCATTTTGAAGCTAAATATTTCATTTATGTGTGCTTGTTTGGTCTATGGGTCAAGGGCACAGTTATTGAAAATATTTGTTATGTTGAAAGTGATATTAAAAATAAACCAACAACAAACAATGTTATGATATGGGCCAGGTATGAGGCAGAATTTGTAACTGGAACATGTCATGAATAAGCTTTTGACATGGACAATAACGGTAAAAATTCTTACAGCAAACAATATCTAGTGATTCATTAATAAAGATGTGCAGTAGTTGAAAATGTATTCTTTTGCATTCCACCATATTTCTTAATTAATATATGGTCCATAAGAAAGTCATGACCATCAAATAGTTGTTCCTTTTACAAAGAACAGACATTTGTAATATGTACCTTTTGATAATAGTGCAAATTCCAAATGGCTAAGCAAGCTCTTCAGCAGGGTTTAAAAAAAATCCAACCAAACCAAACATGATAACAAAATTTATGACAAATTCTGGCCTCCTACATGTTAGAATTACTATGGACAATTTACAATAAGAGATATAACAATATAAAGTTGTGGAGAAATAATTGATGAGCAGATTTTTGTGTCTATTACATAACCAACCAGGCAGTATGTTTTGCCCGTATGTCTGTCAGTATGTATGTCTGTAGGTATGTGTGTGTATGTATGCATGTATGTATGTATGTATGTATGTAAGTATGTATGTATGTATGTATTTATGTATGTATGTATGTATGTATGTATGTATACCTGTATGTATGTATGTGTGTGTATGTATGTGTGTGTGTATGTATGTATGCTGGCTTACGTGGCATATTTGAAACTATTCTGAATTTATTGTTTCGTCTGCAAAGCATCAAATCATTGGGGAGATGACATTTTTAGACCATGTTAATTTTGTCTTGGAAATTTTAGACATTTTATTTGGTTTTATTTGTTTCTTGGGTTGTGAACTTTAATGAATGCATTCATTTTGGGAACTGTTAATCAGTTGTAAAAGTAGGTCACAGCAACATACTAGCCTGCAATTAGAGTTAGAATCAAGCAATGGTGTATGCTATACATAGCATTCAATTCAATTCATACATGTAAAAGTAAAGTTTAAGCTTAAGTTATACTTTTCTTTCTTTTTTTTCACTTTAGATACAAAAAGCGTGATGGCAGTGTCAAGCTTTATAGCAAGAAGAATCCTAATGATGATCCACTGCCTCCAATTCCGTCAAGCCCCATTAAAACCGAGTGTGAAGAATTTCACAAAATTAGGAGCAAGTCACCAAGCAAGAAAAAGGGTATCCCAGTCAGCTTTTATATAGATGAAGAAGAGAAAGAACATTTAATGATGACACCAGATATTAGAGTTGATCCACCCAGTGATTCTGAAACAAAGGATGAAAGCAGATGTTAATTTTGTGCCTAATTAAATAGAAAAAAATTAGGAGATTGCTTAGCTATAGGATTCAGTATCAGGGTCCTACTACTATCAGAAACAGATGGTGACCTTGTGAGTTTCAATGAAAATATCCCGGTGTCCCAGCTTAAATTTAGGTGCCCAAAGAGCCTGATAGCCCAGCTTAAATTCAGAGGCCCAAAAAGCCTGATAGCCCAGCCTAAATTCAGAGGCCCAGAAAGCCTGATAGCCCAGCTTAAATTCAGAGGCCCAAAAAGCCTGATAGCCCAGCTTAAATTCAGAGACCCAAAAAGCCTGATAGCCCAGCTTAAATTCAGAGGCCCAAAAAGCCTGATAGCCCAGCTTAAATTCAGAGGCCCATAAAAGGCACTTGAATATGAAATTAATATCTTGATGACTGTTCTTTTACCTTTTTTCATGTCTTCAACATTACGGCTGTCCCTCATTATAATGCACCTCATTATGACAGGATTCCAGATATAATGCTGTGCCACTGTGGACTCCATGACCATAATCATGCCACTGTAAAACAGTATGGGTTGAAAGAAAATAGAACAAATCTAAGCTTTTTTTTTGTTTCAAAATACTGCTTTTGCAATAATTTTGATCATTTTTGACATAACATGGTTTGATATATTGCATTATTCTCAATATATCACAGTTTGATTCTTAATGTGATTCTATATATTATGGTTTGGCACATGATGGGGTCAGCAGTTACTGAACCCAACTACCACTCGGTAATGAGGGAGGGCTGTATTTTCCTTAGTCGTATGTTTTTGTGAATGTTTTGAAAATATATAGTATTGTTCAAGGTATACAGTAGCCCATTGGTCTACCTGACTTTAGTGTAAGGTGACCCATAACTAACATTCTGGTAGCATCTGGACTCCATCACAAACGTTGTAGGACCTGGAATATAATGGGCGAGTCAGCCTGTGAGTAACTTTTATTGGTAGTGCTTGGCATGTGTAAATGATGTGTAGTTCTCAGGGTTGATTTACCTCATTGTACAGTTGTTCCTGCTGTAATTTTAAAACAAACGTTTTGCATGTTCATCCAATTTTTTTTTTGGATACACTATACCGTGATATAATTATTTTGTTCTTTGTTTGGTTTTTTTTTGTTGTAGGGGGATTTTCTTTCACACCCTTTGAAATACCAATGTATGTAAAGTCAAATATGCATTTTTGATGTGACTGTAAGCAATAATTTGAGATTTGTTTTGCATTTTCATCCATTCATTCATTTCTTTTTCGATCCATGACACCATTATTTTTCTTGTTTAGCTTTTTTTATGTCTTCTTTTCTTATGCATCACATAAAGATGAATCTTTGATTTTACTGTCATAAATAAACTTATAAAGTCCTTGTTACATTTTCATCCATTTCATATCCATTTCTCTTTGAATTCATAACACCATTATATGTCTCCATTTCTCCATGACATCATTATATGTAGCTCTTAATTTGCCAGTTTTTGGTGTGATTTTCCTGTATAGTCTATGTTTCCACAAGGAAATATTAATTTTAGTTCATGAAGTTGTATGGTGATAGAATCACGAGTCTTGAGGTCTTTGGTTTGATTCCCAAATAGGGAAACTTGATGTTGTTCATACTTATTTTATTTCAGTGATGGTTTTTGTTTTCTTTGTTAATAAAGATGTGTCTTTACTAGTATCAGGGTCATACATAAAATATAAAAGTCACTTAAAGGTCAAGACTCTGCTGCCATGGGAAAAGAATTTAGCTTTGCTCAGTCTAGCCTTAGCAGCCATTGTGGCAAGAATCTACTTCTGAGAATCTGATTGGTAGTAACTGATATTCATGCACTTTGCTTGACCCCTGATTATTCCCCAAACCATTTCACACCTAATTTATTACATAATTTCAGTCATCAATACATTTATGCTGTTTAGCTTACAAATGTGTACAAGAAGGGATTAGTCAAAATGTGTTTCAGAATTTTCACACTTTGTTTGACATGGATAGATAAGAAAGTTCCACCTACTTGACCATACACAGTTTATATGTGTCTTATTCCACCCTTACTTTTTAGCTAATCCAGCTAACCAGCTAACCAGCAAACTTGGCTTTTATAACAAACGTCTAGTTACATTTTGTGTGACTTCATTCCATCTTTATGATAAATAACAGTCTACTTACATTCTGTTTGACTTCATTTATTATGAAAAATGTATTGTAGTTTACATAACATATGACTTTATTTATTGTTTATGAAAAATGCAGTCTATTCACATGTGACTTCATTTATTGTTTATGAAATATGATGTCTAGTTACATTGCATTTGACTCCATTGATAGTTTTTTGTATTATGTGATGTAGTTTTGCAGTTCTTAAAAAAAAGTAACGTTTTGCCAAGATTGTCAGTAATGTAAATGAGTGTGAGAGCATAATATACTAAGATTATGTATAGTTGGCGAATCAGATTTGTCTTGTATTTTTGTTTATATCTTCAAGTAAAATAACAAGACATAATTATTAATTATCCATGGCAATGGGAGATGCTTTGTTGTGTTTTGTGTTTAATATTTTATGAGCTGGGTGCTGTGAGGGTACAGATATGATGCATTATATCAGTAGGAAACATTTTTGAGTGCATTTGTAAAGCTTACAGATGGCTTGTTTAGTTGTTTTGTCTGTTTATCATCATCAGTTATTACTAATACTAACTTTTTATGCAAGACACAATGAAGTGTAAGATTGTTTTTGTTTTTTTGTTTTTTAATTTCACATATTTGGAATTTTAAGCTTAAAGTATTAGAAGGGAAGTATATAAAAGTTGTATTTGAAGAACAAATTTTGGATTTTGCATTGTTTTAAACCTATTTTATGTTTCACTTTAGAACTGTTTTCTTTTGTCAATGTTTGATTTGTTTTGTTTTGCTTTGTTTTTTTATTCATATTTGTAAGTGTCAGGACTGTATTAAGTGTATGTAGTGAAATACCTGATGTCCTCGTAATGATTCACCAGGATGTAGATAATATGCATCGAAGGCTGTTCCAGTAAAACATACTGGGACCCAGGGTAGTCACTTCTAATGTGGGGTACTCATCCACAGATGCAGTTTCGTAAGTCAGTGTGATGAAAAATTATTTTGATGAAGTTTGAAGTTAATAAATTTTCAAGATGAAATGGCAAGGAATTGTATTCTTAGATGTAAATGTTGTTAATAATTGTCGATTGACCAAAGTAAATTAGAAATCCTCCTGCTGATGTAAAATCTCTTTATTTCTTTTTATTTAAATACTTTTTTATATTTCTGTTTTATATTGTGCTTTTTATGTACTTTTTAATACGTACATACACAGATAGCTTTTTGATTTACTGCTAAAGGTCCAAAACTTGTATTATTTTGGTTTGTATATTATTTACCTTATTAAAGTCCCAATGATTTTACACTTTGTTACTGGCTTTTAGTGTGATATTGTTTAATTTTGAAGAAGAGTTTTTGCATGAAGATGAAGCTAAAGTGTAATAACAGTTTTTGCTAATAACTGGAGTGACCAAACAGAAGATACAACTTTTATTTTATTTTTGGGTTAATACTAGTTGGAATCATTTGTGACAGCACTTTTCCAAGTTGGCAATGGCTGTCTTGGTGTTTACAATTTGTTAAGTTTTTTTATAATAATGTGTAATGGTAATGCTATTGCCCCTATGACCAAAATCATACCAATGTATGGAATGATACAACGATGATCTCCATGACCAAAATCATACCAATACCAATCTATAATAATGTGGATTGATACCACTATGGTCTCCATGACCAAAATCATACCAATGTATAATAATGTGGAATGGTACCACTATGGTCACCATGACCAAAATCATACCAATGTATAATAATATGTAATGGTACTCCTATTGCCCCCATGACCAAAATCATACCAATGTATGGAATGGTACAACTATGGTCTCCATGACTAAAATCATACCAATACCAATCTATAATAATGTGTATTGATACCACTAAGGCCTCAATGACCAAAATCATACCAATGTATAATAATGTGGAATGGTACCACTATGGTCACCATGACCAAAATCATACCAATGTATAATAATATGTAATGGTACTCCTATTGCCCCCATGACCAAAATCATACCAATGTATGGAATGGTACCACTATGGTCTCCATGACCAAAATCATACCAATACCAATCTATAATAATGTGGATTATACCACTAAGGCCTCAATGACCAAAATTATACCAATGTATAATAATATGGAATGGTACCACTATGGCCTCCATGACCAAAATCATACCAATGTATAATAATGTGGAATGGTACCTCTATGGTCTCCATGGCCAAAATCATACCAATGTATAATAATGTGGAATGGTATCACTATGGCCCCAATGACAAAAATCATACCAATGTATAATAATATGGAATGGTACCACTTTGGCCCCAATGACAAAAATCACACCAATGTATAATAATATGGAATGGTACCACTATGGCCCCAATGACAAAAATCATACCATTGTATAATAATATGGAATGGTACCACTATGGCCCCCATGACCAAAATCATACCAATACAAATCTATAATCATGTGGATTGATACCACTAAGGCTTCTATGACCAAAATCATACCAATGTATAATAATATGGAATGGTACCACTATGGCCCCAATGACAAAAATCGTACCATTGTATATTAATATGGAATGGTACCACTATGGCCCCAATGACAAAAATCATACCAATGTATAATAATATGGAATGGTACCACTATGGCCCCAATGACAAAAATCATACCAATGTATAATAATATGGAATGGTACCACTATGGCCCCAATGACAAAAATCGTACCATTGTATATTAATATGGAATGGTACCACTATGGCCCCAATGACAAAAATCATACCAATGTATAATAATATGGAATGGTACCACTATGGTCCCAATGACAAAAATCATACCATTGTATAATACCATACTGTATATTGATACTACTATGGCCTCCATGACCAAAATCATAATACTGTAGATTAGTACTATTATAGAATGGACCCCATTACCAAATTCATAATACTGTAGATTGGTTATATTATAGAATGGACCCCATTACCAAATTCATAATACTGTAGATTGGTACTATTATAGAATGGACCCCATTACCAAATTCATAATACTGTAGATTGGTACTATTATAGAATGGACCCCATTACCAAATTCATACCAATGTGGGTTTTGGTATATCTTGCATTTCTGATCATATCATTGCTCCATATATGTGTGGTTCTCACTATAATGTGGTTCAGTACTTAATCAGGTCAGTGGTTATGGACCACATGATAATGCTAGGGGAGTTGTATGCCATGCTTGCTGACTCATTTTATCTTTGGCTCTAGGTCACAGTCAGAGAAATTTTATGTTAAGGTTTTAAGATTTTTCATTTGTTTATGTCTTCTAAATCCATTTAAAGATTTTCTGCACACTTTGATTGAATCATTAAAAATAGATGACATTTGTTTCATTCATGTTGGATAATAGTCATAGAAAGTTTGATGAAAGTTTTGATCACAGGATTCTCATTTTCCAATATTTTGTAAAGCCCATGATATATTCTCCCCATTCATGGAATGAATCACTATCAAACTAAGACCAATTATTCTATGACTTATTTGCTTTTACCTTTGACCCTTATGGATAAAGATAGTTTGTGTTAAGATTTTGATCAAAGATTTTCTTTTTTGCTTAGATTTTGCAAACTTCTTGTTGAATTTTTTATATGCTTTGTATGATAACTATGAATCTAATACAATTCATTCTGTGACATGCTTACCTGCCTCTTTGACCTTGTGTCAAGGTCACAAACTTTCACAAATTTTCATTAAGGATTTGATTCATTTCTTGTCAATTTCATTTCCTAAACCTCTAGATGGAATTTTAATCATGCTTTGAACAAAGTATTGTGAAACTTAAGCAATTTGTTCTATGACATGTTTTCTGAATCTTTTGACTTTGACTTTGCTTTTTAAAGCCATGCTTTGATCAGTAGTTTGACAAGAGGGTATTAGCTTTCTCTTATTCAAATTTAAATATTTATTCCACTGCCACCTTAAAGTTTAAATATTGGCATTATTATTGTGTATATTTATAGAGTTGATGTGTATCATTATAAAGTTGACAAATACCTTTACTTGATATTATAGATTTTGTCAATGTAGCTGAAATCCATAAAATATATTTATATTTCAGAGATTACTTGATTTAGTAGATATCCATGTTTGGTATTATATTTAAGGTACAGTGTTCTCGTTCTTATTAGCTATCCCTTCTGCAACAGGAATATGGGTTTGCCTTTCTAGAGGGGGATCAGACATGCGAATAATAACTACATGTGACGAATGAAATATGTAACTAATTTTCATATACTTAATGATTTCATTTAAAAATTATAGAAATATTATCATGTGATGATAATATGATAAAACTAATAACAATGTTATTTTTTGTTCAGATATGAATAATGATCAATCTTGGTGCAAAAGCACCTAGCCAATAAAATTTTGGCACAAAAATTTGGTTATAACCATCCCTGTATATCTGTAAATTCCACCTTCCAACTAACTGTAGCTGAATGTATGATGTCAGTGTTTATTATAATCTTTCTGACATAACTTTTCGCAATATTGATCAAATGACATTCCCTCTTTTAATTTAGTCCAATAACTTTCACTATTAGTTCTAAACTGAGAATATTGGATGTCATTTTGCACTTTTATAACAACTTCTTCCTATGTAGGCAGTATGTACGTATCACACTAGATTCTCATTGGTTAGAAAGCAAAGTGAGCTTGTCACATTGACCTTTTTTGGTTTGTTTAATTCTCTAGTCTGGTACTCTAGTTAAGTACATATTTTAACCTATTAGGTGGAAGCAAGAAAGGGTAGCATAATCATTTTACTATCTAGCAACCGGATGTCAGCCAGAATTGAACTGAACTGTAATATACTTCTAAACAGTTGACTTATGTCATCTTGATAATTACTGGTGGTAATTAAAGCCATTAATTATCAAAGTGAGAAACGCTAATATAAGAACACACGACAGTAAGGATAATCAGCTTGCTTACATCTTTATATGGATTAAAGTTGGTTCATCGGCATGCTGGAACTAATGTCTCTGTGCTGAGTTGAGAAATGAACAGATATTAGTAACATTTCAATCTGTAAACAACCATCATGTGGTCGCTAAATTTGGAGAAAATTTGACAATTAGCACTAAAATGGTCATGTTAGAGAGGGAGCTGTCCTTGAGGGGTAATTTTGAATATGTCTGTACCAAGACATTCTGGCCTTAAAAATGGTTTGACTGCTGATCAAGGGGCCAATAATGCTGGTAAAGCGAGTTTTCATGCTGAACCTTAATTTTTAATACAAATTTAAAGTATTTCTGTGTTTAGATTCCAGTCTATTTAGGATGATATTCTTGCATTACATCAGTAAGTGCTGATGACATGTATGTGCATTCCTTAAATAATGATAATAAGTTTTGTCTCTGTCTTTCCTCTCCTCCCCCCAACAACAACTATTAAAGGTCATCATTTTTAATCTTTAGTTTGATGTTGTGAAGTCTTAGGTCAAGTTCACTTATTGCCTTTGAAAATTAGAGTAGCGACACATATTTGACATGGAAGCTTACTCATGCATCACGAATTTATTTTTGCACACATTTAAAGGACTGCATGTAACTTTAATAAGAGATAAACTGTTCTTCATGGTTTTCTTCCAGCAAAAATTTGATTGAGTTATTGATCCTGTTTACTTTTGAACCTTAAACGAAGGTTTCTATGGCTGGTGGGCATCCATGTCCTCTGAAAAGTTTCCTAGTTACCACAATTCAGCTGTAAATTTCACAATCTTTTTAAAAGTTTGGAACAATCTTTTCTTT
Source organism: Potamilus streckersoni (assembly GCA_016746295.1). NCBI lineage: Eukaryota > Metazoa > Mollusca > Bivalvia > Unionida > Unionidae > Potamilus > Potamilus streckersoni. The sequence continues at coordinate 559,454 of JAEAOA010000207.1, forward strand.
TTTTTCCTAATCATCATAATATTTTTGCCTGTAATTCGATGACATACACACCTTAATAATGGTGTTATTTAATAGTATCATCTATAGAACTTAATTTCAAAAGTTCATTTTTCTTCTCAGCATTTTTTGAAAGCAGATGAAGCAAATCACCCTTCCTCTTAAAATTAGGGCCCTAAGTGTTGAAGTTGACTAAAGCCCTCAAAATTACGGATCACTGCCATCTCACTTCTGTATGCATGGGTTCAAGTCTTAAGCTCAGCCAATGTAGGTACATGAGAAAGCTTGCCAGTAGCCTTTCATGGGTCAGTGGTTCATTTCGGGGTTTTCCTGGATTCTTCCTCCACCATTTACACTGGCCACCATGTATAGCCTATCTTGTGCTGAAAAAAAATGATGTTAAACCCTGTAACAGCAACAACAACAATACTTACAATTCATGTGTAGTGTAATACATATTAATTCAAGTGTTTGTGACAGTCATTCAATGGAGCATTCCCTATAGCAATTGTTAAACTGTGTGCCCTATTTATCTGTCCATACTGGGCAGAGTTGGGGTGAGGATGGGGTCAGAGGAGTGATAGCTTTCACTGTGTTCACATAAACTTTTTTGTTTCTATGGTGTGGCTTTCAAACCTTTAAATGCATTTCAGGCAAACTTTGTGCTTATGTTCAGCAACCTCTTGTGGAGGCATTAAGCAACCTCTTGTGGATGCATTAAGCAACCTCGTGTAGTGAATAAAAATATCTGGATCCTCTATCATTCTGGAGACTGTTTTCAGAACTTGAAATAAGTTTAAATGCAAAAAGAAATTTCTTACACCAAGTACTTTTTTAAAACTGCCAGGAAAAAAAGTAAAGTTTGGATGTAAACTAAAGAATGTTTCATGCATACTATAAACAGGTGGCTGAATTAATGAATGTCAGGCCTAGAAACTGCTTTTAATGGCCAGATTATCTGTTTATCCAGTTTTACTCTAGCCCTCCCAGTATTTCATTTTTTAATCTTTCTAGTGGCTGACAAAGCCAGAGACCAGAAGATAACCAGAGTTGATGATTTTTATTTCTCAGAGAGATCACCATGTTTTCACCACTGTAGCCTTATTTGAACCAGAGTTCCTTTAAGCCTCCCAGAGTTTCTTTTCTTAATCGTTCCAGTGGCTAAGAGAGCAGGAGACCAGCAGATAACCAAAGTGGAAGATTTTAATTTTCTGAGGGGTCAACATGTTTTCACCACTCTGTAACCTTATTTGAACCATTTCTAGTCCAGAGCTATCATACTGTGAGAGCCTGAATAATCAAAACATTCAATACACATTTATAGGACCATTAGCTTTAGTTTGATTCAACTTAAAAAGGGGATGTCATTCTTTCCAAAAATGATAATTTGGCTGGAAACTTGTGTTTAACACAACTAAACCTTCATGCTCACCTAAATTGAAAGCACATCTACATGAATGAGAAGAAAAACTACAGAACTCCAACCAGTACTTTACTTGCAAAAGGAAACACCAAGACTTAATCATACTAATATCTATTATCAGCAAAATCCAATATCCCACTAGTACTGAATGTGCCAGGCATATCATTACACAAAAGATATATTAATTTTCAAGGCCAGACATTCAGGAAAAATTTTCATTTTCATTTGCATGCAAATTATGTGAAAGTAAAGAAAGTAGTTATTTTGTGTCCAAAATCAGATAATTAAGTACATACAATTTTCCAGATTCAGTACTTTTTTTGTTAAATGGCATAAAAGGGTACCTTATGTTTAATATAATTGAGAGCATCAGTAAGGTTACTTTGCACTAATAGTAGGAAACATAAGAGCAATGGACCTTTAAGTACAATTAGAGTCTTGACATAAGTGGGGGTCCAGGGGTACTTCGTCTCCAGAGTACTGTTTTGTTGCATGGCTACAAATTGGGGAATGCTTCTTTGCATGCAAATGAACAAGTGGAAAAAGTGCTTTCAGACAATTTTTTTCATGTCATTATCGGCATTTTCATGCATTTAACTTTAGAGGATTGTATTCCCCTCATATCTCATAAGGTCACTATTCAATCAAGAGAGGTACTTGTCTATCACTGGTTCATCTTGCAAGGTCACTATTCCATCAAATGGTACTTGTCCAGCATTAGTTGATCTGGCGAGGTCACTATTCCATCAAGAGGTTGTACTTGTCCAACACTAGATCATCTTGTAAGATCACTATTCCATCAAGAGGTTGTACTTGTCCAACACTAGATCATCTTGTAAGATCACTATTCCATCAAGAGGTTGTACTTGTCCAACACTAGATCATCTTGTAAGATCACTATTCCATCAAGAGGTTGTACTTGTCCAACACTAGATCATCTTGTAAGATCACTATTCCATCAAGAGGTTGTACTTGTCCAACACTAGATCACCTTTGTGATGGCAGTAGTCCAGCATGAGGGAAAATAGCAAATTGCCAGGTTCCATGTCAAATTTTGCTTAAAATCCACATGACATGAAACTGGTAAAATGCCCATTAAGCAGTGTACTAGATATAATGAATGATTGTCATGAATTTGTAATATTATAGGTGGTTTTTTTTCTGCAATTTTCAAATGTTTGTTTCAGTTATATGTAGAAATTACATACATTATTGCCCAGTACATCTATTATGTAGTCCTAGATGTGAATTTGTTCTAATAACCTTCTATTATTTTTCTCAACTATAATGTGCACAGAAGGTCAAGCAACACATTCATGAATGAAGCAACAATAAATTAATTGAAATAATGTAGTTCAAAAGTAAACCCTGCACTAAGAGTGAAGCCAAACATTGGGTGCAAATTTTTGTTTCATGAATATTAAGAGTGTAATTTTTTTTTTTTTCTAATTTATTATGATTCTCACTTCTGTGGCTGCCAATTTGTTTTTTAGCTACATCGTGTAGAAAAGTCAACACTTTGTATAGGTTTTGTATAATGATATTTTTTATTGAATAATGCTGTAGAGCAACGTTTTATATCAATTTAGGAAAGTGTTTAGCATTTTTATGATGTGTGTGTGTTTGTCTGTCTGATCCTAACATGGTTTTTGGCTTGCTAATGTTGATTCTCCTTTAATTACTATATCGGCCAAAAATAAGTTTTTTATTTCTGTGACAACTTAAAGTGGATGAAATTTGTACTGTTTTTAATATACAAACTGGTCTGGAGACCACAACTCTAGTCTAAATAACTGTTAATGCATATATTTTTTTCATGTAAAAATGTAAGGGTACAGCTTCTTAAGTTTTTTAAATTACAGTTTAAAAAAAGAAAGAAACTTGGGCTGTACAATTGGAGAGTATCAAAATTACAGTGACTGTGATGTCCATTTTGTAAGTATTCAGATTTTAATAGTTAACACTGTTTATTAGTATTACATTGGTATGATTGTGTTTATATTGGTATGAATGTTCATTAATAATTTAATATTTATTCGTAGTATAACAAATATGCGTTAAATTGTTCATATATATGTATCTTTGATAAGTGATACTGTATATTGAATTTAAAATTAACAATGTTGCTTTCTGTAATTATTGAAAGTAAAAATTTCATATTGATCAGTAAAAAAAAATGCAGGTAAAATAATTACCTGTCAGTGTGGAAGGTTTGTGAATGTTGGAGTAACATTTTATCACGGCATGTGACATCAGATCGGTGCTTGAAATGACCTTTGTTGTTGTCAAAGATGCAAGTTCTGAATCCTGACTAAAACATTGACTTGCTATGAACATAAAGGTGAGGGAAGCACTCACAATTTTGATTAACTAGTAATAGAATACTATGGTAATGTTTAATAAATATAATTATATATAGTTTTTATAATTGAATATTGGTTAGATCCAGATTTTAAACGGCATAATGCACTGTTAGATATGAGTCTATGCAGTCTGTTTGGAATAATTACTAGAACACACAGCATAAACCTTTATCTGCTGGCACAATGTGATATGGCACATCTTGGTCTATGTTGTTTGCATTTGTACCTCTCAAATCAGCTTTAATTGATATTAAGAGTTCATTATCAGACATTTGTTGCATAATGTCATTCTGCTGGTGGTATAAGAAAAATTCATTTTAAAGAAGGAAAAATAAATGTTATTTGTATGCAATTGTCCATACATTACAGGAAGCAGTTGGTGACCAGAACTGTTTTACATGTGCAATGATGAGTGCCAAGTATGAGATTAAGATTTTGTTAAACAATGGCTAACATGTAAACACAACAAGCTATAAATTGATGACCATATTGCTGTAATTTGAAGAGTTTAAAAGGCAAAGGTGGAATATTTCTTTAGGACTTAATAAAGAGTTCAGAGGTGGTCAATGACAGCTTTTGAGTGAATAATTAAAAAAACTCAGCTGACCTTTGGCAGATGTGAGATAAGAAAGAGATGCCAACCAAACATATATTTAAAAAAAAAACACTTTATCAAGATTTTTAATTTTTTTTTTAAGAGGAATCTGTAAGGGCAGCTTGGAGGGGGGGTCAGTGTCAAAATACCAAAACATGGCTTTCTCCAATTGCTGAAGCAATTATTGGGTAAGATATGTTGCAAGAAATTCAGCAATGCAATGAAAATCAGAATTGAAGTGTTTGCACATTAAAGGAATATGTCCTGAGCTTGCATTGTGCTTCAGGCAAAGTCAATCTTAAGATAGTATATGGAAGAAGACATATCACCAGGCATCATCACTTACGATCAATAATTCTTCTGTAACAAACACACCCACTTTGAAAGCCTTGTTTAAGATTGGATCAAAAGTGGGTAAAGGGGTTCTTGCAGAGACTACGTTCATAAATTTTGTGGCAGCACTGCCATTCCTCACGGCATATCATTTTACTATTTCCAAATTCAGAAATTGCACAAAAACTTTCACGCCAGTACGCAAAGACATCACACATTATCACTGGTACTGAGACAGAAAATTTGAAAATATTTGTAAAAGTCAGAAGTTTGATTCAGCATAGATCTTATTAAAAAAAAAGTTAAATTGTTTGGTTTTCATTTCACCTAGAACATGTACATTGACGAACATATACATTTTGCCAATAAAAATCAACTGGCTTAGAAAACAATCTGCCAATTGATTTGATAGCCTGGTTTGGTCACATGTATGCTGTTGTGTGATCATTATTTCTGCAATGATGTAACTGTTCACAAAATTTGTACAAGTGTCTCTTAGTCTTACACCTTTAATAGGCTGCAGTCGGTGAAAAAAATCAAGCTGGCATATATCAAGATAAAATCTTTTCTATTAACTTTATTAAATCCAGAATTTGGTTGTTATTTTTGGGTAATCTTTTTAATTTTATATGATGCATGCAGGTAAATGTTTTGGTTTTTCTTGTATAGCTTGTTATTGCTTTGTTTATTTTATTTGCTGCATGTATAGAATTTATGTCAGGTTGACATGTCAATTCATTTTCCATTGTCTCTAAGCATGGACCAACTGCTATGCTTCTTTGACACCCGTGCAGAAGTTTCCATGTTTCTCATGAATGTGATTCTGCTCAACCAACCACTGCAATTGCATGTAACATTTTGTTTTGCGGTGATGACCTAACCTGACTTTTAAGTCAATCTGAGTTTCTCTTTCAAGCAGTAACTTATTCACCAATAGAATGGGCACTTACAATATTCACCAACTTATTCACCAATAGAATACAATATTGTATAGAAGATTGTTACATTGCATGATGTATTTATGGTTATGCATACACAGAAAAATTGTAATTTCCATATCAATAGTCACAGGTTACAAAGGAGCTTAGCAGAGTGTTTGCCATGCCTTGTGATGATGTTCTTTTTCTTGTCGAATTTGAACTATTCACTGAATGGATTGGTTATAAATATCCATTATGTGCAGATATACTCCTGTTTATCATATTTAACATAATATATACACCGTATGGTTAAAAGAATTAGGATTTGGGCATATTTTATTAGTTTAACAACCTTATTAGCTGCCAGCAGCTGGTTCAACAACTTTCCAAATTTAAACATCCTAGCCATCAGCTATCACAACACTGTAAAAAAAAATTGGTTTTGTTGCAGTGACAGAGCATTATACTTTCAGTACTGAGCCAGCTGGTTCAAAAGATAATGAAAGGATGGTTTAATTTCATGATAATAAGCACATACCAATTTTGTTAGTGACACCATCATGTGTTAGTATTTGCTTGAAGAGTTAGCTCCCTTGGTCTGTTTGGAACTCTTCACTTGGGAGGTTCATTCTCTTTTCCAATATGGTTCTGCCCAATGAAACACGTCAGAGATCCATTTCTGAGACTAATTTAGGCCATAGAGTTAAGTTGTAACAATACACCAGGTCTACATTGAGAGTTTTTTCCATTTGTTGCTGTGACTGTTGATTGTTTACACTATAAAACATGACCTATTAATGGATTTGAAATCACAGGGCTTATGTGATAGACTTGATTCCAGTCTACATCTAGTATCTATTATCACAAGTTTATATATTGCTACTCCTCTTAAACTTTGGAGAGGATTGCCACCAAACTTTATAAGCACATTTTATCTGGAGGTCTTCTTTGCCTAAATGAAACAATGCCAGTACAGCCCTTTGGAAAATCTTGTTGTATTGACAACTGCTAAATGGATAGTCACATCGACATTGGATTTTCAATAAATGACTTAAAAATGCTACTGCCAGTGTGAACATGTTAAAATTCTTGTGATCTCTACTCGTCCTGGATGGATCATCATAATGAGATGGGGTTTTCAGCAAAAACTTAAGATTTCTCGTTGGTCCTGATTTCCAATAATGCCTGGTTGGTTACCATCTTATATATCTTATAAATCTTTTTATTGCTGATTGTCATTGTTGTTGGTCCTATATAAAAATGGTGCCAGTCTAACATAGAGTATTACTTTAATGATGACAGTCTTGAAAATCTTATCTCTAATCATCCTATATTGTGGGTGATAATTGATATTGGGTTTTCACCAAAGAATTCTTTTGATATTTATATGTCATTGGAAATGGTACCGCTCTTACATTCTGGATGACTGCATGCAGATCATCATGATACCCAAAGGAAATGGTACCAGTCTGGTTTTAACACTCACTAGTTATAAAAAAAAATTTAATTGTCCTATCTTGATACCCAAAGGAAATGGTACCAGTCTGGTTTTAACACTCACTAGTTATAAAAAAATGTAATTGTCCTATCTTGGATTTTCAGAAGTCATTTTTTTGGGACAGTAGAGCATCAGATCCTTTGACAGATTTTTGTTTTTGCTTTTTCACTTTGTTGCATTTGGGTTACATTAATATTTCATCATCAAAGTTTACAGTATTGTACCTAATCAATTAGTTCATGAGTGTCCCATTTTTGGTCATGTATTATAACCAGTTATAATGATTGCAGACCCATACCAGATCAGCGTCAATTCATTTTGCTCAAACTGGGTAGATCTTAATTTATCAATTAGTCAAGTGATGGTAGATCTGGGTATATTATACCTTTTAAAAAACAAACATAGATTATTGTATTGTGTACCTTGTGTGGATGAATTGTAATAATTATTATTGGTTGGGTAATAAGTTATTTTATAGACTGGGTGGATGAGTTGCAATAGTTTATTGTATAGATTGGGTGAATGAGTTGTATTAAGTTATTACTAGGGTCTCAAATATGTGGATCACATGCAGCCATATCCTGTGGCCTGCAAAATGATTGGCTCACAAGGTGTCATGAGAGATAGCAAAGTTGGTGTGACCTTTGGGACATTAAAAATGCCCTCATGCAGCCCTAAGGGTAAATTGAGTTTGAGACCCCTAGGATATTGTGTAGATTAGGTGGTTGAGTTGTAATAGGTTGTTGTATAGGGTGTGTAGATGAGTTGTAATTTGTTATTATATAGGTTGGGTGGATGTGGTGACATAGTAGATATTGTATATGCAGGGTGAAGAGTTATTGTGACATGAAAGACAAGTTACCCAAACATATCAAATGGTTCACATACAATAACTTTTTATATTATGATTTATTACTTATATGTGTTACCTGATATCTTAACATTGGTGTAGGAAGCAGATTACCAAATATTTAAATACACATGATTGTGTTATATGATACACATCATCATTCAAAATTACTTTAAACAGAGTTGGATGGCATAGAGTAAAAGTATGGATGTTGCCATGTTGCAATAGTATATATCCTTATGAATAAAGTACACTGCTGGATGACAATATGTTTGGGAAATATATTCATTTATGACTTGTGTAAAGTCCATTGGGATAAAACTAGAATATGCAATTAAGATAAATTTATCAAAACCAATATGTGCCTCAAGTACTAGTAAGAAATGATTGTAGTGTTCTTCATGGCAATTTTGAGTCATGGTTAGTAAAGACCCAGTACACACAAAGTGTATTGCCTTTTTTCCACTTGTGTATCAGCAATTAGACCTTTGTTAATGCCAGTAATGTCAAAAGTGTATTGCCTTTTTTCCACTTGTGTATCAGCAATTAGACCTTTGTTAGTGCCAGTAATGTCAAAAGTGTATTGCCTTTTTTCCACTTGTGTATCAGCAATTAGACCTTTGTTAGTGCCAGTAATGTCAAAAGTGTATTGCCTTTTTTCCACTTGTGTATCAGCAATTAGACCTTTGTTAGTGCCAGTAATGTCAAAAGTGTATTGCCTTTTTTCCACTTGTGTATCAGCAATTAGACCTTTGTTAGTGCCAGTAATGTCAAAAGTGTATTGCCTTTTTTCCACTTGTGTATCAGCAATTAGACCTTTGTTAGTAATGTCAAGTGTAATTTAACCACATTTGCTCATGCTGCCTATTCCAACTGTGGCCACAAATTTACATCGGCACATCACTGAATAGCTAAGATTTACACAAGTACAAGAATGGCATGGTCTGTGCACCTGGAGTATTCTTGCTCCATAGGAAGAGATGGTAGCTGTTTGAGTTTATGTCATCATTGGTGTTGATTGTATATCATTGTTGGTGCTTAGTGCTGACTTGTAATAATTAATCTGGACAGGTCATGTTTTAAATGTGATAATAATTTGTCAGGCTAATATTAAAGCTTGAAAATTTCAAATCTAAGAAAAAAACATTTCAAGATCAGTCTTATAAAAAAGGAATATACAGGACATTCAGTATTAATTTTTTGACAGTAATAAACAATCTACTACTATTTTTAAAGGGTTTTTGTTGTATTTTATTGGTATAATAACCTTGTTTTACAATTAGATAAATCAATGGATTTTGATCATTTACATCACTTCTAAAACTAAAAAAATTTACACCATTTTTTTTATTGAAACTCTGAAATTGTAGTTAAATCTAATACTTTTTTTGATGTGTGTTAAAAGATGTCACTTTTCTAGCATCTTTGATGTACCATTCATTGCAGTATAGCTAACGAGGGAGCTTAGTCTTGTTGTGTTACAGTACAACTGCTACCAGCATCTTGTCTGTAAATAATATTGTAGCCAGCTGTACATTCAGTCATTTTTGCTTACAATATATGCATCGTGAAAATTGCCAATTTAATGATTACAGCCCATAACTCAAATAGCACAAATTGGTATCAAAATCAGATTATTAATGAGTCAAATAGAAATTTGCAAAATTAAGGCAGCTACATGATGTCTCATTTCAGTTAATTATATACAAGATAATACTAAATGAGGTTTTAAGAAAAAAGTTTAATTCCACGATAAATGCTTTTTTAAACAATGTTTATATTTCATTAATATAGCAGCTTACATGCACACAGACAATAAATTGTTAATTGCACCTGTTTACTCTAAGTACTTATGACTTGATTAGGAAGTTTTTAATTTTATTGTAACTTAATTATGGATATTGTCCTTGGTCTTTCTTTTTATCAGTAGAATATTAAATATAGTTGAGAGTGTGCAAATTAAATTATTTTGTAAAGCCATTTTGTTTCCCAATTTAGAGAGATTGATTGCATTGAGGGGTGTTTTTCAGATTAGTGGAATATTGTCAGCTTTAATCCGAAGATTCATAATACTTGTCCTGGTATATCTCCGTAAGTATCGATAATGTCAGTCAAGCAACTAGATAGTTTTAACTTGTTTGGTCAAATATGGAATTCTTGTAAAATGATTGTGTTCAAATATGTTCTTGTAAAATGATTGTTTTGGAATAGAGTTCATGTATAATGATTTTGTTGGAATAAAGAATAATTATAAAATGTATGTCTTAGTTTAAATAGTATCTGCAAGTAAGACAGGATGAAATCTCTGAAGTTTACGTTGAGAACTCTTAGTTACAAGAATTCTTACAAGGTTATTGTTAAGCAAGCAAAGCCACTTTCTGATATTGCTTATGGACACAACCCTATTGTAAATATTTAAAACTCCATTTTTAATGTTAATAATTTATAAAAAAAAAAAGACCATACCTTTTGTAAATATTTGTAGTCTCCTGGATTATTCAAATCTTAACGACACAAAATGACCTTTTACTATAACACTGTTCCGGGTAGCCATTAAAGTCTGCCATGAAATAGATAAAAGTTGCCTTGTAATGGAACACATTGGATGAATTAGTGTGTTGTGTACACTAATTATAGTAGTCTCTCACTATAACATTGTTCAAGGTAGCTATAACAGTATACTATGATAAAGGCAAAAGTCGCCTTGTAATGGGACACATGGGATGGATAGATGTACAATGTACATTGTTAATTACAGTAGTCTCTCTCCATAACACTATTCAGGGTAGCCATAAAAATGTACTGTGATATAGGCAAAAGTCACCTTGTAGTGGGATACAGGTATGATACACATAATTCAACCAGTGTAATTGAATATATGACCATAACAGGGAAAGTGCTGCACTGGTGTGAACTATACTGAGGGTTACCTTTTGCAGGAAAAAAGCATTAGATAAGTATATTTGCATGAAGATGTGTACAGCCAATGGTAACAATGTATTATTTGCAACTGCTATTAAAAATTAAAAATCATCCTGGCCATTCTGTATTTTATATATATATATATATATATATATATATATATATATATATATATATATATATATATATATATATACACACACACACACATACATACATACATACATACATACATACATACATACATACATACATACATACATACATACAGTACCACCATTTAAGGTAACCACCCACACCACACAAGGCTGTAAACTTGTATTGTTGCCATGGACATCATTGTAGCAAGGGAGGGACTGTACATAGAAAGTGTCTACTGTTCATATAGCTTCATTCAACCATTACATTATGTTTGATATTTTGAGTGTACATATTTTTCATTCTTAATTATTACCCTCGTTCAAATTACTTGCATAAAGGGTGCACTTATTTGTATAGAATTTGTATAGAAATAAGTATTTGTGATGAAGTGAACTAATAAGTTTATATTATGCACTTTGTAAATATGCTATTATCTTCATCTGGCTACATGCTCTGGATGTAAACAAAAGTAAATGGTCATACATGAGTGTTCAGTAAATTTAGAACATGTTGAATTTTGTGTGCAATAAGCAGCTGTAGTACTATGCTGTATTCATTAAGTTTTGTAACTGTAGTACTATGCTGTATTCATGAAGTTTTGTAGCTGTAGTATTATGCTGTATTCATGAAGTTTTGTAGATTACATTAAGAATAAACACAAGGAGGGAAATTCTGTTCCTTATACAACTGAAAGTACTTAGTGATGTTGCCATCAAGTTACATAAATGTGACTTCTGTAATATATGTCACACTGTTGTAACTTGATAGCAATTGTATAATATAATTATACTATGGGTAAATGTCACAGTGTTACATAAGTGAATATGTGACATTTTATATACTCCAGAGTATTTGTCACAGTGATGCTTCTTAATAGCAGTGTGGCAGGTGATATATACAGGGTATATTTCACACTTGAACACAAATTATTAGTCACATTGTAATGTATACAGTTGGATATGTCACACTATCATGTAACTTAATATCAATGTGATATGAGATATACTACATGGTATGTATCACACTGACTTCAAATAACTGTGTAACCTGTAATATTAAACAGGGTTCATCTGACTGGTGTAACTTAGTAACCACTTACTGACATACATGTTGTACTGATGTAACTCAATACCAAAATTGTGACATGATATTTATATTGTATGTCACACTGATATAACTTAACAGCAACAGGGTAATATAATATTTACATTTTGTCATACTGCTGTAACTTAATAGCAACAGGGTGACATGATTGTTACATTATGTCATGATGTAACTTACTAACAACAGTACAACATATTTACATTGTATCACACTGATGTAACTTAATAGCATCATTGTGACATGATGGTTACATTATATGTCACACTGATGTAACTTGGTAACAATAGTGTGATGCATGATTTTTATACTTTAGCATAATGAAGTTAATGAATGTATATTGAATGGAATTACATGAAATGTTCAATTGGTCTTTCAACAAAACAGATTGTTGGTTTTAAAATACATAACATTGTCTCTTGTATAGTGTGCATATACATGAATCACATTGTGTTTATCTTCTCTGCTTATTTTCTTTTACTTTATTTCTTGGATTCCCATGTTATAATGAACATTGTACTAAAGGTGCCATGTGCTACATGCAAACTGGGAATATCAGATAGCTTTGTAACTGAAAGCCACATTGCATGTATCATGACAAAATCATAAAGATATTTGCAATATGTGTAATATTCTAGAAAACATATTAAAGTGATTACTCATTAAAGCATGCAGATGAGTGGCTGTTTTTTTTTATAAAAAAACTGAATAATTGATTTTGGTGCTTTGCACAAGTAAAGGGAGCCAAGACAGCTTTGTGAAAATATTTTCATAAAATATAGAATTATTAGTTTTAAGGACTGTATGTTTTGTCAGTTTCTTTTATTGTTTCATCATTTTACTTTCCTCAAACTTAAGTTTTTCAACATTCAAGAAAGCATCTTTATAATTTTGTGCATCCAAGTTATTGATGTGTAGGACTAGATGGAATGGTTATAAACTTTATTTAATGTAATGTGCTGTTGAGGATAGGTTTGCATTTGAATAGTAAATAAGGTATATTGTATGAAAATCGATTTTGTATAGAATGAGAGGCAAGGCAGTCAGATCAACCTAGTACTATGGTTTCCAGGTCATGTAGACAGATGAAAGACTTAATTAAAATATGTCAGAACTCTGGTAGATTTATGTTGACTTAGTTTGGATGATAGACGGGTCCATAGTTGGCAAGAAAATGTGTGCTAGCAAGAGTTGTAATAAACATTAATACAAATCATGGGTATTTTTTGTTGTTTTTTTTTTTTTGCCTGTTGCTTTTTCTTTGATGCCTCATCTAAACTAATAGAAATTATGCCATTGTGTACATCTAGTGTTGGGTTTGATACATGGAAGCAATTTAAGACTCACAAAGCCATTTAGGTCCATACATTTTATGATCTTTGTCCATCTGTTGTTATTGTGATTTGGATTTTCCATGTAGCTTTAACAATTTTTCAGTCATATTGCTACGATGTCTACCATGTGGCAGTTTATAGTGACGTCTAGCACTGGGGCATCATGCCACAGTCAATATAGCATAATGTCCTACCTAGTCACATTATCCTGACACCAAGCTGACCAGTCCTAACACTAACCTCTTAATGCTGAGCGCCAAGTGAGGCAACTGTTAGTACCATTTTGGTAAGTCTTTGGTATGACTCAGCTGAGAATCGAACCCATGACCTCCAACATCTGAGGCGGATGCTCTAACCACTAGGTAGTCCTGTCCATCTGTCTGCCAGACATAAACATATTTAAGTTTTGCATTTAGCTCTGTTTTGTGGAGGTGAATGTTTAGGTTTATCCTTGTGTGGTGCACCAAGTGATTGTGTAAGATGAATGAATTTTCAAGGATGAGACCTGTCTAAGGCAAATTTTTAAGGATGGCCCTTATCTCATGTGACCAGGTCGACCCTCCTCTGGTGCAGAGATGGAATAGTAGGGTAAACCTCATCAGTTATAATGAATAAATGTCCAAAGACTAGCCTATATTCAGGATGACACTGTCTAATGCAATAATTCAATGTTTGATTGATAAGTTAATCCTCCGCTAATGTGATGAATGTAAAGGGTGACTCTAATTTCATGAAATAAGTGAAAGAGCAGCAGAGAAGGTGAACAGACCACTTGGCTGAATTATCATTTGTCTTAAAAAAATAAAGCTTCTACAAAAATGAAATCTCAAGGTCGATAATGTTAAACCAAAGCTTCTAACTGACTGAGAATTCTCTAATTGGTTTAGCTTATTTTGTTATATTATCTTCGACTCTGTTTTAATTTATAGTGTGTTTGGTTTACTTGCGGGGTCACACAGTATTGTTCATTCACCTCCTCTGCTAGTGTAGTAATTAAATTGTTATATCAATAATGAATTTTGGAGAACCATGCTCAGCTAGAGTAGCTCGAGAGTGACTAGAGACACTTAAAAAAATACAAGTCCGTGATTCTGTCAAGCGACAACTACAAGCTCCTCGAGTCTCAAGTTCAAGGTGCAGAACAATTATTTAAACCTGTTACAGAAACTACTAAAGGTCTTCTTCCTATGTTACAGAAGACATGAAGCAACTGGAGAAATAGCAAAAAGAACTAAAAAAACAAAAAATATTCTACGAGAACTTCTGGATGAAATGGCTGCGGTTCAGCCACAATTACAAGAAGTACAACAAGTACTTGAGACTGTTGACAATGTTCATGACATAAGGGATCTTGTTAAGCCAGCACCAAAATCAAGACCAAAACCACCAGTCTGATTTACCAAAGAAGGTCATAAACTACTTCAAGAGAAACCTGTAGTGGTGGCCACAGCAGGATATCCACATCGTGATAAATTATTAGATCCAAAACACCACCAGTGTTTCAGAAAACAATCGGGTTCCTTTTGTATTTTGAAAGACCTGTGGTATATTGAATTTCTGGTGATCAAAACAAAAATGAATTGTAAAAAATTTGTAAGACAAGTCAAGGAAATTAGAAGAGAGCCATTACCAGGGGATATATTATTGTCAGGAAAATTGCCATTCAGACCACCTCGTATTGAGGAAGAAGAAACTCTTGGAAGTGGTATTAACTCGAGTACCAGGGAAAGTGGTCTTATTACTTCATGTCATAATAACAGCCTTGCCAATGTTGAAAGACAAGAAATTCTCATTGGAGGAAAACAAGATGGTAATAATTACCAGGAAATCATTAGTGAAGCAGCTGATATTTATAAACAATTATTTACAGGTGGTATAATGGATGTTAATGTGTATCAGTCTCTCATTAATGAAATTGCTGATGACTACTACAGTGATTAGAAATAATTAGATATAATGACTATCATAAAATGATCGTACAAAATACTAAACGTGGATTGACTATGGTCAGTGTAATAAATTCATGATTACCAGTATACAAAACAATCTATGGAGATGAACTAGGTGATGTTGTTCAGGGTCTATTTAGAAGGTTAACCCCAAAAGCATTACCGATTCCAAAGCAACTAGGAATGAAAGCTATTGATGTTCGAGAAAAAGGTATTGGTGCTGTTGGTAATCTATCTAGTAAAGCATTCTCAGCAATCAAGGATAGACTAGCACGATTAATACGATGAAAACCTCAACCAGTAAAATTACCTAGCACTGAGGTGATGCCGGCAAATATTAGTAAAAAAAAATAAATCGAGCTGCTAATCAAAAACTAGCAGAGTTGACTAATGTACCATTATCAGAAAAAGAAAAAAATATAACCGGTAGGCTGATAACAGGAAGTGGTATCATTTCATCATTTCTCGAAGTGATCTTTGTTTTAGACGAAGCTAAATAAAATATAGACTTTCAGACGTAGAGCTGAGCCCGTATTCAACATGGACTCACTAGTAATCAAAGATTATAAGTATTATTCCTCTGATGCCCGAATTCCAGATTAGCATCAATGAATTAAACGGCAAGTTCAGGATACAAGCAGATATTTCTTACCTGCTGAAGCATTTATTGAAGTTGAAGGTGAATTTTAAAAACAGATAATACTGAATATGTTGCCAGTATTAAAATTGGTTTTGTTAATAATGGCATTATGTCGTTTGAATCACTATGTATATGGAAACAAAATTGAATCAATTCAGAAAGATGTCGATGTTGCCACAACGATACTTTGTTTTGCAAAATACAGTGACGATTATTCAAGATCGGCTGGTCCATCAATGATACGTGTAAAGGATGCTTCAATTCATCCAGCAAACATTAATGTAACTACGGGTAATGTAAGAAACACTGCAGGAGATGCTCAAACTCCTGCTGTAATATCAGCTAATGTAAAGTTCAACTTAGGATTTTCAGCACGTAAATCAATTTTAAAAGGTAATAGGAGAGCATTTTCATGTACAGTTGCTTTATCATATATTTTTGGATTTTGTAGAAATCCCAGGAAAGTCATTTTCGGAGCTATGCACTCAGTTGTACTAGTACAAAAGGCTACAGATGACGATCACCTGCTGGTTATGCTGGTAAAGTAATTCTTACAAAACTTTCATTGTGGATTTTAGTATTAACTCCATTTATTGCTGAAGAACTGTGTAGAGCACTGTCAATGGTTTATTTACTTGAAAAAAACTTCTCAGCAAGGAATAGCATATATTTATTTTTTTTCAAACTGTTACACGAATAAACATTCAAGACTGCAATATTATGATATTTGACAGTCTTGGTGTTTCTGAGGTTTCATTATGGATAAATAGACATCAAGAACCATCTGAGGATATATTACTGAATTTCGATCAAAATCATGTAGCACCTGCACATTATCGACTGATGTCGTTTATGGGACGTGATCAAAATGTTTATACTGGTTTACAAATAGCACAGTTGGATTTTACAACCATATATCCGATTTATTACTTTTTACTAGAATATTTAGATTTATTCAGACAATTTGTTGTTGACACGTTTTCAAGCTCGTGTGAACAGAAATATTGTAGATTTTTCTAATTATAGGGCTATTGCCATTATATTCTGCGATAAATCAATGTTACTTGAAGGTGTTGGTGGACGAATGAGTCATTGATGCTCCATTAAAAAATTTGTAAATATTTTCCAAACATTAATTAAATTGCTCATAATATTATAATGTCATATAATCACTTTGTAGTTAATCTGACTCCTGATCATATTAAAGGGTTACAATCAGCGTTATAAAATAAATGTGGAATAAAACTATCGCTTCAAAATGAACAAATGAGCGGTACAAGTAAATTATCGTTGACCGGTCATCAATTCAGAAACTTAAATGAAGCAAAAAAATTAAAAAAAAAGGTCTAAAACTTAATCTTTCTGCGGGCGCTATCAAAGACATCGCTAAGATGGGCGGTATATTTCCGCTTCTCGCAGCTATACCAGCATTAATAGCCGCTGCAACGCCAGCTGTTGCAAAAGTAGCTGCATTAGGCGCTGTTGGAACTGCCGCTGGAATGGCATTAAAGAAACCAATGGGCTAGGGAATTAACCTCAAAGAAAGGAAAAAGGGTATAAGATTATCAGGGACCCAATATTCATAGTACGGAAAGGGTATAAGATTTCCCGGGATAGTTCATTGATTCTGCTTATGTCTAATTTACTTGATGCTGCTTAAAAAAAATTAAAAAAAAAAAAATTCAGAGGTGTTTTTATGCGTGATCAATTACCAAAACAACCAAACAATATTGAAACTGGTGTTATTAACCTCGATAAAAACTCTGATCCTAGCACTCACTGGGTTGCATATGCAATTGATCCACGTGGAATTATTTCAATTCGTATGGGTTGGCGCCACCAAAAGAATTTTTAAAATATGTTAGCAGCATGCAAAAAAGGTATTCCAATTTGGTATTAAACGCTATCATTACAAACATTAACAGATCCACCAATATGTAGTCGTGAAGTACTCTCTGTGCTTCATGCTTTATCATAATCAACAAAACCACCACATAAAGTCGTGCATGATTATACTACATTGTCACATTTAAACATACATTACTAAATATAATGGTAGATGTTTACAGATCTCATAGTTAACCTAAGCAGCAAGGTGATTTATCTAAATATGCAACTCTTAATCAGCTCCGAAATGAAATCGATGATTTATTAAACATTACAAGTGTGAATCAAACTGAAGTCATTTTTCAGGATAAACAAGGACGATTAAAGACAAGTAATATACAACTGCAAGATGTACTCATATGAATTCCTACCACGATTGTTAATAATATCGTTACTTTTACTGATCAAGGTAAAATACAAGATTCCGGTAAGTCAGTTAACGATTACAGATGCGTTCATGGGTAACATTATCATGAATCAAAGTAAAATTATAGACCTTCGAAACCCAACCGCATATACAGACTCCGTGACAAAAATAGTACATATTAGCCAACGATAGTATAATGTGTGCATTTTCAACACGAATATAAATGGTATTAATAATAACAGAACACCTGAATCTGATATTGATGCTGCAATGAAAACTACGTCGTTAAGGAAATTTCAATAACAGCTTCATTAACAATAATCAATGATGGAATTACCGCATTTGGAACTGTTTTTTTTTAATCACGTACAACTGTGTATGAATTTTAGCAAAAACGTGAACAGAACCACTAATGAATTTTTTGGAAGTCCACCAACTGTTGATATTAAACTCACTGACATTAATACAAAAATCAATAATATTGTCAGTACCACTACTTTTTTGGAAGTCCACCAATTGTTGATATTAATCTCGCTGACATTAACACAAAAAACAATAATATTGTCAGCGGAATTAATAATATTGTTAATAAAAAACGGATTAAAATTCCTCACAATCAGATCATCAATATAATATACACAGTAGCATCAGATTCAGCAACATGGTTACAGCAAAATAACACTATCAAACATCGCTGACATCATATTTACTTCCGCAAAATTGAGGATTTGTACTACATTTCCATGGTGTCATTGAACTGATAATTTTTCTTGAGTTGTATCTATAGTGTTAAATAAAGATAACAAAGAGACGTTTATACTAGATCCAACTGGTAAAAAAAAATTAACCATAGCATTTTATTGGTAGTGTCTGGAATTTGTCGCTTAAACACCACAATTAATTACTTAACGTCATTAAGTATAATGAATCAAACCTCAATCGATGTTCAGCGTCACAAATAAAATCAAGTATGTGAATGTCTGACCGAACTAAAAAGATCATTGATGATTATACAGTAAAAGTAAAACAAAAATAGCACAGACGTATGGCTGTTATTGATATAATTGTTTACTCAGTTTCTATTATTTGTGTAGATGGATTATTACTATAAACAATAACAATGACAGCACCTGCAGTTATAGCAATTGTCGTTTCAACTCTCACAACTATCGCAGGTATTCTCAGTATTATCGCAAAGAAGATAGCTACATGTAAAAATACTGAATTACACGAGTATATAATAAAAGTACACACAGCAACAACGGCTTACTCTAAACTATCTTTGTATATTTCTTCGTATGTCAGTGATGATAAACTATCTGATGAGGAGTTTGCAACCATAGGGAAAACTTATAATGAAGTATTCCTTGACAATAGCCAAAGGGAAAAAATGGAGAATTTTTTTTTAAAAAAAGATTTAAAATAATAATAATAATAATAATAATAATAATAATAATAATAATAATAATAATAATAATGTCAGCGTCTTTGAGTCAAGAGAATTATTGCAACAGATCGTCACTAATACAGCAACGTCAAAAACTAATACATTATTAAGTTCGACCAATCCTGAATATAGCGTTAACTTTCCAAACGCATTTCCAGCAAAAGAAATAACCCTAGCACAATTTCGGGTTATGTAAAGTTGGCCAAATATTGGATCAAAACCATTCGGTGGATTACAGCCAAATAATTCATTAGTATTTGCAAATATGAATAAACCTGATGGAACTTCTGATTGGCAAGTAGTTAGCATTCCAACGGGCAGTTATCAAATAGAACAGATCAACGATGAATTGCAGCACAAAATTAAATTCATCACAAGAAAAGAATCAAAATTAGCAATTACTGCTTACGGACCGACCAACATTATCAGCGGCAATTGAAATAAATTCTCCTGATTATTTTGTTAACATTTATCAAATTTCGATTATATCAGTGTTAAGATGGCCTGAAGATAAACCAGTTTATAAAGGCCCGTCAGCATCACAACGATCTGATTTCGTTACAGACGTTGAAAAAATTATAAAACTTCCAGAATACCGATAAACTTAACTACTTATGGAGAATCAAATTCATCATGGTTATACACATTATGCTCATTTTATAGATTTCATTTAAGGTAAGAAAGGTTCAACAAGAATATCAACGATTAATGTTGACGAAATTAACTTACAATCTAGGTCAATTAAATCTGAACATGAACGTGTATGATCTAAGAAATTTATTTTCTAGCATCAACACATTTTATGACGATGATAAAAATCAGATAATTGAAACAATACATTTTAATCAAGTTGCATCAGACTTAAAATATGCAAACAAGACTAAAGTTGACAGAGAAAAAACACTAAACACACCTGCAGATTTTTCAATATTTATATAATTAATGAAGAACGGCCAAATACAGCGTGCAAGTTACAAATGTTAATTTAAACAATATTTCTGAAATTTTATGGAATTACAGAAGAACAGCTACCAACCTTTATGATTCCGGGATTTGACTCTGAATGGCAAAATAAATCAGTTAACGATCTTATTGATGAATAGTTTAAACGAATATGTGATTCATGGAGAAAATGAATGACGCCACCGACCGTTCTTAAATATAATAATGATCCATACGGTGAAGGCCGCCATATCTCACCTGGTATTGTTAATATAACATCAACGATCAGTCAATTTAGTATGCGATGCAGTTGATGGCAGCAATCAAGTAGATCTTTCAAAGTCTAGCCAGGCCCAGCAAGGATATATATTATATTCATTTAGTTCTCAAGTACCTCCAGGGTTTTTTTTATATTAGAATATATTTCAAACTTACTGGCCTGACAAGAGAATGCTGCCAAAAAGAAAACTTTGTCGGGGGTGCCAATAGCGGTCATAAGATAGACATCATCATGCAAAGGATTTTCTCAAAAGAACCAGAGGCAACCTTAATGGAAGGAATGGTAACCGCTACAATGCTACTACTTATTTTGGATTATTTTTAACAATGATAATAATAATAATAATAATAATAATAATAATAATAATAATAATAATAATAATAATAATAATAATAATAATAATATACAAGAGACTAAGTATGTCAACCTTAAATCTTTCAGGTCAAATTCAGTGTCAAAGTTGAATGTCAAAGATCAAAGTCAAAGTCAGTAAAAAAAAAATTCAAGATATCATTTTTATTTTAAAGAAATATTTATTATATGAAGAACTACGAAAATATTAATGATATTATTTCTGCTATTGAAAAATTAAAACATGACAAAATAAAGATATCTGATAATCTTGATCTTCAAAAAATTAAGAGTGATTTTGAATCGTTGCAACAACGAAAATTCGAGGATAAATTCACACTGCCTTCCAATTATAGATTCATGAAATTAATTTATCAATCTGTTAGAATCTTTAGTAATGATAAATGATACACAGTTGAAGCTATTTATACATCTTGCCCATTCAATCGAAAAACTAAGAACTTATGAATACGAAAGAAAAAGGATTGTGAACAATCGTGTAATGCAACTGAAAAAGATCATGTTATCTGATTCTGTCAAGTGTGAAACAAGTGACACTGAGAGCAGCGATATCGAAGTTGGACCCTGGACCCTTGACTATGGTGATGGTTAAACAAAACCCTTGGCAAAATTGACAGAGTCGAACTATATACCGTTAATAAAATATTTGTTTATATATTCTGATTTTTTATTTTATATACCGTTGACTCACCTACAGAGGAGAGAGTTTTCTGACATATAGAAATATTATCTGCTGAATATTGAAAATACAGATTTATATATTTATTTTATTTGCGACAAACTGTATCGATTGTGGATGTATGCCAAGATATTTGGCAGCTGCATTTATTGATAGGAAAATTATTTCTTGGCCAGTTTCTGTAAGTACAATTGTAATAGCACTCTTTCCGAATACTTCACGCCTTCCTGTATTTCCAGGAGTAGAGTTCTGACTCTGTGCAACAACTTGCAGGTTAGATAAATGATATTTGGTGATTTCTATCATTGTGATCAAGTGCATCTTCGATGACCCCATGAAAACATTCGAATATGAACTATATAAAAAATAATTATTAATTCCAATGGCATAAAAAAACAAAAAAACCCCAAATTTATTAAGACTGTTTTTTTTCTGCAATTTCTGATTGTACCATCACCACAAATTGCTTAAATAATTCATAATGATTGGATGTTGCACAAACTCGTTTTGCTACATTTACACAATAATATTATTTGTCTAAATCACTATTTTGAAAATGAATTGAGATAATTTTCTGCGGTTTTTATAGGAGATTTATCTGACAATATCAAGGTAATACTTTTTATCGTAAATATCGTTTTAGGTCTCTGTATTTTTAACTACCGCATTTTACACGCACTGAGTTTTCCTCTGACTCCAACACCACACTGCACACACTGTTTTGGCCCTGGATATCCATGTCTAACGCGTTGCATATGGTAACCTCAAAATTTAATTACTTATGCTTTCTTACCTGGAGAAGTTTATCCAATAAAAAGTCAATTAATCAAATAAATGTATGTATATATATATATATATATATATATATATATATATATATATATATATATATATATATATATATATATATATATATATATATATATATATATATATACACACACACACACACAAATTCAATTTAAATGTTTGTCTTAATTATGATATGGAGAAATGATTTGCAATTGAACCAAAACAGCGGGAACTATTTGATCTTAACAGACTACCAGAATGTAAATTTAGTGTTTCGATGCAAGATCTGGCTTTAATCAAACTTATTCGTGAAGCTAAGAAGGAATTTTGCGACGATAGTGTGGTTCATGTTTGGTCAACATTCAGAGTTGGAAGTTTTGACAATATTATAATGAATGACAAACGAGGAAGAGAGATTATTAACCACATTGATGTTCAAAGATATTTTTTTAAAAAAATTAATTGATTGTAAGGATAGACGACGATACTTGGATTGTTCCTGACAAGCGTGATTCCGTCCACATGCAGTCGGCAAATAATATTGTCCTCTTAAATAACAAATCCAAACCAGGAATACTGACTTGTATTAATGGACCGTATTATGAACGAGCGTACTCCGTGACTTCGGCTTTATATAAAATAATATCCGCTGAATAATAAACCTAATGGCTCAAGTGGGAATTTAAGCCGATGACACTAACAAGAGTCATGAATAAAATGTGTAACGGAATGGGTTACAGAACACTTAACAAACGCAATACGTGGTAATGGTTTAATAGATTTTCGACGTAAAAAAATTACATGGGCAAAAGAAGTTAAAGATACTATCAAAGAATTTGCTGAGTTGGGAAAGACATTAAAATTTCAAATTATAGTGAAGACCTTAACCGGATAAATTTTGTTTAAATCGAGATCAAGAGGAGCTTCGATGTATATTATTGATCATAATGCACACGCATGAACTTTAACGGTAGCAATATTTCCATGAGGCAGAACAGTTAAATTTTATAATGGTCATATATTTGATATTTATTAGGAACATCAGTCAAAGTGACCCTGTGTCTGTTTGTTTATTTCAAAGTTCAGAATATGAATATCATGATCAGTTTGTACGGCCTAATGGTGATATTTATCCTACATAATCTTTTCACGAAGAAATGAAAAAAATCTTGCATTAAAATATACTTCTGACTATATAAAAGTTGGACAATTACTAAATGATTGTTTTACCGTTCCATCAATTGCTGCTCATTTTGCTCAGGAGAAAATTTCATGGAGAACGACATGGTTGGAATTTCTTGAAAAGTTGTATTGAATATGGGCACGGTGTATTATGGAATATTCAATACGATTATAGCGACGTTACCTCAGACTATATGGTAGCATGTTATCCTGACAGATTTCTTGGATACGGTGAGTGTTCTGAATACTTTAAGAGATTTGGACAACCATCACACGAGATGACCATAGTTGCTGTAAACGGACACTTACCAGATTTTGACTTAACCGAATTTGCCTGTATAGCCTCATTCAAGTTTACGGAAAATCGCTATCCGATTACTTAAATTTGGTTTGGAAATGCTGGAATTTTAATATCACTGAAAGTAAATGAAGCAATTATATCGTATCGTCCACAGAAACAAGTTTGACTACTAGAACAGGATAGATTTAATGTTGATGATGTCAGGAAAGAATTTCCTGATCTTAACGAAGATGATATTGTTAAATATTTAAATGCACAAAAGAAAACGATGAAAAACTTGTAAAAGATCTTGGTAAAAAGAAAACTGGTAAATTTACACAAGGTAGTGCATACGATTATAAACGACACTGTACAAAATTTATTATAGACGATGGTGAACTCGATTTTGCAATTACTGATAGAACGTAAAAACATTTATAAATAAAAGCCGATTTAATGCTTATTTATCAGACGGAACCAAACTAGGTACAATTGTGAGGTATATTGATAGTGACTCACTGCAGTTTATTCATATAAGATCTTCAATGCTAGCCTATGTTTCGATAAATCTACTGTTGACAATAGATAAATTTCCTCATTACGCTGTCAGAGTTGCTACATATTCGTTTTATATAAATAAAAAAATATACGGATTTGTTAAAACTGCTGTTTGGTAATGATGAATGGGAATCATGGAGAATAAAATAGAAAACATGCATAATTATTCTAAATCTGCTGACATTGAAATTGAGGAAATATATTACAAGAATAATCAAATATGAGAATTATCATCTGCACCATCCGTATATGATCCTGTGGCTAGATATAAGACTGTTTATCTCAATGGATGTGGTGGTTCAGGTAAAACAACTCATGCGATTAAATTATTCTTGAACAACTATTAAGATATAAATATTTTGTCACCTACACATAAACTCTCCAGATAAATTAAAGAACGAGGGGTAAAATCATGTACATGTGGATGTTACCATACTCTATAACGATTCACTCGTCACATGGATTATCTATTTATGATACAAATATCTGAATTGTTGATGATCGGATTGAATGGTCAAATTTAGTTTATCTCACAGTATCTTGAGTCAGAAGAATATCTTAGTTGAGGATGATTACCATAGATTATATAATAAGCAAAGAAATCACTACCGACTTTGTTGTGACAAAAATAAGCAACACTTTGATCTTGATGCTGAATTTGTTGTAACACTAAAACAATGACAGAATAATCATTGTGTAAGCTGTAAAACAAAAATAATGTTGTGGCAGTATTCAAATAATAATCCAAGACAATTTACCTTAGATAGAAGTAATAGTAGTCTCAGTCACGCGAAAACGTGATGCTAATTTGTATAGAATGTAATCGATGTGGGGTTGCAAGTTTACATAAGTGAACGTAGTGGTAATTGTGTGCCTTCAGGAATTACTTGTAATTGTTCACATACAAATCCACGTTGAGGAGTAGTTGAATATAGTCTGTAGATTGCAGGTCTACCCGTGGATCTTACCACGCTAGAAATTTTATGTGTAGTCACGCTTCAGATATGATTTGTTGATTTTTTACCACCATTTTCATACATTTATCGTACATTACCTAATACTGGTAGAGGGGAAGATTCACGTCATTGCATTGGTATATATGTTTTTTTTTGTGATAAAATTAGAAGGTTTCATAAAAAGATGTACAAATAATTTCATTATTCAACGCAGCTATCACACTTGGTAACCTTGTAATCCATTCACGAGATCTCTCCCCCGACTTAAAGTCAGCGGATATGTTCCTTGCATATTGATAACCAAATTACCGCTCAGCAAGTGTTTGAATAAATCATTCAATTATTGCCTGATCACGATGAATTTCAGTATGTCCTCGTCTGATTTTAACGTTATGTTTTTCATCAACGATAATACTGCACCAAGAAATTCTTTGCCAGGATCAACCTGTAATATGTTTGACCATCGCAATGGTTCTCGTTGATAGATTCGTTCAAATGCAGATGTAACTTCAGATGCTGCTTTTGTTGATAGTGGTTCCTCTTCTTTATATCCACTTGAAACGTCAATGACAGTTAATGCATATTTGTATGTGCGTGATTGACGTCCATTAATTTTAATAGTGGCATGTGACAAAAATAAAATATCTGCTTGATGAACTTCATTAGGGTGCTGACATCAAAATGTGCGTACTGAATTTTTTTAGGTGGTGGTAGATAAATGTGCCATATTGCCTTCCGTGCTAACCACTTTGTAGCAACAGAACGTGAGTCTTTTGCTGCTTCAGCAAGTTTAGTTATCGCTGCTCTTCCCCTCCAATATCCTCTTGGGCTATAATAAACAGATTCCATTATAACATTTATATAATTAATTACCAGCCCCTAACATTTTTTTTACCTTTCATAGCAAGTTTTGTTAGAATACTAGCGAGTTTTTCTGAGATTTATCGGGTATAGAATTTAATGCATGAATTAATTTCACATCTGTAAGACGCCGTTATTGTAAATCTTTACTTTTATTTGCGACATTGTGAACATGACACGTTTAATCAATCTTATTTATTAAATAAACTCCAGGTTTTGGTTGATCATGATCATCGAGTCTGATATCAAGTCGAGTTCCAGGACCACAATAATTATATCTAGAATAATATTTCTCGCTAGGGTATTTAGCTCATGGAGCTCCTGTTAATTTCCCAAATAAAGTGGTGATGTCTCCACCTGTCTTTGTCAATGGAACAAATTTATATTTTTGTGTGCCACATTTTAGACATTTACCTGCAGTTGCACGTTTATAATTTTTTTTATTGTTGTTAATCCAGCTGTGGATGTCAGTACTAAGCATAACCTACCACACGAGTTTATAACGATACATTTACATGACCCCAGATCTAGGTATCGTATAGGTCTTGATATTTTTTTTGGCTAATTACAGCAGCAGAGGAGGTGAACAACCAATATTGTGTGACCCGACAAGTAAACGAAACACTATAAAATAAAAACAAAGAGTCAAAGAAAATAACAAAATAAGCTAAACCAATAACAGAAACCTCATGGTCAGTTAAAAGCTTTGGTTTAACGTTATCAACCTTGAGATTTCATTTTCGTAGGAAGCTTTATTTTTCAGACAAATGACAATTCAGATAAGTGGTCTGTTTACCTCCTCTGCTAATGAAAGTACAATATGACCCTAATCTAATGTAACAAGTGATGCAGTACGTTAAAATACAGTGTGACCCTTATCTCTTGCATGCAGTTTTTTCAAGTACAGTGTGACTCTGATCTCATGTATGAAGTATATTCAAGTAGAGTGTGACCCTAATCGCATGCAAAAAGTAAAAGTACATCTTAACCCTAACCACATGCAATAAGTGAAAGTACAGAGTGACTCTAATCTTATGGAGTATGTTAAAGTACAATGTGACCAAGATCTCATGCAATAAGTACAGTGACTCTAATCTTATGGAGCATGTTAAAGTACAATGTGACCAAGATCTCATGCAATAAGTACAGTGTGACTCTAATCTAATGCAGTATGTTAAAGTACAATGTGACCAAGATCTCATGCAATAAGTACAGAGTGACTCTAATCTTATGGAGTATGTTAAAGTACAATGTGACCAAGATCTCATGCAATAAGTACAGTGTGACTCTAATCTAATGTAGGGTTACCCTTTGCAAAAATGAGTGAATGTTGAGAGTGATCCTCATCTGATGTACTGATTGAACATTGAGAGTGATCATCTGATGTACAGATTGAGCATTGAATGATCATCTGATGTACAGATTAAACATTCAGTGATCTGATGTACTGATTGAACATTGAGAGTGACCATCTGATCAAATTATTGAACATTGAGTGATTATATGATGCACTGATTGAACATTGAGAGTGATCATTTAATGTACTGATTGAACATTGAGTGATCATAAGTGAATGTTGAGAGTGATCCTCACCTGATGCACTGATTGAACACTGAGAGTGGTCATCTGATGTACTGATTGAACATTGAGTGATCATCTGATGCACTGATTGAACATTGAGAGATCATCTGATGCACTGATTGAACATTGAGTAATCATCTGATGCACTGATTGAACATTGAGAGATCATCTGATGCACTGATTGAACATTGAGTGATCATAAGTGAATGTTGAGAGTGATCCTCACCTGATGCACTGATTGAACACTGAGAGTGGTCATCTGATGTACTGATTGAACATTGAGTGATCATCTGATGCACTGATTGAACATTGAGTGTTCATCTGATGCACTGATTGAACATTGAGAGATCATCTGATGCACTGATTGAACATTGAGTAATCCTCTGATGTACTAATTGAACGTTGAGAGTAATCATGGTGCACTGATTGAACATTGAGTGATTATCTGATGTACTGATTGAATGTTAAGAGTGATCATATGGTGCATCGATTGAACACTGAGTAATCTGATGTACTGACTGAATGTTGAGTGATCATCTGATGCACTGATTGAACGTTGAGAGTGATCATATGGTGCACTGATTGAACACTGAGTAATCTGATGTACTGATTGAACACTGAGTAATCTGATGTACTGATTGAACATTGAGTGATCATCTGATTCACTGATTGAACATTGAGTGATCATCTGATGTACTGATTGAACATTGATCATCTGATTCACTGATTGAACATTGAGTGATCATCTGATGTACTGATTGAACATTGATCATCTGATGCACTGATTGAACATTGAGTGATCATCTGATGTACTGATTGAACATTGAGTGATCATCTGATGCACTGATTGAACATTGAGTGATCATCTGATGTACTGATTGAACATTGAGTGATCATCTGATGTACTGATTGAACACTGAGTGATCATCTGATTCACTGATTGAACATTGAGTGATCATCTGATGTACTGATTGAACATTGAGTGATCATCTGATGTACTGATTGAACATTGAGTGATCATCTGATGTACTGATTGAACATTGATCATCTGATGCACTGATTGAACATTGAGTGATCATCTGATGTACTGATTGAACACTGAGTGATCATCTGATGCACTGATTGAACATTGAGTGATCATCTGATGTACTGATTGAACATTGATCATCTGATGCACTGATTGAACATTGAGTGATCATCTGATGCACTGATTGAACATTGAGTGATCATCTGATGCACTGATTGAACATTGAGTGATCATCTGATGTACTGATTGAACACTGAGTGATCATCTGATGTACTGATTGAACATTGAGTGATCATCTGATTCACTGATTGAACATTGAGTGATCATCTGATGTACTGATTGAACACTGAGTGATCATCTGATGCACTGATTGAACATTGAGTGATCATCTGATGTACTGATTGAACACTGAGTGATCATCTGATTCACTGATTGAACGTTGAGTGATCATCTGATGCACTGATTGAACATTGAGAGGGATCATCTGATTCACTGATTGAACATTGAGTGATCATCTGATGTACTGATTGAACATTTAGTGATCATCTGATGTACTGATTGAACATTGAGTGATCATCTGATGTACAGATTGAACATTGAGTGATCATCTGATGTACTGATTGAACATTTAGTGATCATCTGATGTACTGATTGAACATTGAGTGATCATCTGATGTACTGATTGAACATTTAGTGATCATCTGATGCACTGATTGAACATTGAGTGATCATCTGATGTACTGATTGAACATTGAGTGATCATCTGGTGTACTGATTGAACATTTAGTGATCATCTGATGTACTGATTGAACATTGAGTGATCATCTGATGTACTGATTGAACATTTAGTGATCATCTGATGCACTGATTGAACATTGAGTGATCATCTGATGTACTGATTGAACATTTAGTGATCATCTGATTTACTGATTGAACATTTAGTGATCATCTGATGTACTGATTGAACATTGAGTGATCATCTGATGTACTGATTGAACATTGAGTGATCATCTGATGTACTGATTGAACATTGAGAGTGACCATCTGATCAAATTATTGAACATTGAGTGATCATCTGATGTACTGATTGAACATTGAGTGATCATCTGATGTACTGATTGAACATTGAGTGATCATCTGATGTACTGATTGAACATTGAGTGATCATCTGATGTACTGATTGAACATTTAGTGATCATCTGATGTACTGATTGAACATTTAGTGATCATCTGATGTACTGATTGAACATTTAGTGATCATCTGATGTACTGATTGAACATTGAGTGATCATCTGATGTACTGATTGAACATTCAGTGATCATCTGATGTACTGATTGAACATTGAGTGATCATCTGATGTACTGATTGAACATTTAGTGATCATCTGATGCACTGATTGAACATTGAGTGATCATCTGATGTACTGATTGAACATTGAGTGATCATCTGGTGTACTGATTGAACATTTAGTGATCATCTGATGCACTGATTGAACATTGAGTGATCATCTGATGTACTGATTGAACATTTAGTGATCATCTGATTTACTGATTGAACATTTAGTGATCATCTGATGTACTGATTGAACATTTAGTGATCATCTGATGTACTGATTGAACATTGAGTGATCATCTGATGTACTGATTGAACATTGAGAGTGACCATCTGATCAAATTATTGAACATTGAGTGATCATCTGATGTACTGATTGAACATTTAGTGATCATCTGATGTACTGATTGAACATTTAGTGATCATCTGATGTACTGATTGAACATTGAGTGATCATCTGATGTACTGATTGAACATTGAGTGATCATCTGATGCACTGATTGAACATTGAGTGATCATCTGATGTTTTGTTTGAATGTTAACAGTGAGCCTTATTTGAAATACTAATTGAATATTCAAATGATAAACAAAATTGCAATTGCTGTAGGTGCCTCTTCTCTGATGCAAATTGTGAATGTACATGATCCTTGTCTGATGCAAATTGTGAATGTTATACATGACCCTTGTCTGATGCAAATTGTGAATGAGGTACATGACCCTTGGGAGATGAAAATTGTAAATGATGTACATGACCCTTGGCTGATGCAAATTGTGAATGTTGTACATGACCCTTGTCTGATGCAAATTGTGAATGTTGTACATGACCCTTGTCTGATGCAAATTGTGAATGTTATACATGACCCTTGTCTGATGCAAATTGTGAATGTTATACATGACCCTTGTCTGATGCAAATTGTGAATGTTATACATGACCCTTGTCTGATGCAAATTGTGAATGTACATGATCCTTGTCTGATGCAAATTGTGAATGTTATACATGACCCTTGGGCGATGAAAATTGTAAATGATGTACGTGACCCTTGGCTGATACAAATTGTGAATGAGGTACATACATGACCCTTGGGAGATGCAAATAATAATGTTCAAAATGACAACTGACCGAGGTAAATTGTGAATATTTAAGGTGATGCAGAAAGTAAATGTTTAGAAAAGCCCTTGTCCTTTGTAATGAGTGTGTTCAGTCTATGAGTAATTGATCAGGATCCTTGATGGAAGCAATGGGTGGATATTCAGATATTCATTGTGACCTATATATGATGCAATGTGTATTGGTTATGTATGATAAATATCAGTTTCAGTGTGCACAAGTTTAGGTGGACAGTTGTTTAGTCTCTAAGTCAGTATCATTGCTGAGCCATTGAGTGAGCGTTTACTTTGCTTTAAAAAGTAAATGTTCAGGCTTATCCATATCTTGTGCAATGATACAATACAAGGTTTCACTTTGACTGCTGTAATGAATAATGTTTAAATTGACCCTTGTCTGATGTAGTGAATGAAGGTTAAGGTTTCTCTTTGTCTGATGTAGTGAATGAAGGTTAAGGTTTCTCTTTGTCTGATGTAGTGAATGAAGGTTAATGTTTCCCCTTGTCTGATTAGTGAGTGAAGGTCAAGGTTTCCCTTGTCTGATGCAGTGAATGAAGGTTAAGGTTTCCCTTGGTAGATGCAGTGAGTAATGTCCAGTGTGATGCAATGACATACATTCATTATGAACCTCATATGATTCAATGAGATACATTCATTGTGACCCTTGTTTAATGCAACAGATAATGTTTGATGTGACTCTTGTATCATGCAATGAGCAATGCTCGCTGCAACTCATCTGATGCAATGATTATTCTAGGTGATCCTTGACAGAGGGAATATATAAATATTCATGGTGACCTATAATAGTGTTGAGGGTGACCCTTGTGTGATGCAGTGAGTTAATAAGCATAAAAGTTGGCTGCTGTGTTCAGGAAGACAACAATATATTAATGGAGAGATTATATATATATATATATATATATATATATATATATATATATATATATATATATATATATATATATATATATATATATATATATATAAAGAGAGATGGGAGGGGAGGAATCTGTCTATATATATATATATATATATATATATATATATATATATATATATATATATATATATATATATATATATATATATACAGATAGAGAGATAGAGAGAGAGAGAGAGATTCCTCCCCTCCCATCTCTCTTTCTCACACAAAGCAATAGGGGGAAATAACTATGAAATAAGAATGCATGGTAGATGGACATGGTGTATATAAGACAAGTATGTAGATAAAGAGATTTTTTAAGTATGTTGACTGTTCTGCATTTCACTTTGTTCAAAATATATTTCTGTCAGTTAATCCAGAGACATTTTGTATATAAAAAGGAGTATTTAAAAGGACATATAAGAAAGGAATAAAATAAATGCTACATAATATAAGTTGAGACAAAAATCATTGTTATTCTGACATATTAAAACAAAAGTTCCAAATCACCAAATAATCTACTTCTAGTGATAAATTATCAAAGTTCCATGTTGTGTCTTGCATTGGCAGGCATTATAGGGATCTAGCTTTCTGCTTACGCAGGTGACACAGTAACTCCAGCATATCTGGGTATAAGCTTTAAAACTCTTCCATATATACTCAGGTTCAAGTCAATCCCAACTGCTAATTGCACAGATCCAAATCTTGATCTCTGCTGTTTGTTGAGTGTGTGTGTGTGATTCAGATTGTTAACGTTGCTTTAACAAGTTTTCAGTCATATATTTATGATGTCTGCAGTGTGGCAGTTTATAGTGATGTCTAGCACTGGGGCATCATGCCACAGACATTTAGCATGATGTCCCACCCAGTCACATTATCCTGACACCAGACCGACTAGTCCTAACACTAACCTCTTAATGCTGAGTGTCAAGTGAGGCAGCTGTTAGTAACATGCAGCATTGTGTCCAACCCAGTCACATTATCCTAATACCAGGCCAATCAGTCCTAGCACTAACCTCATAATGCGGAACACTTAGTGAGACAGCTGTTAGTATCCTTTTTGTAAGTCTTTGGTATGACTCAGCTGGGGCTTGAACTCATGACCTCCCACATCTGAGGTGGATGCTCTAACCTCAGTTTGTTGTGAGTAATCAGTAAAACCAACAATAACATGCTGCTGCATTATTCAATGTCAGAACAGGGTCTATCTTTGCAGTAGGACTCAACTTTCTACTGAGTATATTTGGAATTTAATAATGATTTCAGCTGAATACTGCAGGTCCTGGACAAAATATTACTTCAAAAAAAAGAGCTACAACCTTAACACTGCTTATGTTGAGCAATATTTCTGTCATTCACAAGTAAGATGGAGGGAGTTTAAGAGGATTGGAAAGACAAGGATAAATTATGCAAGATTACTTTATTGATCCCATTTCATCTCTGCATAATTAAAAATGAGCTCAATCTAATTTCTGGAACACAATCCAATAGAAATTCTATTCACAAACAAAAGACCATAGGCATAAAACAGCAAAATAGGCTACCTTCAATTTTCAGTCTTGTGATTCATGAGCCAAGTGTTTTATACCTGCCCAAGCTAAACCATGTTGTTCTGGAAAGGGATTCTGCTTCTTTGGCATGATGTAATGAATTCCATGTTGAACTGACCAACAACATGACCTTCTTTTAAATAATCAACAGACCAAGACTCTGAAAACCAAATGTGCAGATCTTGCCACACTCTTTACTGGAAAATTGTCTTAAATCATTGGGAAAATATGACAAAGTCTACCATGCACTGTCTCCTGTATTTCCATTGTACCTCAGAGATGCTGGGGGCTCACCAAATCCTCAGTAGTATGTAGCACTCATCTGAATCTTTCACTGCCTTTTCCATCAAGTCCAGTCAGAAACCTCAGATGCAATTTCAGCATCATCAACAACAATATTTGAAACTAATTTTATTAACATGGCACAATATTACAGCAGAAGAAAAAAAGTCATATTTCAAACAGTGTTTGCAAATCACCAAATCCATCAAATTTATGTGTACTCTTACAACCACATCTGAGGTTATTTCTTGTCTTGACAGAAATGAACAAGTGATGTTTCGACTGAGGTGATATTGTGATTGTGACTTTCAAACTCCTGAATGAGATCTATATCTAGACTTAAATTCAATGTTATTTCAATTCAAACCATTTAAAGATATATACACATCAAGTCAAAATAAAATACACATTCAAGAGTATATGGTTTGCCAACTCAAAAATATTTTTAATGTAAAATGGTTTGTCAAGATATACATGTAACAGGATTTGTTAACTACATATCATGTGACATGACAATTTTCACATATAGTCCATTGTAATTAGAGTTCAGCTGCAAGCAACACAAACCCTGTCATTGCATAATGTGCTGGCATGTGAGTCTATGTTGTTTGTTCTACTCATTATCCCTAACAAACTGCAGAGACATGGAGTTCTAAAATGTATATCACATAACATATAAAAAAATGTGAGATTAAAAGAAAAACCCAAAAATATTCTTCCTAAAAAAATAAACTGTAAGTGCAAAAACTTTACTAGGACATGGAAAAGTGGAAGAAAAAAGTGAAAAGTAAATAATTCAAATGATAAATTCTGTATAAATATTGTGTAATACAATAATACAAGAATATTCCAATGTAAATCTTTTGTGTGAACAAAAATGTATATGGAATTTATAGTCCTGACTAAAATATAAAAGAATTCACAGCACCCTCTATATTCAAATCATATCACATTTTACGACAACAACCATTTTACCATCAAACACTATTTCATATTTTGTGCAAAATCGCAATACAATTCTATGTAATTTGTAGAATGTTCAACTCTACCAAGAACTAAAATTTGTTCAGGAGGAGCAGAAATAAGTTTTTTTTTTTCAGAGGGCCACTGTTGCAGCCATATTGGCTATCCAAGCAATCACATTATCATTTAGGAATAACTTGAAGAAGTTTTTCAGCAAAAACCCCATGTTAATCTGACCATTCCGAAATAGTAGTGACAAGATTTTCAAGATGGCTGCCAGATTGGCACATTTTCACTTAGACCAACCCAACATCACAAGTCTTTATGTGAAAATCCCATGTGACCATCCATTCATGAGAAATAGTGATACAAAATTTCAAGATGGTCACCATGGCAGCCATAAAGAAAGTGTGAGTTGCACCATGTTTATTTGGGACCAAACAAACCATGGTATGAACATTTCATTGCTATCTCCAAGAAGTTTAGGAGGAGTAGCAATAACAAACTTGTGCTAATAGACATATGGATAATTCATTTTTATGCAACAAACTCAAGCTCACTTGGTTTATAACAGTGGTTTCCAAACTTTTTCAATCCACCATCACCTAGTTATCCTCATCGCTCCCTATATTACTCAGTAAAAAGCATTATTTAGCGTTAGCGCTCCCCTCAGAAATTCCACCACCACCCCACTTTGGGAACCACTGGTCTATAACAATTAGTACTTAAAATAGCATATTTTTTCCAATGATACCCTATAGTTAGTCATTTCTCTCAACACAAATGGTATGTGTTGTGAAAATTAAGTGGAAATCATTATGACTGTTTATATTTGAATGTGCTAATGCTGGTTTTGTCACTTACAATAATCTTAATTTCCTTTAAAATTCTGTAAAAATAGCATCATCAAAAATAATGTATGTGCCTTTAATCATTTCCTTATTTATTCAATGAACTCTCTCTGCATTGCCAATGTTTATAATGGACTAAACTTTATAATAGTGGCATTCAGATGTATTGCTGCATATATCTTTTGCACAGATGTATGTACATGTATATAGTTTAAGAACACATCAGCACAATCCTGGCTACATGGTGTCTATTAAACGTTGTTCTAAAAATGTCATTTGTATTGAATTTTTTGTTGTGTCTAACACAATTTTTCAGCACATGATAGGCTATACACCAGGGACCTCATCACCTGTATTGAATATGGTGCAAAAGAATTGAGTTCTAACAACTAACTTACTATTACTCTTCCCAAAAAGCGGCCAATGCAAACTGTGTAACTAAAGTGTACAGCAACTAAGTGGTTCAGGCATCCCACTTGTATCCCACTATTAGATCAGCCCAGATCAGATACTGTAATATGTCCTTGGGTAAGTCACACTGCACTACTTGCTGTGGCACAATAATAACCTTCAAAGTGTTGTTTTGTCATAAAACTAACAAATAAAAAAATAACTAACATTAATCATTTTGTGTAGTCCTAGCTTTAAGTAATTGGGAAGATTAAACATTTGTTTCCAAAACTATCTGCAAAGATGTGTATTCAAACATATCACACAGGGAATTTAAAGTTATTTCTTATATTACACATATTAAAACATATCACACTGGTTATTGCAAGGTAATTCCTATATTACATATAATCAATTATATCACAATGGAAATTCGAAGTTGATTTCTACATTATATATTTAGAAATACAACATTTTCAATCAAAATTCTACATACAAACTAGAGAAATGGTGGACAAATTGCTTAAGTATATCCCGCACCCCTTCTTGATAAATGTTTCAAATAAAAATAATGCAAATATAATGTCTGGTCAACACACATATCTTCTGATAATGACAATAGTAAGTTTCAATGCACTTCCACTGAAAACTGCAATAGGAAATGATTAATACAATTTAGTCGTACCTGCATCCAGGTGTCAATCAAAAGAGGGAAATAACTCTTGCAAAAATTCAATAGAGCACAAAAATTTATCACTGTGTGATTCTTTAAATGATAAACATATGTATCAGACTGTACAAACATATGTATGAAACTGTACAATGCTACTAGTCAAGTCAATAAGAACTATTGGACTAGCTGTGCTAATGAGAGTGTACCATGCTACAAGTCAAATCCATGAGAACCATGGGACTAGTGCTAAGGAAATTGTACCATGCTACTTGTCAAATAGGGGAATAACTGACACAAATCATGACAACAAAGTGATACGTAAATTATACATCTTCAGTTGATGACCATAATATTTACCAATTTTCATACATGCAGTTCAAAAGTTGTGGGCAACTAGACTGTACCAGGTGGAAAGATCTAAAGATGAATGGATGGATGGATGGATGGATTACAATATATTCCCGCTGGTTGTTGGGAGAAGGGAGGTTATAAAAACCTACTTGTAAAAAAAAATTTCAACTTGATATATACAATTTTTGTAACATAATACTTTTATTCTATTTAACATATTTAGCATCTAATGATATATAACAACATGAAATAACAATATACCACAATACTGTAATAATAACAATACATAATAACATGTAATAATAATATGAGATATAACAATACCATAATCACATGAAACAATGCCCAAATCATGTATATATATGTATATATATATATGTATGTATATATATGTATGTATATAT
The DNA here is from genome assembly GCA_016746295.1 of Potamilus streckersoni. Taxonomy (NCBI): domain Eukaryota; kingdom Metazoa; phylum Mollusca; class Bivalvia; order Unionida; family Unionidae; genus Potamilus; species Potamilus streckersoni. The sequence continues at coordinate 597,554 of JAEAOA010000207.1, forward strand.
ATGTATGTATATATATATATATATATATATATATATATATATATATATATATATATATATATATATATATATGTATTTTTGTATGTATATATATATATATATATATATATATATATATATATATATATACATACACAAACACAAACAATAAATGCATTTGGTGAATTATTTACACTGGAATGAAATGTATCTTGACACTGCTAAAGTTCAACATTTATTCAAAACAATATTTTGTTAATTAAAAACTTGAAAAATAAATAAATTGTACACACTTATTTGTTAGACCTGCCAAATGATCTTCTATTTTTGCTAATTAGTTTTTGTATTTCTCTAACTGGTATATTGTATTTCCCACACTGGTTTGTCATGTATCCCTAACTGGTCTACTGTATTTCCCTAACTGGTATAATTGTTCCTCATTGATCCACTTTATTTTACATCAACCCTTGGTATATTTGGCAAGCTGAAACAATCTTTCAAAAAGCACCCACTTGTGGATAAGAGTCTATGTCCATAGCAAGCAAAAATTATAATTTAACCAATGAGCAAGTTTATTATTTCTACAGACATGCAACACAGGATTTGATTGGATCAGTTTCTTTCAGCTGCATCCAGTCAAATAGCAGACATGCTAAGTAGTCTTCTGATAAAACATTATGTTGATATGACTTTCCCTTCTGAATCGATGATTTTTAAGATGGCTGCCATGGTTGAAATAATGGATGTCAGATCAGAACCACCTTGATTAAGGCAAAACCAGACATCACAAGAAGTACTTCAGTAAAAAAAAATGATGTGACCAGGAGGAGTACCAATAAGATTTACAAGATGGCCATTTTGGCAACCATATTGAATAATAAGCAGGCCCAATGGGATGAATATGTACCAATTCTTCAAATAGTTAAGGAGGAGTAGTGTTTACAGACTTTTGCATACAGATGGACAGATGTTCAGCAGCCATTCCAACATGCTCTTTTGACCAGTAGAGCTACCAATACAATACCAGCCAGAATTACATAATGCATCAAACTGGAAGAATGAAAAATGTATCTGATTTAACTAAATAATATTATTCTCTATTATAGTCTTTTGAAACTGGAAAATGCATTATTAAGAACTGAACTCCTTATTTACCAATCCTTTTTTTAACCAGATTTATCAAGTTTGAAATTCATTATAGGCTACATAAATAGCATGTAAAATAACAGTACATTACACAAAATAAATAACAAAAATTTATTTTAACCATTGTTTACAAATATTGCTTAAGACACAAGAAGAAGGGGTACATGAACACATAAACAGTTCCCATTCTGGTATTATGAACTAGTAAACATCTCATTTTTTTATATCACATAATGTGATTTTAACCAATCTAAATGACTTGCAAAGGATGAGTACAAATCATATGTGATTTTAGCCAATCTAAATGGCTGTTACAAAGGATGGGTACAAACATGTAGTTATGATCACATCTACCAAAACTTTCAGCAAGAAAAGTAATTACAGTGTTTATCCATAAAAATGGATAAACTCCAACATAACAGATTCTTTTTGTATTTCTTCATAATTTTATGCAAAGCTGTCACTTTTTATTAAACCAATAAAAAATATCCAAAAAACCATCTTCATAAAAAGGACACCTGTTCAAAAAGGACATGTTAAGGTCACTTAACCATTAAAAGTTTTACCTCTATATTAAAGGACACCAAAACAGGCAAAGTTTTGCTATTATTTAAGTATTCCAGTTTCAGAGAGGTAACATTTGTTTATAATTATGAAATTTTTAAAAAAATTCATTTCATGATAACTATAAACCTAATGTTTAATACAATTTATAATTTAAAATGGAATTTTTTAAACCTCAAATTCAAACTCTTCCAAGCAAAGCTTTAATTAAATGTGTTAAAATTTCTTGGTTGGAGAAATTAGTACACTTCTACTGTCTGTACTCACTTATTAGACAAATCCAACTTCAACCTGTACAGACCCAGATCTGCCATTGCATACCATGCTAGCAGATCCGGTTCTTTGCAGTTTGATAGGACTAATCAGTAGAACAAACAACACAGACCCTGATCTGCAGGAACATTATTGCTATAGCAGATCAGGCTCTTGGCTATTTGCAATTTGACTTATAGGTGAGTCAGTATGGTATATAAGGGCCTGGCTATTTGCAATGTGACTTATAGGTGAGTCAGTATGGTATATAAGGGCTTGGCTATTTGCAATTTGACTTATAGGTGAGTCAGTATGGTATATAAGGGCTTGGCTATTTGCAATTTGACTTATAGGTGAGTCAGTATGGTATATAAGGGCTTGGCTATTTGCAATTTGACTTATAGGTGAGTCAGTATGGTATATAAGGTAAATAACACAGCTTTTCCATCAAAACCTACTCAAACCACAGACTTTCATAATGACTGACCTTCATTTTCATTTAAGATGAAAAGAGTCAACACTATACTTTCTAATCACACTTATATTCATTGGAGTATAGTTGTTCTTTTTACCTGTGACAGGATGGAACTATTTATTTTTAGAAGAATGTAATTCAAATTCAGATTTACTGCTGTCAAGTTGGATTGCTGATATTTTTATTATAATGATTTGATGAAGGATGTAATTTAACAAGGTATACTGTTTCAATATGTTGCAATAATTCAACCTGAAAATTAATGTTTCTGATAAATACAAAAAAAAAAGAAAATTAAATGAAAAAGGTAGAAAAAAAATGAGCAGCCAGTTCTTTTGAAAGGCAACTTTTACCTGGTCAATTAGCTGGTCGGTGAAAACCACTTACACTCTGATTTCTGGCAGAGATGTTTATTAAACATTATTCTGATCAGCAAAGGATCTAATTCATCAGCATTTTTTAGTCAAAGACTACTTAAATATATTATCATTCAAAAGATTGTGTAAATTTAAAAATTTCTTAATCTTTAAAATTTGAACTGAATCCCTGATGAATTAGACAATATCACAGACAGAATGAGAATAACAACACTATTCTTTTAATTTTGATAATACCTCCCAAGTAATCCCTTCTCATTAAATTCTTATTAATCCTAACATAATAAATCAACTATGCAATCCATAGTAATTCAAATAGTATTAATATTAATAAATTACATGAAAGTAATCAATATTGACTGAAATAATAATAATATTATATATATATATATATATATATATATATATATATATATATATATATATATATATATATATATATATATATATATATATATATATATATATATATATATATATATATATATATATATATATATATACAATTCAAAATATCTTAACATTACATGTAAAATAGCTTCCAGAATTTATACTGTGATAATTGAAAGTGCATTAAATTTACTAGCATTCTGGAACACTTTAATCTTCCTCAGCCCAACAGAGGTCAATCATACACAATGTAGGGAACTACTTTCATGAAAAAAAAAACTTTAATTTGACCATCAATCACCATGGTTATACCACTGTTTGTCATAATGTATCATTCATGAGTAATATGGACTCAAAGACTTGAGTCTCAGTCAGTAGTGTATGTTAAATTTTTAACTATGTACTGGACTCTGACAGCTACTGATAAATAAAAAAGACTACTTCCCTCAGATGTAGCAATGTTGTGTAATTGCATCAACTGACATTACACTGGGTATTTTCTGGTGAAAATTTACATTAGAGTTTCATTTTGAAAGTATTTCAAATCTGAACATCCCCAATATGGTGACATCCTCTTCATCTAAATCAGGTGTCCAAAGACATCATCTTAATGTAAATCAAGGGGTCGAATGACATTATTATGTAAATCAAATGGGTAAAATGACATCTTTATGTAAATCAAATGGGTCAAATGACATAATCTTTATGTAAATCAAGGGTTCAATGATAGCTAACTCTTATATTGAGATCAGGATCTTCTGATAGCATTATAAATTTGATTTTAATGCCAAGAAGCCAGTTATCAGTATTGAAATGTATGCAATTTTCAATTGATATAGCCATTGTATCTCCTTTATCATATGCTTCTATTTTTTATTGTACTTCTAAACAAAACATGGCACAGGAATATTATTTTTTTAGTGTTTATTGGTTTTAAAAGCACTTTTCTTTTCAGTATAATCTTACTAAAATCTCTGAGCCTCAGTAACATTTATTTTTTTATATCCTAAATGGGTTGGGTTCTTCCTTAACCATCATCTCCCCACCAAGTGCAAACTAATCATTTTTGGTCCCAGTACATAATGTAAAAATAATGTTTTTGTGTATAAACCATTTTTCTTCCTTTAGTTATAGCAACCTTGACTTTTGACCTTTGACCTTTTGACACCAAAAATCGTAGGTTTCTTCCTTAGTCCAACTTCCAGCTATTGTGCACAAACCATTTATATCGTTTCAGTTACAATGACCATGACTTTTGATCTGTCGAACCCATAAACAATTGGGCTCTTCCTTACCCCATGTGGATGTCATACACAAAGTTTTGCAACTGTAATGACAGGACAATTCGAGTTATTGTGGGAAAATAAAACTAGTAACAGACAGATTGCTAATAATATGATAATAAAATTAACAAATCTGACAGACACTGTTATCAGTTGAACCATTCATTTTATTAATGTAGTAATAAATAATAAATCCTCCCTTCTCTATTTGGCTGCATTGTACAGCAAACACCAAGAAGATCATGATGCCTTAAGTGAACTGCCTCCCTCTAATATGACATGGTGGGATTGCCACACACTTGTTCATTTTGACTTATTGGCAGGCTGTTCTTGTTACGACATGTGTGAGTATAATAAATATGTGAATTAAAATCCTCAGAAATTAAATCAAGTCCAAGTTACTGTACTAGTATTGGGTATCACTGTTATTCAATTTCAACTGATTTCTAATGATAATACAAAACCTGGTTAAACATGGCCAATGATATGTGCAGTTCATGTAAAAAATTGAAGGGTAGTATAGTCATTAAATCAAGTCCAAGTTACTGTACTAGTATTGGGTATCACTGTTATTCAATTTCAACTGATTTCTAATGATAATACAAAACCTGGTTAAATATGGCCAATGATATGTGCAATTTTTTAACACATGTCTATAGTAATCCTGCTATGGCTACCATATTGGTCAGAAGGGGTAGAATGGTTCCATGAACAGTACAATAAGAAAAAACATGGAGATAAAATATATTTTTCTAAAAATAGCTAAAAGACTTATTGAGGCAATATTATTCCTTGGGACATTTTTATTAAAGAAAAAATAAAACTCACTTCTTTCTTAGAAAAATAAATAAAAGAAGGGAACGTTTAGAACCATTTGAGAGCCAAAAAGGAAATAAGTAAAATGCTGCTGTGCATTAGAAATACGGTTCCAAAATAGCAAGTATAAACAAGTTATTAATGTTTTAATTATTTATATATATTTAATATTTTGTATTTTTGTTCACATTTACCCTTTTGTACAATAATGCTAATTTACTTTTTCACTATGTGTACACCATTGTTTTGTTCTACCCTATTATGTATATAAATATTTTGTCTTTAAATTTTCATTCATGCCTGAAGATTGCAATGAACTTTTAACAGATTATTTGTTTTCATGATCTATTTATTGGACCTGCCTACATCTTTGGGATAATTTCCTACTGAATAATTAGGTCAGATGGGTTGTTTTGTGACATAAGTAATGTGGGAGGTATTGAGACATTGAGTCATAACAGAATCGAAGAAATGTATTTAAGGATAGAGTTGAAGAATTATTCTGATTCCTATTTCCTAGCACTGTTCTATTTTTAATATCAGTCTGCAGATGTACTTAATGTTGGTGTTTAGATTTAATTTCAGTCATTTGTCTGGTTAATTCAATGGAATTACAAAACACTCATAGACTCTAGACTAACATCATATTTTGGAATTATTATGAATTCATTCCAAGATGTTCTTGATAATGCCATTGTGAAACATAAAGACTGTTGGCACTTAAGCACATTCAAGGATATTGGGACATCAATACATTCTATACAGGGAATTCATTTAGAACACTTTATTTCTTTGGACTTGTGATAGAACTTTTAGGATTATTTTTCTCTTAAACTTTCATTCTGTAACTTACAGAACTAAATTATAAGTTTTCACTTCCTTCTGTTGCTCAGTTTAAGAGCACAGAATCATAATAACCCTACTTTTGGTTTGGGAAGCATGAAACCCTTTAATTCAAGAAGGCAGTATGTAACACAACCTTGTTTATTAAAAAAGGACATTACAACTTTTTGAAATTAGTTCCATAAACTATCTTATGTAGATAATTATGGACATTGGGCAGTTCCAGTGAACTCATTATTTTTGCAAAGTTTACAAAATATAACAACTGACTATTAATTCTCTGACTACATTTCAATGAAGTGTCCAACTGGTGTTCATCTTTCTCAATCAAATATAATCAAAATCAAGATTTTTCTTTTCTTTCTCACTTCATTCTTTAAATTCCTGTTAGTCTTTCAATATAAATGACAGGGTTATGTTATGATAATTTGAAATATTTTGCTACAGAGCTGTAAAAGAGTTAAGCTGACTTTCTGAACCATGAGGACTATGTAATTGGTTTGGTCAAGACTGGTTTGGTGTTTACAGCACCGAAACAGAGTAGGTTATTTAATGCAGAGGTTATTGGAATAATGTGCCCTGCCCTAAGAGAGTAGCCATCCAAGAGTTGATCTAATGGTCAGGTCTCAACTCATACCCTTTCAGCCAGGAGTCTGGTACATTAGCCATCAAGACCTAATGATTCTTATGAAATGTAGGAGGGCCTAATGACTCTTATGACAGGTGGGAGGGCCTAATAATTCTTATGACACGTGGGAGGGCCTAATGACATATGACATGTGGGAGGGCCTAATGACTTTTATGACATGTTAGAGGGCCTAATTATTCTTATGACATGTAGGAGGGCCTAATGACTCATATGACATGGGAGGGCCCAGTGATTCTTACAACATGTGGGAGGGCCTTATGATTCTTATGACGTGGGAGGGCCTAATGATTCTTATGTGGGAGGGCCTAATGATTCTTAATGATTTTTATGATATGTGGTTCAATTTCTATATCTATCACTAAATCATCTAAATTTGATAAATTATCAAAACTCACTGTTGCTTACCTCAATATCAGAGACTATATCTAATATATTTAAGCCTTCATAGTTACAATTCTAATTATCTAAACGCAAGAAAGTACTAAATGAGATCCGTGGCCTCCATTTGGATAAAGATGACCCAGTTACTTTAAATAGCAAATTAGGACAACAAGTTAACACAGCATATGGCACAATGAAATCACCTCAATAAGACCGATGTTCACTCCCATATCAGAACACACTTCTGCACAGATGGTGCTTGGTATCTATATGTGCTTGTACCAAGAAGTCTTAAGGAACTCTCGAAAGTGTGCATGAGAGTTAATGAATTAGTACTTGATGTAAATCGCATAAACCCAATTCTCACATGTTTTAAATTTCCACAAACTGAACGAAAATGTTATTGTTTGAAAATGTCCTGTTAAATAACTTGATTCAAAGTAGAAAACATTAAGCTTAATTGCTAAAAATTTTGTCATTAATACAGTGGATTATTTTTTTAAGTGGGTATTAATCTTCATGATTTTATTTACCAAAATACCTTTCTCCTGTCATATAACTTGACCAAACATTTTAAGCAATAAATGTTACTTCCAACTTGGAAGTCTTGAAGAAACTGAGAAATTACACTCTTTAATTAGTCTGAATACTTTGGAGTTTAATTCTGGAGTCAAGTAATATTGGGCAAGACATTAAACTTGTGGATTTGTCCAGTGGGGTAAGGCATTAAATTTGTGGATGCATCCAGTGGGGCAAGGCATTCAATTTGTTCAGTGTCCAGTTCGGTATGACATTAAATTTGTGGATATACCTAGTGGGGCATGACATTAAATTTGTGGATGTGTCCAGTGGCATGACATTAATTTTGTGGATGTGCCCAGTGGGGCACAACATTAAATTTGTGGATGTGTCCAGTGAATTTGTGGAAATCTCCAATAGTCATGTTTCTTTGTAGGTGGGCCATAATCTGTGGTACAAATTAACACAAAATAACTGAAAGTAGGTACATCATGACTAGAAGTACTGTACCAACTCTATTCACATAATACAAATATTTGGACCAAATGTAACTAGTTACATGACTACAAGACATCAACAATGACTGTCATCTTGGGAGGCTGCATCAAAGTGAATCTCAGGCATCAGGTGTTCTTTTTCCTCCTCATCAATGTAAAAGCTGACAGGTGACAGCTTCTTTCCACTCTGAGATCCACTGCTCAAGCTGGAAAAATCTTTGCTCTTGGCTTGGACAGGACTAGAAGGAATTGGTGGCAGTAGTTCATCACCTGTCTTCATTTTGCTTGACAGCTTGCAACCACTGCCTTGGGTTTTGTTCCTTAAAAAGAGAAAAAAAATATCTTCCTGTGAAATCCTTAAATAAGAACACCTGAATGCCTTGTTATGATAACATAAAGTCAATTAGACTTAAAAAGACTTTAACTTGTAATGTTCATATGACTGCTATTCATACTACAAAAGTTATATTACTTTCCTTCATTATAATGAAGTAGTTGGGTCTATAACTTGTCATACTGCTTGAAAATTTAGTTTTCCCTCATTGTAATGTAGTAGTTGGATCTATAACGTCAGTCTTACTGCTTCAATTATTACAAAACATTCCCTCATTATAATGGAATTATTGGGATCAATAACTGTCATATTGCAAGAAAATGTATATAGCTTTCCTTTATTATAATGAAGAATTTGGGTCTATAACTTGTCATAGTGCTTGAAAAGTTATTTTTCCCTCATTGTAATGTAGCAGTTGGATTTATAACATGTCATACTGCCTGAAATGACCAAAAATTTCAAAATGGATGGATTAATTGACCATGTTCTGAGCAATATGGGATGCAATGTAAAACTGATCCATCCATTTCACAATGTGACATGCTGTTGAAACATGAAAATAGCCATATGATGAGTAGTTCATCATGTGATACCCACAAGTCACATGATCAAAACAACCATTTCAGTTACATCTGATTGGTTCCTCTGATTATCAGTTGATGAAGCCAGGTAATCTGAAATGATGCCAGGAGGTATAGTTATGTTATTCCATGTAAATTCACAAGTTGTTAAAGATTTGATTTAAAGCCATTTGGATTGCAGTCTGACAATATATTTATAAAATTAGAAAGATTTAATGTCTAATTCTGAGGTGCACACACTTTTTCATCATGCAAGCTACTTATAAAATGACCAAGCCAAAATGATCTACCTACCACAAAAATGCATAACATATATAGGCTGATGTTTATTTTTTTAATGCTATGCTATCTACTCACACTACCTTCATGATCGACTGGTCAATCATGATCAATGTATTGTGCACCCCTAATCTAAACACTTTCTGTTGCAACTGCTGTAATTATCTAGTGTTTCTGGAGAAACTGGCATAAAAAAGCTTTACCTATTTTTAGTAATGGCCATAAATTTTATGTTGTTTTGTTTTGGGGTTTATTGCCATTTTTCGGCACATGACAGGTATTACATGGCAGCCAGTATAGCTGGAGGAAGTGCTTGGGTAAAACCCTGTGAAGAACCACTGATAAATTTTATGGCACTTCTTCAGGATCATTTGCATAAACTTTAAGTTCCTTTATGCTGTGATGCTTTCAGCCAAATTCTGTTCAATGGTTATTTTATTTTGAGAAGTATAATGTTTTTTTAAGTTTTATTTTCAATAATTTGCAAAACTATGATAGGTCTTGAGTCATGATGGTGTTTATTAATTTTGTCAAATTCTGCCTAGCTGTCGTTCTCAGAAATTGCTTAAAAGTTTTTATGTCTTCTGTAATAGTGGCCATATATGACAGTGGACTGGAATTATTTTTATACATCTAAAAAAGATGCTCTCTGCCAAATTTAGGTGAAATTGGTTCAGTGGCTTTTCAGTAGAAGCTTGAAATAGTAATTTGATGAAGGACAACAGACAGACTGAGCACATCGACAAAAGACCATAAAGTATAAGCTCACTTGACATCATGAACAGGTGAGAGAATAATAACTGTGGTATATGATATTATTTATTAAGATGACAGCAAAATACAAAACTATTATATGATATTGTAGAAACCTTTTGTTGCTGCTATCCTCTTTCTTGTCCAAACTGGATAAATTTGACATGGAATCATTGGCCTGGATAGTTTTCCAAATCGTAGTTTTTGCCATTTCCTCACTTATATTCATGGTGCTGTCAACACTTGTGCTGACGATGATTCGTTCAACAGGGACATTGATCACATTACCACTACTGAGGGGTACCTGCACTGTTCCATCATTGGCGGACTTTAAGGACTGTTGCTGTGGACAGAAAAATACAAATGTTGGCTGAGACAAACATAATCTATGTTAAACTGGCACAAAGACAAGGGAATTGAGTCAAAAGCTTCTATTATTTGTCCTTTTTATTACATTAAAACATGCATTACCTTTTCATGATATTAAAATATGTGTTACCTTATCATGGTACCAAAATGTCTTACCTTTTTATTAAATTAAAATAAATCTTACTTATTATGACATTAAAATATGTCTTACCTTATTATGATGCTAAAATGTCTTACCTTATTACCGAATCATCATAACCAACCTAGGAAAATCAACCCAAAACAATCACATCAAGACAAGAATAAGTATGCTGTAGAAATCCTTCTTATTTTCCTGTCACCTATGGTTGAGTAAAGGCGGCACAACTGTTATTGATTTAATACATATTTATTTCCTCCCATCCCTTGCCTCAGTGCTGTCCAACATGTGGCCTGTGGGCTGCATGCAGCCTGCGGGCTGATTTTAAATGGCCCACCAGAGCTCAAGCAACTTTTTGTGCATTTATCTAAACAAAAAAAAGTCAATGACCTACTTTCATTTCATGCTGCAGCCCTCAGCTTCAAGAAAAATTTTTTCAGTGGCCCATGGTGTCAAAAAGGTTGGAAAGCACTGCCTTACCTAATTAAGTATGTGAGGGGGACATATTTTTCAAATGAAAACAAAGCCCAAGACCAATTACTCTCCTGATCAAGATTTTAATCCTAATAAAGTAACACAACTATTTATCTTCCTATTTAAATTCTTATCTTGTAAAACAAAGGCCTTTATTATCATTTTTCTTTTTGATAATTGAATGTGTTATGTAATATTTAATATTTTGTTTTATTTGGCAGAAAGGCAGAACTAAAATTTTTTTAACAAACTGTCTTCTCACAAAGCATTTGCTATCAATAAAAATAAATGCTTACAGCCATTCAGGGCCCTCTCTTGGCTCTTGGTTTACTTTAAAGTCCTTTCTGTCCAGAAATGTCAACAGGAAGTACTGTTGAGAAATAAGCTCAGCTAATCACACCCTGTAACTTGTTATCAAGCCTGTGCACAATTTTGATGACATAACCATATATTCCAAATTTGATCAAAACTGGATCAGAACAGCCACCAAAAGTGATAATAATCTCTCAGATGCAAGACAATCTCAATATTATTTCTGATTCTTGCTCATTATCAAAAATATTCCATGTCTGATTAAGATTTGATCCAGAGTATGGACTCCAGAATGTGTAAAGGATGGACAGCATACTCTGCAAAACATGCATGGTCATACCATATGCTAATTTTGTCTTACCCTCAGTAAGCTAAAGCTGTAACATGTCTAAATATAGAAAGTCAAACTGATTATGTAAGTACTGAGAATATAACAATCTCTCTCTCTCTCTCTCTCTCTCTCTCTCTCTCTCTCTCTCTCTCTCTCTCTCTATATATATATATATATATATATATATATATATATATATATATATACATATATACAAACACATACACACATATGTATATATACCACCTACCTACTCTGCCAAGATGGTGCTGTGGATGGTCATTACACATCTTTGTATTTTTTACAAATATATAATGTTTTCTTTTCCTATGTTAATATTGGATATATTTCATTGTGTGGTATTTTAATGGCAAAGTGATGAGTTACAAAATATATCATTTTTGGTACCACAAGATGAAATATATCCAGTATTAATGTATGAAAGAATACTTTCTTTTAATTATATACCAAACTTTCTCCAAAATCAAGATTTAGAAAATTACACTTAATGTTTTTGCACAACATGATCACCACTTTTGATAAATTCTCCTAACTTTCACAGGCCAATCGTTTTAATGTACATGACTTAAGAAAGCTGTAGGACTGGGTTGTAGATCAACAGGTTAGATATCTATCACAGTAAATTACATTTTGTCATTTTTGCAATCTATTTGACCCTGTCCAAAAAAATGCAAGTCCAGTTCAGCAATTAATCGAAGCAGGTTTGTCACTGTTGTCAAGAAAGGAGAAATAACTTCAGAGAGACACATATGACATATGGTCAAATTTCTTTATTAAATATTAATTTCCATTACATAGCATGATGTGAAAACTGAAAGTTTCACATGTGAAAATCTAAGTATATATTGTTCATGTGAAAATAATAGGACTAAATAAATATGAAAATAGTTTTTGCCATGAACTCTCAATATTTCACACTTATGCATATAATAATTTGACCCTATACTTGTATAATAGTAATTACAAGACAACTGCGATTGCGGTACAAAACTTTAATATTCTTGCACCTTCCCACACCATTACCTCATTCTTTTTCTTCTTTTCCTCATCTTCCTTCTCCCTCTTGTGGGATTCAGGTATGATGTCATCAAGCCATTGTAGTTCTCGCTGTGTGAAGATCCAGTCCATTCCCTTCCGCACAAAGCACATTGCCAAAACCTAAATTGAAAGAATTGGCCTTAATACCATTCCAAGAAAAATATCCTCATTCTGATGAAATCAAAATTTTCTGTCAATTTTCAGTTTTGTATGTACATGTGTATTAGGGATTTTTTAAGGAATCTCCAGCATATCTGGAATTTTTTAAGGTCCTCAGGAGTCCCCAATCCCAATATTGAAAATTTCCAAATCAAATATGATTAGAAGATTCAGTAGTTTACTCAAAAATTTCAATGATTACGACATCATTTCTTAACTAAATGATGGCCTTTGCTCCCATTCCCAATTCAATACAGATCATTTTCGTTGAGTTGTATTTTTAATCAAGACATGATACGCTATATATGGTGGCCAGAGTAACTTAATGGAGGAAGAACCCAGGAAAAACCCAGAGAAGAACTGCTTAAACAAATGTAGCTACTGGCAAGCTTTCTCACATACTTACACTGAGGCTTAAACACTGACAGAGGTGAGATGGCAGTGATCAGTAAAGGCAAGTGCTTTAGACTATGTGGCCACCTTTAGGTCCCCAAATAATACTGAGTTTTCAGGCAAGTGCTTTAGACTATGTGGCCACCTTTGGATCCCCAAATAATACTGAGTTTTCAGGCAAGTGCTTTAAGCTATGTGGCCACCTTTGGGTCCCCAAATAATACGGAGTTTTCCCATTTGTGCTAAATAACATCAGAAGGACTGTACCTAACTCACAATAAACACAACATGAAGCCCGCTATGAGGAATGAAACTCACCATGAGGGGGAATGCAATGGAGATGACCCTGACTGTCTTGATAACACACAGTATGGTCAGACACAGAACCTGAATTCCAGTGAAGACATGAACCCTCTTGGTTGGCACATGTCGGAGGTACATATAGTCAGGCTGGTATTTTGGTGGCATGAAGATTATAAGAACACGGTTCACTAGCTGCATCCCCTGAAGTGAGGACACGCCCATATAAAGAAAGACTCCATACACTACTGGCAGGGGAATGAACTGGAAAAACAAAACAAACTTGCAAAGTACATATGGAGTTGCTTCCCTTGAGAGGACATGCCCATATGCAGAAAGATTTCATATGCTGTTGGCTGGGGAATGAATTGGAATTAAGAAGCAAAATGAAAAAGTGAAATTACAAAAGCAAAAGTCTCTTCAAGGTAAGATATATCAGTATCCATATTACCTATACTCAATAATTCGTGCCCTGATAACTTAAGAACCTGCTTAAAATGCGGTGTCTGGCATGGATCCTGATATTTTTCCAAAGAAAATATATTTTAAAATGTGTTGAACATGAAAAATATAATGTTAAGAATTGGTAAATTGGTAAATTCAACCTTAATAATAGTTTGTTTTATCATTAAAAATGGTGATTAATGCCTGTCAAGATAGAAGTCATATTTGAAATTTGCATGTTATATCACATATCACATATTAGGTTTTTTCTTGTTGAGAGAAATAGCGATCAGCACACTGTAAATAAATTGTCTGGTGAAATAACAATCAATGAAAACTGCTGGTAAACGCTAACTGGTGGCAGGAGAGAATGAAATAAACACCAATTAAATGTCTTGCTATGTGAAATTCATGGTCTGATCCTTTAAATTCGCTTTAGTGTGATCACTATAATAAGAATATTTTCTCTTTTATGAAAAGATGAAAAGAGTCATTTGACCTTCACATCAAAACCCGTAAATACTTCTGTGAGAACCTAATTACATGATAGCTTTGCTTTGATCAACAACATGGAAAAGTTTTAGTTGCATTAAAAAAATCAATTAAAAGAGATCTGTGTTGTTTTTTTTTACTTTAAATATATCTTTTGTATCAAATTTCAAAGGTATGCCAATAGTAGCATAAGTTCTTGTAGTCACTACTGTTCTCAAAATTCATTTTATTTGATCCAAAATGCTGACAGTAAAGATCATTCAGTTGAGAAATCTGAGATTTTGGAGAAATCAAGTAGTAACAAAAAATGACATTTTTTTTTCAAAATGTGAAGTGACAGTTGTCACATGCGTCACAAACTGCAAGTATCATCATGTTAAAAATTTACGTTGTTTGAAATTTGTAGACCCATTAAATTCTTTTTGTTAATGATTAACTCTTGTGAATTATTTTTCATTTTACTTATACCGCAATCAAATCTATATATCTACCTATTGTTCAATTGACACTGTTTCTCAAACAAGAGTGTCAATCTTTTGTTAAAGAAAGGTCTACTTTGGATAAAACAATAAATGTATCCAATTTAACACAAATATCAGTGATGCAGTACACAATGGAAGAATGTTTTAAGCAAACAGAAACCATACAGAATAATGTTTTTGATGATTTCTTTAATATACAATAAATTATCCAAAAACTGAGGTTACTCTATGAGGAAAATAAACAAAGTACACCATTATGAAGTGATATTTATTCAGTTAATTTCAGCACAATTATTAATTGAGTATTCAACACTTTAGCACCCTATGATTGTCATCTGCCTCTGGGTGTTTTGTCTGTTGTGCCGATGTGTGAGTGACAGTCCCTAATGCAGTTGGTGCAGCCATACTGGAAAATCTGAGTGTGCTACTCGCATGGTCTCCCAAGAATGAGCTGCCAATGATGATGATTCAACACTGTAACCAACCAACCCACCCCACCACCATTTTGCCTCTACATTGATCCCTTTATTAGTTTTGGTATTTTGTTATAGGATCCTTAATAACTTGCAGCCTCACTTATAGTGCAATTGATGTTTTTGGACCCAATGATGCGCAAGTTATCAAGCTGTACTCTACTACCATATAAACTTGATTTTAAGTCAGCAAGCTGTACTCTACTACCATATAAACTTGATTTTAAGTCAGCAAGCTGTACTCTACTACCATATAAACTTGATTTTAAGTCAAACAGCAAACTGCACAGACTGATCACCTACTGCATAATGCATGGGCAGATATGGGTCTATGCAGTCTATAAAAAGTAATCAGTAAAACAAACAATACAGACCCTGATCTGCCAGCACATTAAATGACGGTATATCAGGGTCTATGATGCTTGCAGTTTTACTCAATTTATAAGCAAGTAACCTCAGATACTGATCATTTTAAATTAAACATGCAAAACCCTTAAACAGATACAAATATAGATCACCCTGTTTACAGTACCAGCATGTGTACTGGTATTCTTTTATTTCAATTAACTGGGGGCCCCGAGTGGCCGAGTGGTCTAAAGCGCTGTCCGTTACGGATCACTGCCATCTCACCTCTATCTGCGTGGGTTCGAGTCTAAGATTCGTCGAATGTGGATATGTGAGAGAGCTTGCCAGTAGCTTCTCGTGGGTCGGTGGTTCTTTCCGATGATTTCCCGGTTTCTTCCTCCACCATTAATACTGGCCGCCATGTATAGCCTTTCCTGTGCTGAAAAATGGCGTTAAACCCCACAACAACAACAACAACTTCAATTAACTCATTAACCCCTGTTGCCGTGTTTACATGGCAGGAGGTAGTAGCCTACTTCTGAGCTCTGTAGCATCAAGGTCAGGTATGACACAATATGATGGGTGGTATTACAGAAAGATAGACAGATGTAGCTTTATGATGATACCAAATAATATGGATATTCTAGTTGCACTACATAATACAGAGAGAAAAATGTAAGTTTTTGAACCAAAGTTTTTTTCCAGCTGAAATTCTCCCAAGGTTGGAATCCGATTTTGTGTCTGAATTTTAGAATTTTTGGTCTCAAATCTAAGATGGACCAGTCTGAACTGCACACAGACATGTGAACCTTTGCAAAAAGTTGGATAAAGAGTGGTCTCGACATGAAAATGATGGGTTTATTAAGCTATAAAAAAAACCAATGAAAAAAAATGTTTTTAACACAACTAGGCATTAGATTAAACTAAAATATCTTGGAGGTCAATGTATTAGAATGTATTCAGATATAGCCCCCAAAATGCTTTTCCTACTCGCATTTCAGGTGAAAACAACAAAAACCTCCAGGGGTTAATGTGTTAAAACAATTTTTATAGCAGTTTGAATTTACACATAAACAGCCAAGATGGCTTTTGACCAAAGCCAAACTGTCACTTACTCTAAAACATTATTATTTTGGCATTGTAACCATACCAGACTCCAGCACAACTGTGAGAAGCTTGGTCAAGTTAAACATGAAAGAAAAAAAGTTTTGTTAGTAGAACAATATTTTCCTACAGTAGTGCTGGTCAGAGGAAATTAAAAAGTGCATATTGTATAAAGATGAAGTTCAATGTATATTGAAACAATAATATACTTGAACTGTAAACATTTTATTTTTTTATGTTATTGTGTGACTCACTTAATGACAGAGCTGAAAGAATATAACAGTATTTTACTGCTGTCTGAATCTGGTGTTTGCTTGATTCCCATGCACTTAATATATGTGACATCTTTGTTGCCAAAATGTAATCTTTCACTGCAGTTCATTGCTATAATGGAGGTCAGCATTGTTCAGTGTGAACAACAATTTGTTCCAACTGATAAATAACCTTTTAAACTTTTTTTTTAATTTTTGGGTTGAAAATTTGTTTCAGTTTTCAGAGCAGAGGGGTTTCTGTTTACTATATATTATTGAAATTAAAGGAAAAATTCAGACCCAGAAAAATGATTAGTTTTAAGAAAATATTGAAAAAGTGCAGTTTAATTTTGGAGAGATTTTTCATATCTTTATAACAAATTAAAAAAATAATAAATTAAAGGAATTAAAATGTGGGGTACTTACATTCAGAACTTTTGTCAGAAATATGGACAGTCCAATCATCAGGGAAATGGCAATACCTGTAATCCTCTGTTCCCTGTGAAAATGAAATGAGTGATCCAATTACTGGTAATTACATCTTGATCCAATTACTGGTAATTACCACAGACAACAATAAAAAAGGCTTACATCTGTATTGGCCATTAATCATCATTTATACAGTCAAATGATGCATGTATACAATCAACAACATCATGCATACAATCAAATGATACAATACCATCATATACAGAAGCAAATGATTCAATAACATCATGTGTACAATCATATGAAACTGTAACATCACACATAGTGTTACAAATCTTGGCTCATTCAAAGTAATAAAGAAAAGAATGAAGCCAAAAAGCTTTATAAATTTAAAAAAATTATTTATTTCCCTAGAAAACACAATAAGGTATGAAAAAGGACTTACAGTTTGTGAATATAATCCTAAAATTATTCCTGGAATTTAAAAATATAAGTCCTATCACTCAAATCTCCTAAATGAACTCAAGTTCGAATCCTGGCAAAATTCAAAGATGGCAGACAATGATATCTGAGGAATGTAGTATTGATGTGTCAAAACTTCCATGTTGAATTTGTGAATCTGGAATAATAATATACAGGATTTGGAATTCCAAAGAATTTCCACTGAATATTTTTGTTCAAGAATTTTTATAAATAAGATGCAGTTCTGTAGTTTTCCAAAGAATTAATCATTAATTCTGAAGAACAGAAAAACTCAAAAACAAACTCAGTCTAGCAACAATAAAAATGCCTCTGAACTCTCAAGGTATTTATTTATGACTCACTCAAATTTACAAAAATGTTAGCCTTTAAAACACAATTTTAGATCATGGAATAGGTCATGTGGTCATTTTCTACAAGCCATTGGTCACATACCCCAATGAAGAACTAATAAAAAAGAAAATGATTTCATATGGGTAACATGTGGACCAACATAACCTTGGAAATAACCAATCGTTATCAATCAATGTATTTGAACTCCATGAACCAGAGTGAACTAAAAATAATGCTTCTGTAATAGGTTGTTCATTCTAAATAAACAGAATTTACTTGAAACAAAATATTGAATCCTATGAAAATAATCCTTACAATAAAATGTAATGAAACAAAAATAAAATAAAAAATAATTTTAACAGAAACACATAAGTAATTTTATTACATATTCATAACAGTACAATCAATTGATACAAAATCATCATATTCATAATCAAGTGATAATAAATTCATTTCATCATACCACAATAAACAAATAACTCCACATGAAACAAGTGACCAGAGTGGACTTACATTGCTCACCTGGTTGACATAGTAGAGTAGACCAGAGACTGCTCACCTGATTCATATCTGTCTCATGGCCAGGTGCAAGAGCAGTTGACCAATAAATCTGTATCAGCATTTTGCTTTCTGTTAAGATTTCTTCCAATGCACTGGACTGTATGTTATAAAAACAACTGTTTCCAAGTTTTCTAGTCCTTTCTAAGTATCTTTTATCCATTTTTGGCTGCATGTCATTATCATTTGTCCAATATTGAAAGGCAACTATACAATGATGCTTTGTGTCAAAGTTTGTCAAATTCAGTACATTCTTACTTTTAGTGACAGCAGCCATATTTGATAAAAAAATCATCAACCCATAAATCCAAAATTTTGTCAAATTATCATTAGTGGTTATTAACAAGATATCATCAAAGGTATTTCTATTTTTAGTAACTGGTGCCATAGCTGAAGGCAGATTAGCATTATTTGTATAAATTTAAAAGCCTTTTATGTCCAACCTGTTTGGCAAAATTCAGTTAAATTATGTTGAGTATTGTTTTAGGAAAGGTTGTTTAAAGAATTTTCCCTTTTTGGCATAATGGTGACAATATTTGATATTGTATCAACATGATTTTTATCAGTCAGAAAGCCCTTAATATCAGAATGCTTCTGTCAAAATTGGTCAAATTCTGCATTTTCATTTCTGAGAAAATGTCATTTACATTTATTTTTGTATTTAGTATTAGTGGCCAAAACTAAAAAGGTTTTTCTATTAAAAAAATGACAGCCATATTGGATAACAGAGTGGTATTATCTGTAAGAACCTGAAAAGTCTTCATTCTATGATGCTTTCTGTCAATCAAATTCTTTTCAATGATTTTTGTGCAGTTATTTAAAGTTTTATTTTAGTTTTAAATAATGGGGCATGTTTTTGATCACATATTATTATCATTTGTACAAAATGAATGTCTTTAATACCAAGTTTGGTTGAAGAATGGTCTGGCACTTTTTGAGACAAAGCTGAAAGTCAACAGACACATTTTTCCTGTTTTGGCCATAATCAAAACAACTCAAAATCATTTGTATAAATACATCTCCATGCAAGGGTGTTTTCTATTTAAATTTTATAAAAAAATTTTAAACATCTGATCATATTATGTACAAAATAAGGTAAACATTTACTTAACTGATGATAAGGCAATAAAATATTTAAAACTTGTACAATATTTTTAGGCAACCATACTCAATATACATGATTGAGTCCAACTGCAAACAACAGACACAGATGTGCCATCACATAATGTGCTGGCAGAACAGGGTCTATGATGATTATTTCAAGCATACTGTATAGACCCAAATCGTCTGGTGCATAATGATTTAGGGATCCAGATCTCTGCACTATACATCTGAATTTGACTTGTAAATGA
Organism: Potamilus streckersoni; assembly: GCA_016746295.1. Taxonomy (NCBI): domain Eukaryota; kingdom Metazoa; phylum Mollusca; class Bivalvia; order Unionida; family Unionidae; genus Potamilus; species Potamilus streckersoni. The sequence goes on from JAEAOA010000207.1 coordinate 617,951, forward strand.
AATACAGTATACTGCACACATTTTTTATGTTGTTGATGTTGTTGTTGTTGTTGTTGTTGTTGTTGGGCTTAACACCATTTTTCAGCACATGATAGGCTATTCATGGCGGCCAGTACTAATGGTGGAAGAAGAAATTGGGAAATCACCGGAAAGAACCACCGACCTACGAGAAGCTACTCACATATCTACATTAGCTGAATCCTAGACTCGAACACATTTTTTAAAGTTCAACAGAATTTGATTCATGGATTCAAAGTAAAAGCCCCAAGTTTTCAGCATAAAAAATATGGTAGCAAGTTAACAGTGTAGAGGCTCAAAAACAAGCAAAAAATATGAGAATGCTAGGAGATGGGTGTTTTTTTTCCTAATACTTGCTAAATCTTGTTCACTCAACACAATTCATGTGACACATAGCTTACACAGTCCTTCTCATTAATTGTGAGCAATCCAAAAGAAAATCATGATATCAAAGTACAGCAGAACCTGTCTTCAAATACCACCCATTATGCAAATAAAATGTCATGGTCTCTCAAGCAGGCTTTATTATAATTAGGAATGAATAACACGAACAGATCTATTCCAAGACAACTAATGCTTAAATCCCAATGGTAATTCACATGGGTAAACTCATGATTGTTATAATTCCACACCAAGTTGAAAGAATACTCATGGGTTTAAAAAAGTCAATTATATTAAAAATAGATAATAATTAAACTGTTAATGCTATTTCCACATTTTAACATAATGCTCACAAATATTTACAAAGGATAATTTTATTGAATGACAAACCTATACATTTCTGACAAATTTATTTATTTATTTATTGTCAAGAGACAAACATAGGTCACACATAACTATGACTCAGCTGATAAACAAGTTATATAACCTTCAAACTTTCTGTACAATATAGGATCTGTTCTTGTGCTAATTTCTACAAAATCTTGTCATAACTTAACTTGAATTTGCAAAAATTTGCAGTTTATTTTCAAGTCATCTGTTGTGTCATTAAATTCTACATGTCCCCGCTTTTTCATTTATTCCATAGTTCTATCCACAGCAGCGGACCCAACCATCATTGATACTGAAAACCGGAGAGAAAGATGGGACAGTGCAATTGTTCAGCCATCCGAGGGCAGTCACAAACTACCAAGATTACTCCTGAGGGGATGATACATGTGACCAACTTAGAGCTAAATATCGGGTGGAATAGCATCAAACAAACGGTGTCAATACATGATCCAGTTTATTGAAAACATATGCATAATATATGCCTTTATAGCAATGGTGGAGAGCAATCCAGAGAGTGAAAAAAGAATGAAGAGATTCGGACAGATTTTTTAATTAAGTTTGGTCAAGCAGCTTATAAAAAGTTTCATGGTTGCCAAGATGAACAAATCTGTGACACAGGTCAATATTAACAGACTGACAACTATAGTCACTTAGAGAAGAAAAAAAAAAATGAAAATACTGCACCAGGTATGGAGAAAAGGGATGAAACCAAATTTGGCTGTTTCATTTGCAATGTTCATCTCTGCATGATAGAATGTCAGTGTGTTACATCAAAGCATAATCATTGTAGAGAAGTAGCTTTGTGCTCCAATATGATTGTAAATAAGTTTATTTTATTGTCAAGTGTTGTTTCATTCCTTGATGAATACAAAAAGATGAGAATAAATTATATAGTGATATTTAATTTCCAGATCAGCTGTTCAATGAAATTAGGCAAAACGATCTTTTTTATTATACACATGAATAACTAGATTTTCATATCGTTAACCACATCATTAATGACAAAAAACAATAACACACTCTTAAAGTTTATAATAACCTTAAATATGCTCAATTATAGAAAGCAGGCCAAGTGAATGAATAAAATGAGAAAATATTTTTTTTTTGTAAAAGCAACTGAGCTGTGCTTGAAAATTCTATAATTAGTAACAGCTAAAATATGAATATTTTCAAGTTCTAAATATATAGAACCTCAGTACTCTGATGTTTAGTTTCGTTGTTGCAAAAAAACACTACATTAGTTATTCACTGACAAGGAAATGAAGATTTGAATTCGATCTTTGAATGAACAAAATCCCTATTTCCAACTGAATCCAATACAGCCAAGAATAGAATGGTACCACACATGCTATGTGGGTGCATCTATTTTTAGAAAAGGGGATTTTCTTAAAATGATAACACACATTTAAATTTTGTTACAACCAATGATATAATTGCAAATGTTAGGTTTGAATAATTGTGTACTTGTAATATTGTTGCCTGATTTATTTGCCTATATTTATTTTCATAAAATGAGTGATAAATGAAAAAAAGAGTCTTTACCTTAATATAGTACACTGAATTCTTCAACTTCACACTATACAACATATTTTGGACTGTGGTTTATTTGGTGGGAATAGCTAAATATTTAATTAATTTGAGCTAAATATTCAATCACATAATATTTAGATTATATTTTTATGAATTCTATATTTTCATTAATGTATGTGCCAAATGAATTATGAACATGGCCAGTGTAATGTAGAGGTGGTGTCATGTCCGTCATTATTACCCTTCTGCTGCTGATTAACAGGTCCACTTGTTGTTTCAGCCTGATATCATGTATATAACACAAGCATGGCAGTGAAAATTTTCACTAAAATAATCTTAAAAATGCTCTTTATGTTGATTAAATACATGTTAGTTACATGTAATAAATACATGTTAGTTACATTAAATACATTTTAAATATCATATACTGATATTTTAAGTTTCAAAACACAAGTTGGTATGCAGCACAAAATGATCACAAGAAGAACTAATATTGATGCATGTAGAACCTACTGTGTGCATCTTGTCAAGCAGTCTCAGACTTGTAGATCAGCTTATGTGCAGGTCATGCTTTTAACCTATAAAGTTTGGGTGTGGGATGCAGTTATATGCAAACAGGCTAATATATTATTACATGTGATAATACTCATTCCTAGATATTGGCTACAACAGGTACAACAATTAAAATTATTCATTTTGTTGACAGATTTAACAGTTAATTACTTCATCAGATACCACATGTGGTAATTTGGACTTTGTGTGTGTGTGTGTGTGTGTGTGTGTGTGTGTGTGTGTGTGTGTGTGTGTGTGTGTGTGTGTGTGTGTGTGTGTTGGTATTTGTAGAAAAAGAGGGATTGACTGATTTATTGATTGGTTCTTAATAAAACATCATTTGCATTAAAAAGAATATTCAGTGCTATGGCAAATAAATATTTAAATATATTTAAAAATAAGGCACTAAATACTCTTTCATATTCAGAAATTTCATGAATTACCTATCTGTTAATCACAGATGGTGTGCCCAGACACAAAATTCAACAGTCAATGGGGATTCAAACTTTCAATCCAATGACTGATATTAACAAATGAACCATCATCTTTCCCAGATGGAAAGAGAAGCTTAGAAAGCTCACCTGGCACCAATTAATTTTGGTGTTTCTCCTGGTGCATTGCATTCAGATTCCTTCCGCAAGCTGTTAACATGGTTGATGGAGGCAACTGTTTCCGACACAAACCAGGGAAGTCCAAGTGTGGAGCATATAATGATTAAGATGGCAACAACAAAGAGATCTAGGTGGTACCCATGGCCTTTCTGAAAAAGGTAAAATATTTATAACTTTATTTTTAGTCACCAGTATGAGAGGCTATGCAAACTTATACAAATTTACTGTAATAATAAAAATACTACTACTACTACTACTACTACTACTACTACTACTAATAATAATAATAATAATAATAATAATAATAATAATAATAATAATGATTTTATTTAAAGAAGAAGCTCATTTGGACTGTATGGTTCAAGGTTACTCAAAATCTGTATGCATGCATGCAAACAGTAGTGTTTTTTTTATGGCACACCAGCACAACAGTGGCAATTAAGTGACAACTAAAGTAAAGCCTGAAAAATGTAAAATTGAATTGAACAAAAAATTTAGGAAGATAATCTGTACTAAATAAATGCAAACATGAAGTAAAACAAGATAACATACAGCAATAAAGGTGTTAAAATTCTGTAAAATATATAAAATAAAAGATATTGGTTAAATATTGGTTAGATGTTAAATCTTTAAAACATATAGGTCATTTATTTACAGATAAAACGAATAAGCCTGGTTGAGATATGTCCTGCAAATGTTGTTGTGTGGAAATTAGTTGGGTTTTTTTCAGTAAATGGAAATCCAGGTGGTTGCACTGTACAGGCATTTACCTTACAGGTCACTTACATCCCATATTTGTCTATGTGGGTCTTTTTTTGGCCAAAATGTAAGAAAGCTTACCAGTAGTTTCCGTGGATCATTGGTTCTTCCTGGGTTCTTCTCCAGCAAAACATACAAAAGTCTGCAAAGTATAACACTATTGTGTGCTGATAAATGGCATTTAACACATAAAAACAGCTTTTCAATCACAGATCGCAACTTTGAACCATTTGACTAAAATGTCCATAAAGGTATTCCTTAAACCATTTAAGGTATCCACAAAGTCTGATAATGACAGATGGTCAAGGATTCAAGCTACTGTGCTGAACCTGATAGGGTTATACCTTATCCCAAATTGCAAGCCATCAATTAAGTCTGGAAACTGTGAGTGATGGACAATTCAAGTTATTGTGCAGAATCCAAACTGGTAACAAATTGATGGACAACATAACACAAAAAGTTCTGCCTTAATGCTGGTGTGTTAAAAAAGCAGCTGGAATTGGAGCTGAACAAAATCTAATGCAGATATATCTTTCCAGACAGGATGAGTATCTATAACCAGGTTTTCAAGATGGCTGCTGTGGTAGCCACATTGGATGTCAGATTGAAATGATTTTCATTAGGACCGACTCAATATCATAAAAAGGCGTTTTGTAAAAATCCTATGTTAATCTGGCCATCCATTCAGGTGGAGTAGCAATAACAATGTTGTCGTGATGGCAGCTGTGGTTGAGTAGCAGTATATTCCTTTAGGAGCAACAGGACATAGCGTTCTTGTAAAATTTCCATGTATGTTTTAATTTAGCAGGAGTAGCTACAAGAATATATATCAAGATGACTGTCATGGCAGTCATATTGACCATTGTATCAGCACCATTTCCATTGGTGCTAGACATCACATAAGTCTATAAGTGAAATGCCCATGTTGATTATGACCATCAAATCAGAACTAGCAGTTACAAGAGTGGCCATATTGAATCTGCTAGCAAGACCATTTTCATTGAGGACCAACTTAGAGAAGCAATAACAACTTTCAAGATGGCTGCCATTGTGGCCATATTGGACACCAGACTGGCACTATTTTCATCTAGAACCAATCAGACATCATAAGAAGTCTTTCACTGAAAACCCCATGATAAACATTGGATGACAGAAGGACTATGTATAACAATAGAGCTAAAAGATGTTATAAATTGTAAACTATTTTGAGAACTGCAATGTTTTTAACAATGTGATGATAATGGCTTTTCATTTCACTGCAGATATAAAGTCCAGTATTATGTGATTACAATAAGTTTATTTTCCTTCCTGTTGACGATGACAGCAGTGATCTGTTGGTCCATAAACATCAAGATGGTGGCAAGGGAGGCAGGAATCAGAGCTGCAACAGCAAGCCACCATGGATTACCTCCAAATGGGTTCACCACCCAGCCCCTTCTTGGATTTGTTGGCTGTAGAACAATAAAAAGAAAAGTAAGCCAGAAATGTGTACATTTGATGCCCATGCAGCCTCTGTTTGATTAAATAGTGCAAGCAAAAAGTGGCAGAATGAATGAACTATGTATGAACAATAGAATGTATTTAAATATATCCAAACAATAGAATGTATGCATCTAGGAATGAACAATAGAATGTATGCATCCATGAAAGAACAACAGAATGTATGCATCCATGATGAACAAGAAAATGTATGCAAATATGTATGAACAAAATTTATGCAACCATGAATAAACAACAGAATCCAAAAACATAAGCCATTACAGCCTTGCAAAGACATAAGCCAATACAGTTTTGCAAAGACATAAGCCATTACAGCCTTGCAAAGACATAAGCCACAACAGCCTTGAAAAGACATAAACCATTACAGCCTTACAAAGACATAAGCCATAACAGCTGATTCAGGTTGACCTGGACATGGTTTTAACCCACTACCCACTGGCTGAGATTCCATACAAATGACCAATTAAGCCATCATACTAATGATGAATTAAGATGGATCAGCATAATAAGTTTCATCAATGTAGGACGGAAATTGTTATTCAAAATGTAGTAAATTTAAACATACAGAGGATTAACAAACAAGTGGCTCAAATTACTACCACAAAAAAAGGTCACCAACTAGTTTGGTATACTTAAGTTACTCACTTTGAGTTGGATTCACATATAAATTTTTATACCTGTAGATATGATACTGAGGGTGTAGTGCAGACATGTGCAACCTATGGCAACCCAGTGTTATCCACTTAATTACATCATAGGGTGTGGTGTTAAAAATTTCTTATCAATCTAAATACCATAGGAGTTTCACATGCCTGATTGAATGATTGAAAATATATAAGCCTCTCAAAAGTGAAAATCAAGTCACTGTGAACTAATCTCATACTGCTACATGAAATAAGGCATTACAGCAAAAAGTCTCCCAAGCATGACAATTATTCACAGCAACCTACTTTTAGCAAGATTTCGAGTACTCTTTCTGCATCCACATACCAATTTCCATGAAGAGGCAAAACAGGGTCCAAGATATAGAGTGTAATGAACAAATAGCTTAGAATACAGAATTTGCTTAAATTGTTCTAATTAAGTCACAGTGACTTACTTTTTATACAGGTGAGTTGCTCAAAGATGCACCTACATACTAGTTATACATACTAATTACCATGTCATTAGGTGAAATATGGCCCAAAATATTAAAGGCATTTTGAATGAATATTTGCAAATTGAGAAGTCACTCAAGCAAGAAAATTACATAACAGTGACCTAGTTTTTGCTATGACTAAATGAATTTCAACAATACATATATATGACAATTTTCACGAATATTGTCCAAGATAAGGATGATGTAATGAGTAAATAGTTGACAATGCAAAAATATCTCACAAATAAAAATTAGGTCACAGTCACACAGTTTTTGGAAGGCTATGTTACATTTCCTGTGATGCATCTACATCCAACTTTCTTGAGTGTAGCTGCAGTAGGGTCCAAGATATTGAGGGCCAAATCATATGAATGGCTATAAGAAAAAAAGTCACTCATGTGAAAGTGTGGTCAATGACCAAACTTTTGTTTTGTTGAGTAACTCTACCAGGATGCATCCATGTACCAATTTTCTGGAGTGTTGGTGAAAAAGGGTCAAAGATACTGTGAATAATAAACATTTTAGATACACAAAAGTTGCCCAACTATGAAACAGAGGTCACAGTAAACTAGTTTTTAAATGGTGAAATTTTCTTGAGCATCAGTGAAATAAGATCTAATATCATAAGGATGAAATCTGAACAAATGCCTGAAACTACAAAAGTCACTCAAGCATGAAAAGTTGCCTAGTTTGGGTATGGATGAGTTACTCTTGCAGATATGCATCCACATATGAATTTTCATGAATTTCACACATGAAAATTTTCACACATGAAAATCTGGTAACAATGACCTAGTTTTGATATGATTTTGTCGTTCTTTTTGAGATGCATTCACATACCAATTTTCTTGTGTGCAACTCAAATGGAAGACACTGAGGGTGTCAAAATTCATTTTCCCTATTTTAATATCTGCTAAAGATAGTGTATTTTAGACTAATTCAGGCTGATTTTTTAAAGCATAAAAATGGAGTCATTTTAGTTACCCATGTGCTTAGAACATGTACAATTTCTACAAGTACAGTATCCAAAGAAATGTCAGCCACATTACATCAAAGTAGCAAAGATATACAACATTCTTTGCAACTGTGCATGATTCAAATATGCAAAAATATGCAAACAACTTCACAATGTCACTCTCTTTATAGTATATAATAACTGGTGAGCACCCCCAAAGCAATGTGAATATCATCTCACAGTGACCAAGTTTTTATATGGTTTAATTATTCTTCCATATACCAGTTTACATGAGTTTAGGTGAAATAAGTTCCAATATACTGCAGGTATAACAAATGACACAATGAACATAACAAAAAAATGCATGAGTGAATTCCCCATACTGACAAAACCAAAAAAAAATCAATGCCAACAGGCTGATCAAAGCCAAACTAGGGCAGATTTTTGTAATGTTTCATCATATTAAAAATATTTAGGAGTTTTTTTTGTGAATTTCTAAGTTCTTAGGGGATGCAAACTGTTATTTGCTTTGCACTGCATGAAAAAGCAAAATTCTTTTATCTTCAGTGGTAGCAAATGTACATTTGACATTTGAATTTTGTACAAATAGGGTAACATGGTCATATTCCGACCACGAGGGATAATTCCGACCGTTATTTACTTCCCGCTGTTTCCCACAAAAATATGCAAATTACTTGCTGTGCTCTTTGTTTTTGTTTGTGCACATGCAAATTAGAAAAGATGTTTCCAGGAGGACATCGCATGACAAAATGACGTAATAGCCCAAATGTTCTCGCTTCCACAAGAGTTTAGAAGCGGAATTCAGAATTTTTAATTTTTTTTATTCATGACGCAAGTCAGGCATCAATCATCCAAGATTTTGTATAGCTTTCAATAACATAACAATTAAGCTTTTGTAGCTTTAAAATAATGCTTTGTCTCTATTAAAAATTAAAAATTGCACCAGTTTTATGACAAAAAAAATATTATGCAATGTTCTGTATCGTGGTCAGACTTGCCCCAGGTTATTTTTCATAAGAGGGCACTTCCGACCAAGAACATACGTGTAAAGAAAATGTTGAACTATGATTAGTTTGCATAGAACTTTGAAGAAAAAGAAAAACTAGAATAAGTATCTAATTAAAAACAAATAAATAAAAAGTCAAAGGTATAAATCTAAATAAAAATAAAACATTAATTCTCTCCACAAGTATCTCCACAACTACATTCACAATTGTCTATGTAACTTTATCACTTTCTATCAGCTATTTCTCTATCTGAAAAGAACAAAAGCAATTAAAAGCTTTAAATATGTCAAGACAAAACAAAATCTTTTTATTTTGCAGATGAAACTTGTAGATGTACGGTTCATATATAGTGGTCGGAATTACACATATTCGAGGTCGGAATAAGCCACAATACAGTCGGATTTACCTGTATATATAGTCACAATAAAATAATTTTTTCAGAAAGAACTAAAATTATATGCTTTTTTAATATTGAAACTTGTTGCAAGAAGCCTTCTAGACTACTTCCCAAATCTTAGTTACATATACAGTAGTCGACTTCAATAATGAAGCTGTCAACAAGTGTGGACAACCTAAGTGGTCGGAATATGACCAGATTACCCTATTGGACAGTTTAAATTTGTATAACTATGTTTGACAGTTAAATTTAGTAACATTAATCAAATCAACAAACATAAATTTGATGCCTTAAAGCCTGTGTTTATAATGAAGTGGTTCCACCCCTTAATTCAGTCATAAAAGTTGCTTATAATTCCGTTCTTTTTTGGGAGTGCTGCAAATTAATGGCATGACACATTTGACAAATTCTGTTAGTGACTAATCCTGTGATTTCCATCCTTTTTTGGCTGTGACCATAAAAATTATTTTTTTCTGCACCTCACGACCCTGTTTCCACATTTTGATAAGTTTTGGAATCTTCAAAAAATTCCTGGTGACCATCTGCAACCCTCAAGAACATCAGCGCAACCCAAGATTTGTAAACCACTAATCTGAAAATATCAGCATTTGCAAAGGGTGCACAAAACTTATTATTGAGGGAAGAAAGAGAGGTATGACCAATTTATTTTAAGTGCATCTGAGAAGAAAACAAAGGCATGCATCAGAGACTGGTGATCAGCTGTAACCTTGTTCAAATAAAACTTGGCATTAAATTTCATGGAAATCAAACAAAAGATGCTAAAATGTTCTCGAGTCATTGTAATGCATATTCTTTATTGATTAAGAGGAATAACAGGATAAATTAGGAGTGGTGCTAGCATATTCACAAACAATTAGGAAGCTTGTTCAGAATCAGTCATGGGCCATAACTCTTAAATCAGGCAAAATCTGCCGATTTGAAATCTTGAATTGTCAAAATTAAGTTTGGCATCAAACTGCTTAAAATCAAAACAAAAATGTGAATGCTATCAAGTTCACAAACCATCAGAATATCTATTTTCAAAGATGGCCTGTATTTCTGCATGATCTGGTTATAATGTGCTCATCTTAAAACAACTGTCCCTGGTGCAATGAAACTAAACTAAATTGAAAATCAAACAAAACTTAAGAGACAGACAGACATACAGGCAAATGTTCACTATTTCAATAACCCACTGCCTTTAGGCAATGACTGGCAGCAAACAAAAGACAGCTAGGTTTACCTTCAAAGTTTCTGGTACTTCCAACTTGGGTGTTGCAAGACCTATTCCAGCATCTATGGCAACCATCGATAGAATGGCAATCAGAACAGCAAAGTCACTGATGATTGTTCGCAACTGTGATGATAAGAATAGATGTGGTTTTTATTTTATTAACAAGAAAAACAACAAGATTTCCGATTGCTTACCTTGCTTATATAACAGGGGACCAAAGGCGGTTTATGAAGTACTGTCTGATACAAGATCATATATACTGCATAGCCCTTGCTCATAAAAAGAAAATAAATTACTAAAAAATGTTGTTTGGGGAAACAAATGTAACAAATTTTATGACTTCTTATTAAAAGCTGTTATTTTATAATGTTCCCAGGTCCTATTTACTGTCTTCATTGATAAAACAAGCGAAATATGAAAGTTTCTGTTACCACTTTTTGTGATTTTCTTCCAAGTTCAAAACATATAGGGATCAATTTTTTGATATTTTTTGGTTTACAAAATGGGATCCATGCCCTAACCCTATTTTATAAGCAGGTTCAGGAGCTATCCGGATGCAAGTTATTTAGGGAGTGGTGTATACAGAACAGACAACACCTACCTTTGCTGGGAGAAAATTGCTTTTCCTGAATGACTTCAGAGTACATGCTATTGTAAATGTTCCCAAGAAAAGAAGGACAGAAAGGATGAATACATTTGGTACGTAATTACATCCCTCTCCCTCCAGTATGCCACCATATTCCTCACAGTCCTCACGTATAACTTTGTGCCCATTGAATGGGGTAAGTGAAGATGACGTGTTGAATAGCGTCACTAAAGTAGCATTTGTATTATTTTCCAGTTTTGGCACACACCGGCAGACATAATCAGGGTTCACATATGGATGGATTTCTACTGGGTCTTCTTGAGTCACATGTACAAGTTTCATTACAGCTTCTTTTATGAAGATAAGAGAAATGAGGGCTGCAAAGCTTTCCTCTGTAAATCGGGTAATGTATCGCACCAAACCACTGAGATCAAAGGCTACAATTGATAACATAATAGTTCCGATCCACAACCCGGTCCACCAACGAAGCTCCAAGTAATTGAAACCATTTTCTCTGAAGAAGAAAAAAAATGAATTTTTCTGAAGAAGAAAAAAAAATGTAATTCTAACAAAATTGAAATTGCAACACTCCACCAAACTGGATGAATATAAAATTTTCAAAAAAATATAAGATATACAGTAGTAAAATTCTTTCTATTCAACCAAGATGTGCCTTTTCAATAAACTGTTATCTGCAGTAATGAAAGTACAATTTTGACTGTAAATTCACATATCCTAGTGTCTATGAGTCCAATCATACTGTATATCCTTATGACCGACCATCTGTTCATATCCTTGATTAACCTAAGTGTTTTTATATCAGTTTCTCAATTTCCAGTTGGCCAGAGTCCTGTTTTCTATGCTGACATCATGTTACTGTATATGCAAACAATTATTTAATAACAGCAAACTTCCTTACTTGCAGCAACTCCTTGTTGAATCCTATTTAAAATGCCTTATCATTCACCATTTATAAGCCAGAGGTATTGGTCTCACATGAAAACTGCCTTATCATCTGCAATTCATATGCCAGAGGTCATGGTCTCACATGAAAAATGCCTTATCATTAGCCATTCATATGCCAGAGGTCATGGTCTCACATGTAAAATGACTTATCATTCACCATTCATAAGCCAGTGGTATTGGTCTCACATGAAAAATGCCTTATCATTTGCAATTCACATGCAAGAGGTCATGGTCTCGCATGAAAATGCCTTATCATTAGCCATTCATATGCCAGAGGTCATGGTCTCACATGAAAAATGCCTTATCATTAGCCATTCATATGCCAGAGGTCATGGTTTTACATGAAAAATGCCTTATCATTAGCCATTCATATGCCAGAGGTCATGGTCTCACATGAAAATGCCTTATCATTAGCCATTCATTTGCCAGAGGTCATGGTCTCACATGAAAAATGCCTTATCATTTGCAATTCACAAGCAAGAGGTCATGGTCTCACATGAAAAATGCCTTATCATTTGCCATCTGTATGCCTAGGTCATGGTTTCAGATATATAGCATGCAGAAAATAAATTAGAGTTGAATAATCTTTCTATTTAAATACTTATATTGTGAACAATAATGGTATTATTATGGCTAAATTTTGCCTGCAATAATGCAGCAGAGCTGGTAAAACTGATGTTAGTGGCAGTACAATCACCATAATTTATATCATCAATTACTGAAATAAGAGGGGCCCTGAGTGGCCTAGTGGTCTAAAGCGTTATCCGTTACGGATCACTGCCATCTCACCTCTGTCTGCATGTGTTCGAGTCTAGGATTCGGTGAATGTGGATATGTGAGAAAGCATGCCAGTAGCTTCTCGTGGGTCGGTGGTTCTTTCTGGTGATTTCCCGGTTTCTTCCTCCACCATTAATACTGGCCGCCATGAATAGCCTATCATGTGCTGAAAAATGGTGTTTAGCCCTACAACAACAATAACAACAACAGAAATAAGAAGTAACTTCCATCTAGTAAAAGTTGTACTTTCAGGGCTGCATTTCAGAATTATGTAGTAATCTCCATTTAATTAGATGGACATAGAGATATAGAGTATCAATGGACAGATGGACTTATTATGAATGTACAGATGGACATAAGGATATACAGCATGAATGTACTGATGGACATAGAGATATACAGTATGAATGTACAGATGGACATAAGGATATACAGTATGAATGTACAGATGGACATAAGGATATACAGTATGAATGTACAGATGGATATAAGGATATACAGTATGAATGTACAGATGCACATAAGGATATACAGCATGAATGTACAGATGGACATAAGGATATACAGTATGAATGTACAGATGGATATAAGGATATACAGTATGAATGTACAAATGCACATAAGGATATACAGTATGAATGTACAGATGGACATAATGATATACAGTATGAATGTACAGATGGACATAAGGATATACAGTATGAATGGACAGATGGACATAAGGATATACAGTATGAATGTACAGATGGACATAAGGATATACAGTATGAATGTACAGATGAACATAAGGATATACAGTATCAATGTACAGAAAGACATAAGGATATACAGCATGAATGGATAGATGGACATAAGATATACAGTATCAATGGACAGATGGACATAAGGTCATATAGTATCAATGGACAAATGGACATCAGGACATATAATATGAATGGACAGATGGACATAAGGATATACAGTATCAATGGACAGATGGACATAAGGATATACAGTATCAAAGGACAGATGGACATAAGGATATACAGTATCAATTGACAGATTGACACAAGGACATATATTATCAATGGACAGATGGACATAAGGATATACGGTATCAATGGACAGATGGACATAAGATATGCAGTATCAATGGACAGATGGACATAAGGACATATAGTATCAATGGACATATAGTATGAATGGACAGATGGACATAAGGATATACAGTATCAATGAACAGATGGACATATAGTATCAATGGACAGATGGACACAAGGACATATAGTATCATTGGACAGATGGGCATAAGGATATACAGTATCAAATAGAAAGATGGACATAAGGATATACAGTATAAAATGGACAGATGGACATATACTATCAATGGACAGATGGACACAAGGACATATAGTATCAATGGACAAATGGATATACAGCATGAATGAAGAGATGAGCAGAATTAAGGATATACAGTATGAATGGACAGATGGATATAAGTATATACAGCATGAATGGAAAGATGGGCACACACAAGAATATACAGTATGAACGGACAGATGGATATACAGCATGAATGTACAGATGGACATAAGAATATACTAATGTACACCAAAGTTAACAATACATAACAGATATATATGGTTTTATTCCAGTAAATATTTGAAAATATTTCAAAACTGAAGTTGAGAATCATTGTATTACCATCAAGTGGTGAAGCTATAAGTGACAATATGAAATGTTTCCACTAAGTGATCTTATATCTACTTCTAAAAAGTTTGTTTTCTTTTTATTATTTTATTTATTTGTTAAGGGTACAAAGAGTTGATTTGAATGGATTTTTATATTGATAAAAAGAAGTTGCAGAGTTTACAATAATTTTAGGACAGTGTCCTTTAACAGATTTATCTTGTATGTATAATGCTTAAAATTGTGTATTTAGCCAAATTAATGACTGTTTTCAAACAAAAATGAAAATATTGTTATTTTCTTAAGACATTTCTTGCACAGGTTAATCAGAGAACATTGTTGGAGAACATTTTGATGAAATATTGTGAGGCAGTCATTTTGTAAAGAAAATGACTTTATTTATTTCAATTTTGGTTCTTTATGTTCATTTCTGCAATCAAACATGAATTTGTTTTTACCATGGCAGTTTGCAGTCTACATCAGTAACAGATGCTGCAACAAAATTTTAACCGAAGCTTAATCTCAGTTTGCAATCAATATCATAAATGCTTGATTTGTCCATCACTTTCAAACAGAATTATGATTGTGTTAGTATGTAGAATTGGAACTTTAACAACATTATGAATATATTTAACCAAATGAATTTCCTAAAAATGTGTCTGTTTTTCATTGAGCATAAAAAGTTCACTGTATGGGTGATAAAATATTGTATAGCAATAATCTGCAGGTCTCATGTGAAAACTAATTTAACAAAATTAATTCTTGAAGCCTACTTTGTATGGTTTGGAGTTCATTTTATGACCATTTATAACAACTCCCTAATAATTAAATAAATGTATGGCATAGATTCTATAGTATTGACATATTTTTTAGATCTGTTCATCCCGATTAGGGTGGAAAGAAGGTGCAGAAAAAGAAGAAAAACTAAATCGGCCTAACTACTGAAATACAGATCTGAATAACATACGTAAGGACAGATATAGTTCCTAAATGAGAAAATACATTCATTCCAAAAGTAATATATCCACTGTCACGATAAAAGTAATGTAGCCACTATGGCCATATCATATTTTTTGCACTGATATATTGCAACACTTCACTATGAAATAAAAAAAGAATTGAGCTAATACTAATGGTAAACTCAACAAAAAGATTATAAAACAAATTAAAGACTATACAGAATTATAAATCTGTCTGACATGGATAAAGAGAAAGTAACACTTACCTACAAATGTCATATACAATTGCCTCAAAAACAAGAAGAGGACCAGTCATGCCGAGGAGCAACAGAGGTTGCCCAGAGAAAAAAGCATAAATAATGCCTACAACAGCAGCACCTAGCAGACTTTCAATGGTTGCCTGCAAGAGAGAAAGAAGAAAACTTCTAGAATCATCCTACCTTTTCAATCCAAGCTCTATCAACACCAGAAATCATCCAAGCAATTAAAATGCTCAAACAGCAATTTATATATTTAAACCCCAATAATATTTAGGATATCATTCTGAAGTTGCCGATATTCAATAATGTAGCATACCACATATACTCTCTTATAAGAGAAATTATTTTTTTTGTAGTCTTTACTAATGGGTGAACATATAGTTGAATTACTTATAACTGTATATTTGTATAAATGAAGATGCCAACCATCCAGACCTTGCATTTAGTAAAAAGAAAGATAAAAAGTGAATTTTGAAAATAGTGAAAAATATCTTGACATTAGATATGTCCACTTTGATGGTCGATACTGTATTATAAGTAAATCCCCAAATCAAAGCAAAACACATAACTAACAAACTATGGCTTGAAGTATTTCAGAACTAAAATCTGCCAGTTGCTCATCAGTTTTGCAATATCTGTGTGCATTTTGCTAGCAATGTGTTTTATCACACCATCTTTGCCATGTTCAATGTTAAAATTTGAAGCACACTGTGTGCAAAAAGCATGATGAACAAATCTTTGATTACTGAAGGCAAGACCAATTTTCAGTGTATTCTAAACTAAACTTCACTTTTTGGGAAATGCTTTTCTTTTTCCATGGTGGTGAAGACATTTTATCCATAGCTTAATTACTGAACAATATAAATCCAGAAGATGAAACATCAAAGAAACAATGTAGAAGATTGTGTCATCACAGACACCAGTTGAAATGAATAATAAAAATTCCAAATACAATCTAGATTTAAACCTAAGATTTTTGTAAAATTGCCTGTATAACAGATATCAAGGTTTAAAATCACACTAAATGGAAAATTCCATTAAATCTATCAAAATCAGATGCTACCAAATGTCCCCATTGTAGAAAAAAAATTAGAACGTGTGCATCTTCATGTCAATGGTTCTTCTAATTAGTGGTGGCGGTGCTTGCACGGAAAATATGAAATCAAGCAAATATCTGTAAAGTATGATAAATAATAATCTTTCAACATCTCACAAATTCTTACACTCATCTTTGTTGAAAGTAGCCTATTAATTTATTTTTAAAAAATGCTAAACTAGATTGACTGGCAAGTCATTGACTTCAATAAACTGACCTACATGTTTAATGATTCCACCCAATTTCATCATTGGTTTCAGGCAGAAACTTGTTCATAGATACTTCAAACAACACTTACACATGTATAATAATCTCATCTTAATCAAATTCTTTAAAAAAGCTGTCTTCATTGAGTGTTTATTTAAAGAATTTACAGTTGTTATGTATATGCACCATTATTTTAAAAAATTCCAATTGGACCCAGTTTTTTTTCTCTCTCTCAAGTATTTGTATAATTTCTAGACTTATAAATAGAAATTAAAATACTGTAAAATGCTTGCTACTGGTTACAATGTACCAATTGGTCATAGTTCTACTAATATTGTGACTACCAGTATAGGTCCATTATTGCAAGCAACTAGCAATTAATTGAATAAAATTGATTTTATTCCTGATTTTAGCCAATTGAGGATTTATATATTCATAAATTTGTGATATCCAGAGTGAATCAGTGAACTGCTACCGAGTTGTGAAATTCAAAACAAAATTGACACAGTTGGTAGCTCTGGATATGCAAAGTTTGCAAATACCATTTATTTAAATGTGATTTTCTTGTACAAAGTAAGTTTTGGAGTTGTAGAGATTTGCCCTGTCAATGATGTGTGCAAATTTGTACTTTTTACCCAACTTTGAACAACCTATGTATTGTCTTCTAAATGGGAGCAAATGATTTTTTTGTGGGGTAACATTTTTTCATATTGTGGTTGCTGCAACTACAATTTAATGACACCCAAAATGTGCATATTATAGGAGCCCAAAATTTGCAGTCACATCGCATAGTGAGCTGGGAGATCTGGGTCTATGCAGTTTGTTAGGAGTAATCATTATATCAAACAAGATAGACCTTGATCAATAAGTGCTTTAAAAAATGGCAGACCAGAATCTTTGTTGTTTTCAAACTGACTCAACTTATAAATGAATATGAACAGTATCAAACAGCATCACTTGAATGTATTAACTGATGCAGAAGACATGTGACCTTGAAAACTATTAACACTGCTATGGCAATAGCCAATGATAATACCAATGTCACTACCATGGCTTTTGATAATGATGCCACCACCATGGCTATTGCCAATGATGCCACCAATACCACTACCATGGCTATTGCCAATAATGTCACCAATGCCACTACCATGGCTATTGCCAATGATGCCATCAATGTCACTACCATGGCTATTGCCAATAATGTCACCAATGCCACTACCATGGCTATTGCCAATGATGCCACCAATGCCACTACCATGGCTATTGCCAATGATGCCACCAATGCCACTACCATGGCTATTGCCAATGATGCCACCAATGCCACTACCATGGCTATTGCCAATGATGCCACCAATGCCACTACCATGACTATTGCCAATGATGATATCAATGTCACTACCACAGTTACTGCCAATGATGACACCAATGTCAATACACCACCATGGTTATTGCCAATGATAACATCAATGTCACTGACATGATTATTGCTAAAGATGATACCAATGCCAATACCATGGTTATTGCCAATGATGACACCAATTTTACCATCATGATTTTTGCCATTGACACCAATGCCAATACCATGGCTACTGCTAATGATGACATCAATGTCACAATCATGGTTATTGCCAATGAATATACCAATGTCACCACCATAGTTATTACCAATGATGATACCAATGTCACTACCATAGTTATTGCCAATGATGACACCAATGCCAATACCATGGCTACTGCTAATGATGACATCAATGTCAAAATCATGGTTATTGCCAATGAATACATCAATGTCACCACCATGGCTATTGCTAATGATGATATCAATGTCAATACCAAGGTTACTGCCAAAAATGATACCAGTGCCAATACCATGGCTACTGCTAATGATGACATCAATGTCACAATCATGGTTATTGCCAATGAATACACCAATGTCACCACCATGGCTATTGCCTATGATGATATCAATGTCACTACCAAGATTATTGCCAATGATGACACCAATGCCAATACCATGGCTATTGGCAATGATTCTGGTAAAGAGACGGCTAGATCTCATCATATTTGTAAGACAAAAAATAAGATTAACTGATGTACATTGTATAGTTATCCTTCACTACAAAACCCCTTAGTGCTGCTTTGTAATACATTTATATGGTAATGAATCAAATCAAACAGATATAATTGTTTTATTTGAATTATTTCACTTAACATGGAACATCACCATACTTATATGCTCATTATCAAACTTGCCCAAGACTGTAATGCTATAAGCCTGTATTCAAAGCTTGATAATCAGAAATATGGCCTCCAGAGGATAAAAAGGTTACCTAGATAAAAACTAATATGTACAGGCTTTGTACATCATGGAACATGTACTAGATTTTCATGATATAAACACACTAAGTTTGTTTGAAATTGGATCAGAAATATGAACCCAAGAGTGGTAACAAGCAATTATTACAGATTGGCAGAGCAATACCATAACATCACATCACCAGGTGAGCTAAATCTTACAATATTTGTGCCTGTCGCATCACTGATAAGTCCCCCAAATGTCACAATAGGGGTCAAACATGCGAAGTACAGGAAAACAAATGAGGCAAAACACTGGATATGGACTGCATCTCTGAAGTCTGAGACAAACCAGGGAATCTTCCGACGAACATCATTTATTAGACCACCAAACAGTCTGAAGAAAAAAAACATGTAAAGTTAAAGATGGAGGAATATGAATGTATAGTTTTTCCATAACAATAAACCCAAGCTTTATGAAAAGACCATCCCCTGCTAAAGTAGACAAATAAACCTAGCCTGATCACAAAAATTTGAATCTGATGGACATTGACAACGGTAGTTACATAGAATTAGAAATAGAACTTGGGAAGTGGTACCCATACATCAAATATCCTTTGAGTAATGGTAGTTATACAGAATTACATAGGAATTTCGGAAATGTACCCTGATATGACACATCCATAAAATAATGTATAAATACAAATTTTAGGATTCATCAGATGTACTCAATAGATTTTGCCAACCCCACCCCAACCCACCCCAAGCACCTTGTACACCCTGACTGATTTATAACTTCAAATTTGAGTGTCACCAAGTAGAGCCTAACACTATCACATTCTTTGTGTTATGGAACTGCACCAATGACACCGATGAGATAGGTCATGGGTTCGATCCCCAGTCAAGTCCTACCAAAAACTTACAAAAATGGTACTAACAGCTGCTTCACTCGGAGCTCAGTATTAAGAGCTTAGAGTTAGGACTGGTCAGCCTGGTGTCAGGATAATGAGACTGGGTGTGACATCATGCTATATGTCTGCAGCATAATGCCCATGTGCTAGACAACATTATAAACAGACATCATAGCGATATGACTGAAAAAATTGTTAAAGCTATGTTAAAAATCATAATCACATCACATCACCAATGACACAGCATCCATATTTGTTTGGGTGAGTATGTGTTGTTCACATAACAGGAGTGATATAGTTCTTAGCGTTTCATATTAGCTCCAGATACTTCCATAAATTTCCATTACAGGGAGATTTAATGGCATATTCTCTCGTTCTTAAAAACTTGTTTTGAAATATTAGAATTACATACAGGGGAGGCAGACAACAAAGAATTTATCTTCTATATATGTGTAGGCCTTGTATCATCACCTTCATCAACCAGGAATTACATGCAGTGAGCAACTCCTTGTTTATACTGAAAATTTTAGCTTGAAATGAGATGAAGATGACCATGTTAGGGACTGCTTGGAGATACCAGAGCTAAAAACTGTAAATTGATGAAAGAAATAATTGTGCATTTTTTTATATTCTTGATATTTTTCATTTTTAAAATTGGTAGGGGTTACAAGATGCCAGCAGGGAGAGCAAAAACTATCAAGTATAGATTCTTGTTATCAAATACATAAAGGAATTTCCAAAATGTATGTTGCAGAGTCAAGTTCTTCTTCAAGACACATTTCCTGAGATCACTCTTTCTATTACAACAAGAACCTGAAGCCAGTTTATTGCAAGTTGTAAATTCCAAATATTTTCTCAACATTGTTGTATACCTTTTTTTATTTTTTTTCATTTGTAACAATGCTTATTAGTGGTAATAAAAATGCATTAAAATTGTTTGTTCAATCAGAGAAAAGAGTTTCAATCACATTATCACATGTCTATTATCTCCCTGAGTCCATGGACTGTGATACACTGAACAATTGGTGCCATAACAGTGATATAATAATGGAATGTTCTTACTGAGCAGGATGATAACATACTGATTGGAAACAAAATAAATACCCCTTAATACAAAAAAGTAAATAGAAGCTAGCAATGTATGAGCCATACAGCTCCTAGTGTCCTTTTTATGTAAGATAATGTAGCTTGATTTTGTATTAGATGAATTATTTTTTTATGACTTTTCTTCTGATGTTTGTTTTTAATATTGATATGACATTTTATAGTCTGGATAATGATATTTGTAGTCCGGATGATGATGTCTTAGTCCAGATAATCACATTTATAGTCTGGATGATGATGTCTTAGTGCAGATAATCACATTTATAGTCCGGAGGATGATGTCTTAGCCCAGATAATCACATTTATAGTCTGGATGATGATGTCTTAGTCCAAATAATCACATTTTATAATGATGTTTTTAGTCTGGATAATGACATTTAAAGTCCAAATAATGATGCTTTTAGTCCAGATAATGTTTTTGTGTAGCCATACTTTATACTGGTACCATTTTCATATAGGACCTTAGTCTGACGAAAAGACAATGTCAATAACAAGATCTTAGAGATGGCTGCCATGGTAGCCATATTTTATGTTGAATTGGCACCATTTGCATTTAGGAAAACTAGACATCATAAGAAGTCTTCTGGTAAATACACTGTCCATATATGAGTAGCAACATACTCATGATGGTCACACCACTGTGACAGCCTTACTGGATATCTTATCAGTACATTATTTAGGACCAACAAACACTATTAAAAAGTCGTCCAGTGAAAATCCCATCAGAAGGACTCAAGGAAATTTGTTATACCCCTGCAGAGATTCTGTTACACTAGTATAAGCAGATTTTTACTGGTAAAATTTGTCCTTGTACCAGAAAACAAATAAGTCATGTACTAACTTGAAAATGCATTTAAATGTCTCAAAGAATGTCAAAAGTCGATGAGTTTTTTCATGCAAGCATAATCCCATGTAAACATCAGCTTGTGTAATTTACTGTAATGGTATATAAATAGAGTATCCTCCACAATATTCATGGATGACCACAAGTCATGTGAACTATAAGCCATGATGAAGATGAAGGCTTTCACTCAAACCAAGCAATTAAAATTAAACAATTTATGTGGTGTATGTAAAACACCTTAACTATTAACTTTAAAAGTAATCTTGGAACCAAAGTCGTTCATTGTGTGTGGATTAATTTGAGATTACATCATCCAAGTCTCATCAGAGACTTCCCACCCCATTTGAAATATTTGGACGTTTATGATAGAGAATGGGGTAAGAGTCATTTGGCTATTGAACAGTTGGAATTTGCTGCCACCTGAAGAAGGCCAGATTTATGAAGAATTAAGCATGTTTCAATGATGTTTTTGTTGGAACGATGTGGCTATGCACGTGTTACTGTTGGAAGAATCTGGTTTTCTCCATGTTGTTGTGACAGGTTGCTGGTCACTGTTCTTGGAATAATTGTGCTGAGATTTAAGTTTTTTATACAAACATTATGACTTTCATTTAATATTTTTGAATTCTTTTCATACAAGGACACTGGAGAGGGCTTTATTTTTGATATCACAAGACAACTTAACCTCTGTTGTTATGGCAATGTAGTTTTAATATTTGCTTAGTCACACCACTAGCCATGCATATGGCAAGTACCATGTCAAATTTCATTGGTGGCATAGATCCTTCTTGCCCATCTGTGGACATAATGAATGTTAAAATCACAATTTCTGATTTTAAAAAAAATCATCTTCTTATTGACTGCTAGATCCACTAATATGTGGCTACCCTATTCCACCACAATGTAGTGTCAACAAATTCTAATGTTTCAATTGACTCTGACCTAACATCTCAACATTCGAGTCAAAATATCTAAAATGGAAGGGTCAAAAGAAACTCGTACTAGGGATTCCACTTCTGTTGTGCTGTCGATGTAAGGGTCATGACATTTAATATCAAAGGTAAAGGTGAGAAATGCATTCATTTTCTCTAAATACATGTATAATGTTCCCAATTCATACAAGTGAAGGACTATGTTTTGATGATATTGGCTGATTAGCATTTGTACCAGTAAAATCTGGCACTCAGCACTACCTTTTTCTGTCCTTGCTGGTACAAAGAAATGGTATTTACACAATTTCTGCACAGTCTCTGATTCATCTGTCAAGGGTTATAAACACAATTATATTTCTATCAAACAACAAATATCATATTCCTATTAGGCAATGATTATAAAAATACTATATTGCCATCAAGCAATGTTTATAAATAAAAACCTTTTGTAAAGATAGAATGTAGCATGAGAGTAATATAGAGCATTTTATCTCTTGATTTCAGTATCACTGTAATACATGTATGGAAGTGTCATTGTGTAATACAGTATATCTATGTATGGAAGTATCACTATGTAATATATCTATGTATGGAAGTGTCATTGTGTAATATATCTATGTATGGAAGTGTCACTATGTAATACATATATGTATGGAAGTGTCACTATGTAAGATATACATGTATGGAAGTGTCATTGTGTAATACAGTATATCTATGTATGGAAGTGTCACTATGTAATATATCTATGTATGGAAGTGTCATTGTGTAATATATCTATGTATGGAAGTGTCACTATGTAATACATATATGTATGGAAGTGTCACTATGTAAGATATACATGTATGGAAGTGTCATTGTGTAATACAGTATATCTATGTATGGAAGTGTCACTATGTAATATATCTATATATGGAAGTGTCATTGTGTAATATATCTATGTATGGAAGTGTCACTATGTAATACATATATGTATGGAAGTGTCACTATGAAATATATATATATATATATATATATATATATATATATATATATATATATATATATATATATATATATGAAAGTATCACTACTTAAAAAATATATGTATGGAAGTATCACTATGTAATATATATATATATATATGTGTGTGTGTGTGTGTGTGTGTGTGTGTGTGTGTGTGTGTGAAAGTGTCACTACTTAATACATATGTAGAAGTGTCACTTTGTATACATACAGTATATGTATGGAAGTGTCACTGTTATATTTATATGTATTGCAGTGTCACTGTGTAATACAAAAAGGTATGAATATGTCACTGTGTAACATACATAGGTATGAAAGAGTCACTGTGTCAAACATATAGGTATGGTAATGTCACTGTGTAATACAAATAGGTATGAAAGTGTCATTGTGTAACACAAACACATACATACATACATATATATGGGAGTGTAATAATAATACATATAGATATGGAAGTCTCACTGTGCAATACATAGTTTATGTGTATATGGATAGATGAGTCACTGTGTAATACATATTGGTTATTGCTCTTGTATGGGAAATGTCACTGTAATACATAAAGGTATGGACATGTAATACATATATGCACTGAAATGTAACTATGTAATACAGTGTATGCATGACAGTGTTGCTGAGGAATGTACATGTAATTACATGCTCTGTGAATTTTGCACTGATAATTGTCTATGTAATTATATCCTCTGTGAATTGGGCACTGATAACTAATTATATGCTTTGTGAATAATGCACTGATAATTATCAATGTAATTACATGCTCTTGTGAAATATGCACTAATAATTTTCTATGCAATTACATGTTCTGTGAATTGGCCACTTATAATATTCTATGTAAATACTACTGCTACTAATGACTTAGTAACTGCTACTACTACTGCTACTAATGACTTAATATCTGCTGTTACTACTGCTACTAATGACTTAGTTACTGCTACTACTACTGCTATTAATGACTTAGTTACTGCTACTACTACTGCTACTAATGACTTAGTTACTGCTGCTACTACTGCTACTAATGACTTAGTAACTGCTGTTATTACTGCTACTAATGACTTAGTAACTGCTGTTACTACTGCTACTAATGACTTAGTAACTGCTGTTACTACTGCTACTAATGACTTAGTAACTGCAGTTACTACTGCTACTAATAACTTAGTTACTGCTACTGCTACTACTACTACTGCTACTAATGACTCTGTTACTACTGCTACTAATGACTTAGTTACTGCTATTACTGGCTTAGTTACTGCTACTGAATGGTATACTCAACATCATACAACTGCATTCTTCATTCATATTTGAAGAATAATTTGTGCATTTTTTGTAGCACACAGAGTGTGTTTAGTAGATTTTTTAAATTTTACATTTTGTTTGTGTTTATCTTAATTTTTTTTTTGCTATGAGCTTTAATGACAATATGGATTATATACCTATATGAATATTAATATTATACACATATATTATTATTATTATTATATATGGACAATATCTCAGGTGCATACCAAATTATTACTTTGAGTTGGGTACATGTTTCCAGATTGAAACAAACAACTATGGCTGAAAATCGAATTAAATCCTTTCTCATTTTTCCAAGCATGCGATTTATATGTTGTATATTTCTGTTCCCATCATAACATGTTGCCTGCAAATTAATTAAAGGAAAGCAGTCTTTTATGAGAAAATAAATAAATTGCTAAATAAAGCAGACCTATACTCTGGTGAAAGCTTCACTGTGTAATATTATTGTTGATATTTGACACTTTTTAACTTTTCAATCACATATACAAACAATATAGAGAAAGATAACTTGAAGCTTTCATCCTCAAGATAAGACTGTTAAAATCACTTGATGGAATGGTGAGCAATATTAACAGATTGTCCCAGATATGTTACAGGTTGTAACAGCCCCCCCCCATCCCTGTTCAGCATCAGTTTGTGCACATGGATATAGATCAATTCCTTAACTCCCCACTCAAACCTGGCTTGTTCTCATCACCATTCTATCAAGTGATGCTAACAGTCAAAAGAGATTAAACCAGTCTGCTGATGAAGTCATTAGTATGAGGACAAAAGCATCAGGTTAACCTTCTATGTATTATTTGTGTATGTGATTGAAAATTCAAAACATCATCAAATATGAAAGCAGACATACCGGTATTTACCGTTTGTGGATACTATGGTAACTGACAGCATTCCCATTCACATACTACACTGTGTAGTTTGCATACAAATCATTGTGTGTACATGTTTAATTTAGTATGTACACATGCAATTATTTGAATGTGTATCCAGGTGCCACAAATGCCCCTGCTAACATGACACAATTAAAGGACAGATGTCAAAGTCAAACAGGGGCTATAACTCCAAGAAAACATTCCAGAAAAATGTCACAGTCTAGCTTATCCCTAGTCTTCTCAACATAAAATCTCGAATTTGTTCAACACATTAAGTTCTTCAAACATGACTGAGGAAAAATTACAACAAAAAGTGTCACATCAAAATGGGACAGTAATTCCATAAAATCTTGCCAAAACTCAGAATGGTATTCTTAATGTTATAAAATTTCACTTTGAAGTCATTTCAGGGCAAAGTGTCAAGTCAAACAGAGGCCATCACTCCATAAGAGCATTTCAGATCTTAATTACATTTTTCAGAATGTAAAGCCTTGTATAAAATTTGATTTCAATTTATTAAGTCCTTCATAAGTTGCTAAGCAAAACAAAATCCATGATAGACTGGATACAATGAGCTGGACATACTGGGCACAATGAGATGGACAGACCAAGGACTAAATGTCACCATCCACAAAACATGACAGTGTCCTAAAAAGTAAAGTATGTGTAAATCAAGTAGGGTTTATGCATGTTTTTATCATTAATGTGTAAATGTTATTATTAGCTTGCACTGGCTGTCACAAGCAAAGAATTGATGGATAAACACAGACACCAATGGGTTTACTCCTATGACATGATTTCACTAACATGGCTCAGTAATAAAATAGAAAAACTATATAAATCACTATTTAAATTTCCTGCATAGTTACATCCATAGTTACATGTCCCATAGTTAAATATCCTGCATATCCAGCACAGTTACATGTCCCATATAGTTTACATGCCATACATAGTTTACAAGTCCTTCATAGTTAAATATCCAGTTTACATGCCATACATAGTTTACATGTCCCATATAGTTAAATATCCAGTTTACATGCCATACATAGTTTATACATGTCCTACATAGTTAAATATCCTGCATTGTTACATATCCTGCATCATTAAATATCCTACATAGTTAAATATACTGCATAATTACATATCCCACATAGTTAATTATCCTGCATAGCTAATGTCCAGCACACTTAATTATTTGCATAGTTTCATTTATACATAGTTAAATATCCAACAAAGATATATTCATGCTTATTGATAATTCATGTGATAAGAATTGTATCTATCTTCATACTTGGTAACAGATACAGAATCTAGGTGTATCTATATATGATCCAACAGGCAATGACTAGGTTACTGTCACTTTAAACATCCAGAACTGTTATTTCCTGTGATTTAGTGTCCTTTATCATAACATCTCTAATTATTACCTTATTACCAAACCTTCCTGTATAATATAATGTACTAAATGTTGTGCCAACAATTAAAATTCCTCCAATCCCACCATCATAAATCTTATAACTGGTGGTGTTTCTTATGAAATATTTGATCTGTTAATTGCTGACTTGGTCTACTGTTAAGAATATGTAATTAAATTGCTTGTGTGTTACTTTTAAATTCTTTTTTATAATTTTATTTTTGTTTCAATAAATTTTATTGTAATGATAATTTTAACTGGATTTGAATCTTTTTTTGGAAAATTCACCTTTTTTTGCCATGATTAGTATGTAAAGGTTGCTTTATCACTATTTTTAGCTTACCTTGGTTGAGATGTTTTGTATACACTAAGCGAAAATGATTGGCTGTTACCAAGGTCATGTTCGGCCTATGTGTTAGCCATGTTGTAAACATTTTTTTTATTATTTATTTCCAGTGTGAGAATTTGATATTTTAGATATGGTTATTCTGGATTATGTGCTAAATGGCATTTGTTTTATTGCACTGTTCAAATTAGTGGTCACGTAGCCCCATCACATGAGCCAGCATGTGATCTAAACTTGTGGGTTAAAGCAGACATTTTTATGTAGATTTTTCAGTCGTATTCCTACACATTAAAGCTCAAGGTGTTTTTAATTGTTGATGCCAGTTTGTTTTGAAATTTCATCTATTTTTTTAGATTTAATAATTTATATTCTCTTAAAAACAACACAACTGCTTCTTCTTCTTCAAAGTCTTGGGCAAAGACATTCAGTGGAAATTATTTGGAATTCTAAAGCCAGAATATTATTCTTAATTCACAAAATTCAACAAGAACATGTTGACACATCAGTATAATAATACTACATTCATCTGACATTCCTCCATATTGGAACTTTACTGGGATTCGAACTTGGATTTATTTAGAACCATGTAGTAATAGAACTTACATATTTAGATTCCAGGATTAAATTTTGGATTATAGTCACAAACTTTAAGTCCTTTTTCACATTTTTACCCTTTCTTCAGGTAAATAAATTATTTGTAAAATTTACAAAGCTTGTTGGCTTCAATCTTTCATTTTATTACTTTTGAACAAGCACACACATAACTAAATGTAGCTTACAAACTTCTAATAGATAAACTCACTTCTGAGGATGACAAGCAGTAGTCACTTCAATGTACACTCATAGCAATGTACACTCATGGTGTCAAATTTCAGATTGTCACTATATAAAGTTAATCATTTTACACATTTTCAATTAGCTAACATACAGCACAGTGATCTATTAATTAAAGAAATATGTCATCTCCTTTCAGGTCCAGCCTGGTATTGGGAACAAGGTGGAAGATTTGGATCGCCTCAGATGTTACCTGCTCTCAGGTAGTGATACAATGGCCTCAACAGCAAAAGTCACAAAGGCCATTTCATACTACCACAGTGGGACATAGTGCCTCAAAGATGTTACTTATCCAATTGATCAACACCATTAACTAACTTCCATAAAACCTTTTTCTTTTCTAATAAAGAGCCACCTTTTCATGATTGCTGATATTTAAAAAATTATCATTTTCATGTGATATCATGATTTTGGTCCCATTACTATGGGTGATATGAGTGTGTTGTTATCTTTCCTAACAACTGGCAGAGTACCTAATACAAAAAAGCCAATCTATCACAATTGCCATTTTTTCCTGTGTACAACTATACACATTTGAAAAAGTATCTTGCATTTTACCGCAGCAATCACCAAAGTTTCTTGCTATGCTGCCCATGTATACAATGCTATAAGCTGCACATGGTCCTGCTACCGCTTGTCTTAAACCTCACTGATCGGACAATCATGTCTAAAATCTGTTAGTTTCAGGGTTTTATGAAAATTTAACTTATACGCTTAAATGCTTTTAAAAATCTAAATTTCCAGTAAAAATTCTATTAAAATTAAATTTATTAATGTTTTTCCATTTCAAACAGTTTTAGATAAAAAATAACTTGTATCGTAAGTAGCTTTTTTACTGCTATTAACTACTCCTATATTTCAGAAAGATGCAATAAATTCAATTTTAGGGTCTTACAAGCACCCGTTTCAAAAATTATTCCTTAAACTATACAATGTCATACAGCTATCAAACTCCTAATTTCCGACAAAAGTTAATTGCAGTAAAGTTAAAATACGCACAGCAGCGTGTAAATCAATGAGTTTGACTAAAACAAACCCAAAACTGATAGTATGGCAGGGGTTAAACTAGAATGAAATGTAGTTAGTCGCCAGTTAAAAAGTTCATATCTAAATTTTCAAGGTTTTGTTTGATTATTATTTACATAATAAAACATTTCTCAATGGAAATGACATTTACTATGAAATAATTGTGAAAGCAGCATGGCAGAAGAGCTTATTTAAAAAGTAGCATGTGATATGGTCACAATCTACATTTAATGGAACCTTAAAGAGAATACTTAACTGGGTAGATGTTGATCAGCTGTTAAATGCAAACATGACACTGCTGTCAAGTTCTGGTGTGTGTAATGATCTATAATGACATAATCACCCTTGCAATCCAGGTCTATATTGACAACATGACCCTTGTGATCCAGGTCTATAATGACAATGTCACCCTTGCAATCCAGGTCTATAATGACAGTCACCCTTGCAATCCAGGTCTATAATGACACTGTCATCCTTGCAATCCATGTCTATGAGAGTCACCCTTGCAATCCAGGTCTATAATGACACTGTCACCCTTGCAATCCAGGTCTATAATGACACTGTCACCCTTGCAATCCAGGTCTATAATGACACTGTCACCCTTGCAATCCAGGTCTATAATGACACTGTCACCCTTGCAATCCAGGTCTATAATGACACTGTCACCCTTGCAATCCAGGTCTATAATGAGAGTCACCCTTGCAATCCAGGTCTATAATGGGAGTCACCCTTGCAATCCAGGTCTATAATGAGAGTCACTTTTGCAATCCAGGTCTATAATGACATTTGTCACCCTTGCAATCTAGGCCTATATAATAAGAGTCACATTTGCAATCCAGGTCTATAATGACACAGTCACCCTTGCAATCCAGGTCTATAATGACACTGTCACCCTTGCAATCCAGGTCTATAATGACAGTCACCCTTGCAATCCAGGTCTATAATGACACTTTCACCCTTGCAATCTAGGCCTATATAATGAGAGTCACCTTTGCAATCCAGGTCTATAATGACATTGTCACCCTTGCAATCCAGGTCTATAATGACACAGTCACCCTTGCAATCCAGGTCTATAATGACACTGTCACCATTGCAATCCAAGTCTATAATGACACTGTCACCCTTGCAATCCAAATCTATAATGACACTGTCACCCTTGCAATCCAGGTCTATAATGACACAGTCACCCTTGCAATCTAGGTCTATAATGACACTGTCACCCTTGCAATCCAGTGCATCATCTGCCATCAATGTTGCAGTGCTGACCAGTAAAATGAAAAAAAATTGCTGTAGAAAGGTATCACCAAACACTTAGTGCAAAATGAAGGAACAATGCCAATCCAAGTCCACCTGTCTTCTACAGTATTCTTGAAATGCAAGGGAATACCATGAATGAATTGAAAAACAAAAATTTTGTTAGTAGCTAAAAATAATCTAACCATCACTTTGGACATGTGAACTGACCACTCATTTGACTTATACATCATCTCATGGGGTCCATTGGAGCACAAAAAGGTTCAATGAAGTTCAAGTAAGCTTGAATGTTGCTTGAGTTTAGCTTGGAGAGACTATACATGCAATATATAGAAAAATTAATAGTAGCCTGACCCCTTACGCCCAAATGACAGACTCTTCACAAAAAAACAAGGAATTATTAAAAAAGAAAAAAAAAAATGATAAGTGAGATAATACTATAATAAAGCTTCTTACAAGCAAGGCTGTTCAATTCTAGAGAATAACATATAATACACTTAACAAATAGACTATTTTTTGTGTGCATAATATGCCAAAAAAATACTCTTTAATTGTGTGAATAATGAATAATATACCCTAAAAATAGTCTCTAATTATTAATAATGAATAATATACCCAATGAAGACACTTTAAATCAGTAAATAATGAATAATATACCCAACAAATAAACTCTTTAATTGTTAATAATAATATACCCAACAAATAGATCCTTTAAATAATAATATGAATAATATACACAAAGAAACTGACCTTTAATTGTTAATAATAATAATATATGCAATAAACAGACTCTTTAATTGTTAATAATGAATAATATATCCAACATAATGACACTCTTATTGTTAATAATGAATAATATATCTAACAAATAGACCCTTTAGTTGATAATAATATACTCAACAAAAACTCTTTAATTTTTAATAATAAATACTATACCCAACAAAAAGACTTCTTAATTGTTATAAATGAATACTATGTCCAAAAAATACACACTTTGTTAATAATGAATAAGATATGCAAGCCCTTTAATTGATAATAATATACCCAACAAATATTCTTTAATTGTTAATAATAAATACTATACCCAACAAAAAGACTTTTTAATTGTTATTAATGAATACTATACCCAACAAATACACACTTTGTTAATAATGAATAACAAATCCAACAAATAGGCTCTTTAATTTATAGTAATAATATGCTCATTTTTTTAAATTGTTAATAATGAATGATGCACCCAACAGTTATGCTCCTTAATTGATACAAATAATAATATACCCAAAAGACTCTTTAATTGGTAATAATGAATGATACAAGCAACAGAAAGGCTCCTTAATTGTCAATAATAATAACATAACCAACAAATAGACTCCTTACTTCTTAATAATAATATACCCGACAAAAAGACTCCTTCATTGTTAACAATAATATACCCAACAAATAGACTCCATATTTGTTAATAATAATATACCAAAGAAACAGACTCCTTAATTGTTAATAATGAATTATATAACCAACAGATTCTTTAATTGTTAATAATAATATACCCAACAAATAGACTCCTTAATTGTTAATAATAAACAATATACCAAACAAACAGACTCTTTAATTGTTAAAAATAATATACAAACAAATAGACTCCATTATTGTTAACAATAATATATCCAACAAATAGAATCGCTAATTGTTAACAATAATATCTCCAACAAATGGACTCTTAATTGTTAATAATAATATACCCAACAAATAGACTCCTTAATTGCTAATAATAAATAATATACCCAACAAACAGACTCTTTAATTGTCAACATTAATATACCCAACAAATAGACTCCTTAATTGTTATAATGAATAATGTGCCCAACAAATAGATTCGTTAATTGTTAATAATTATTAATGTACCCAACAGACTTCTTATTTGTTAACAATAATATGGCAAACAAATAGACTCCTTCTTTGTTAATAATAATATACCCAACAAATAGACTCCTTAATTGTTAATAATAATATACCTAACAAATAGACTCCTTATTTGTTAATAATAATATACCCAACAAATAGACTCCGTAATTGTTAATAATAATAATATACCCAACAAATAGACTCCTTAATTGTTAATAATAATAATAATATACCCAACAAATAGACTCCGTAATTGTTAATAATAATAATATACCCAACAAATAGACTCCTTAATTGTTAATAATAATAATAATATACCCAACAAATAGACTCCTTATTTGTTAATAATAATATACCCAACAAATAGACTCCTTATTTGTTAATAATAATATACCCAACAAATAGACTCCATATTTGTTAATAATAATATACCCAACAAATAGACTCCTTAATTGTTAATAATAATATACCCAACAAATAGACTCCATATTTGTTAATAATAATATACCCAACAAATATACTCCTTAATTATTAACAATAATATACCCAACAAATAGACTCCCTTATTGTTAATAATAATATACCCAACAAATAGACTCCTTAATTGTTATAATGAATAATGTGCCCAACAAATAGATTCGTTAATTGTTAATAATTATTAATGTACCCAACAGACTTCTTATTTGTTAACAATAATATGGCAAACAAATAGACTCCTTCTTTGTTAATAATAATATACCCAACAAATAGACTCCTTAATTGTTAATAATAATATACCCAACAAATAGACTCCTTATTTGTTAATAATAATATACCCAACAAATAGACTCCGTAATTGTTAATAATAATAATATACCCAACAAATAGACTCCTTAATTGTTAATAATAATAATAATATACCCAACAAATAGACTCCGTAATTGTTAATAATAATAATATACCCAACAAATAGACTCCTTAAATGTTAATAATAATATAACCAACAAATAGACACCTTAATTGTTAATAATAATATACCCAACAAATAGACTCCTTAATTGTTAATAATAATATACCCAACAAATAGACTCCTTATTTGTTAATAATAATATACCCAACAAATAGACTCCGTAATTGTTAATAATAATAATATACCCAACAAATAGACTCCTTAATTGTTAATAATAATAATAATATACCCAACAAATAGACTCCGTAATTGTTAATAATAATAATATACCCAACAAATAGACTCCTTAAATGTTAATAATAATATAACCAACAAATAGACACCTTAATTGTTAATAATAATATACCCAACAAATAGACTCCTTAATTGTTAATAATAATATACCCAACAAATAGACTCCTTAATTGTTAATAATAATATACCCAACAAATAGACTCCTTAATTGTTAATAATAATATACCCAACAAATAGACTCCTTAATTGTTAATAATAATATACCCAACAAATAGACTCCTTAATTGTTAATAAAGAATAATATACCCATCAAGCTCTTTGATTTACAAAATTCAGGCTGTAATTGGTCTTCATTATCTAAGGACAAAAACTTGGTGAAATAAATTGAGAATAAAAAATACCACCTATACTCACAAGTCCAACTGCAAACAACATAGACCCTGATTGGCTGTTACATAATGTGTATTTGTTTTACTGATTAACCAAGACAAGTCAAACAGAGCCAGATCTGTCTGCACATTACGCAAGGGCACATCTGGGAATGTGCAGTTTACAGTTGGACTTATTAACAAGTATCTATGGTAAGAAAATTTAAGGGGTTCCATTATAATAATAATATAGGAGGGAAAGCATTACAGTGATGGTGTTGTATTGCAGGAGCACTATAATAATATAATAATAATCTAGTTGCAACAACATCACTTGTATAATAATGGTTACTACAACAACAGCACTACAAACAATATGAAACAACAGTTCACACACAGCAAGGAACACTAAGTAGCACAGCTGAAAACTGAAAGCCAAACTTCTTAAATGTGTATGGTCCTGCTAAGATAATACAGTTATTTTCCAATTAAACTTTTTTGAATAGGTAAGTAAAATTATAAACATTTACAAATTTAAATTCTAATAAAATAATACAACTCTTCAAGTTTCCAGTAAATTTTAATATACTGTCTATACTTGCTTAAAAATCAAGTCCAACTTTAAATTGCACATATCCTAATATGCTATCAAATAATGCACCAGCAAATCTAGGTTCAGTTAGTTTGCTGGAAGTAATCAGTAGAAAAAACACAGACCTTATTCCTACTGCTGCAGAATTCGATGACAGATCAGGATATATGTTGTGTGCAGTGAAAGTAAACAGTAAATGGATTTTTAAAATTAATGTGAATTAAAAAACCATAGCCCTTTCATGCTGGTTTAAAATTCAACAATCCTCTGAAAACACACCTTTTAATGTACTGTTCTAGTGTTGCACATTGAATGAGATCTTATGTATTTCCAACATTTTTTTTCTTGTGTCCCCAAAATCTTGACCCTGGGCATATTTTCATCAACCAAAAATAAAAACAAATATGACTACAACTTTTCATCAGTAAATGTTCAACCATGTCTCCATTAATGCTAGCAACAGCCAAAGTCAAGGCAGCAGAAAAAAAAAACTGTATGATGGCAATGAATGTCTATTTTAAAACATTCAAGGTTTACATTAATCAGCCAAGTGGCAAAATGTCTGAATTCTGTTAGTGTTGTACATTTCTGAGATTTATTCCACCCTTTCTTTGAGAAAAATTAAATCTATTTTGAGGCTGAAATAATGACAAAAGAGTCTAATTTGATACAAACTCAAAATTGTTTATTTAATTATTTTTTTATTTTTTTAGTTGGGGCAGAAAAGAGATCAAGAAAATATAAGTATGTATTATCATAAATGCATACTAAAATTTAACAAAAGTAAGATCCGGAACGGAAAATTCCATAGCATCATTTCCGGTTAACTTGACATTCAAACATGTTATTTTCATGAGTTTCTTGGGCGGATGATACATCTTGAACTGCAATAACATAAGTGTAGAAGGAAAATATGATTGTAGAGTGGAGATCTCCAAGCCATGGTCAAAAAACTGTCAATGCAAGTAAGATTTGCTTTCAGTTTTGTTAGTGCATTATTTATTATTATGTTCCTTTTTCTACCTAAAATGATGCATGACCACCAAATTTGGAAGGTTGAGGGCACAGTATCCTCAGGAGAAAATATCTTTGTGTATGTTACCTTCTATAAATAAAACATTATTATTATTATTATTATTATTATTATTATTATTATTATTATTATTATTATTATTATTATTATTGTTGTTGTTGTTGCTGTTGTTTTTGTTGTTGTTGCTGCTGCTGTTGTTGTTTTTATATTATGCTTTTATAAAATTTGCATGTCTTCTTTAGATACTGTAGTAAAACATCATGTGCAAAACATTCACTTAATGAAAAAAGAGACATGATATGTAAATCAATTTTGGAATGATTTTATACGTACAATAAATGATAGTTATTCAAAATCAATAAACCAAAAGGTTTATAGTTACCTTTAACAGTTGTCATAAAATGCACGGTACATAATCCAGTTTATAAAAGTGCTCTATGACATCATCTGCAGTGTTTATTCTATTCTGGTTGAAATGGGAGGGCACCATAAAATTACTCTGGGGCACCATAAAATCACTCTTGATCTTACTCTGCCTTGCCATAAAATCTTCCCAGATCTTAGGAAATAGATATAAAATTACTATGGTCACATAAAATCAACCTGGAAATTAGGTTTTGCCATAAAAGTATTCTGGTCTCCATAAAATCACCCTGGATCTTATGTTTTACCATGAAAATACTCTGATTCACCCTGATCTTAAACTTCACTATAAAGTTACCCTGGGTCACCATAAAATCATCCTGATCTTAAGTTTTACCATGAAAATACTCTGGGTCACCACAGAATCACCCTGATCTTAGGTTTTACCATAAAATGAACCCCTCATCCAAGCATTCGTGAAGGATGAGGGGCATTATTGGAGTAAAGCCGGAGGCTGAGCATGTATACATAGCATGTTACTCTATCGTTGGCGGAAACGGGTGCTCTTCAAAGAAAAGGAACTTTTATCAATTAAAGAATACGTCACTTGAAGTACCCTATATAAACAAGCCGTCTGCACGAGAAACCTCATAGTTTAAAGTGAAGTGTTTTGTTGTCTATATATTATACTGGGAGGGAAAATTCCAATTTACAACAACTAATGGGTGGGTGTATACATGCTCAGCCTCCGGCTTTACTCCAATAATGCCCCTCATCCTTCACGAATGCTTGGATGAGGGGTTCATTATTTTTCGTAAAGCCTTCAGCCTCACATGTATACATAGCATCTTTAAAGACTGACAACAAAACATCTGCTAAAAAGCATGAACAGAAAAATTATTTAGATATTAACAACTGCTTCCGTGAAGCCCTTGCTATTAGCCTGGATATCTCTTAGGTAAAATTTTTGAAAAGTCTTTACAGAAGTCCAATCTGCCGTCTTTAATATATTGTGCAAGGAACAACCATGTCTGAAAGCAGCTGATGCTGCAGCAGTTCTGTAAGAATGAGCTTTGAATTTGGATGTATCAATTCCTGATTTTTCTAAAACTATTTATAACCATCTAGCAATAGTACTGGATGTCACGGCTCTGTAAGAACAATAAGATACCAGAACTTGATTAGATTTCCTAATATTTTTTGTCCTGTCAAGATAATGCAATAAAGTATACATGGCACAAAGCTTTTCATCTTTATAATGTAGTAGTTCCATCTGGAAATTCTTACCTTGTCTTGAAGTTTTCAACAAATCTGAAAAACTAAATACAATTTTATCTGCCATACAAGTCATGTTATGTAAATTCAATGATTTTAGAGTTTGTGCTCTTGGAGCTATGGACAAAGCAATAAGAGCAACTAGCTTCATTGCTAAGAATCTTTTAAGATAGAGTGTCCAGAGGAAAGAGAGTACACAGATATTTTAAGACTAGGTTTACATCCCAAGTGTCAACATATCTTGGCTTTGGTGGACTTTTGTTAAACAATCCCTTCAAGTATCTGTTAATCAACACAGGGTTAAGGCTCCACTCATTTTTAAACATTCTCAGAGTAGTAAGTAACATAGCCTTGTGAGTATTTATGACACTGTAAGACTTACCTTCAGTTACCAAAGAATCTAAATATGAAATAACTGTTATCTCAGAGTCACAACGTGGATTAATATCCCTGATTTTACACCAAAAATACCATTTTTTTCCATGCCAAATTATATTGTTTTGATGTTCCTGGTCTCCATGAATTGATGATGATGTCTATAGCTGTTGTTGGAAGTCCTTGGATTTGGAGCAATCTCCTGATACAGTCACTGCGATTAAAGATAGGGTCTTTCCTAGGGAATGAGTCTGACCACTGTGTGGAAGAGTCAGTATATTTTTGTGCCTTGGAAGTCTAATTGGAAGAGAAATTAAAGAGTAAAGAGTAATTACAAGAGTAAAGGAAACCAGGATTGTGTTGTCCAATGTGGAACGATTAAGAGTGCTTTGCTAACTTTATCAGCAATAATTTTGTTCAATATTTTTCCAATAAGATTAAAAGGGGGGAAAATGTATGGCACCAAATCCTGCCAGGAAAAAGAGAAAGCATCAGTTTTAAAAACCACCTGGTTCTGGAAACCATGAGACAAACTTCTTTAATTGACAGTTTAGTCTAGATGCAAAAAGATCTATGTCTGGAAGAAAAGTCTGTGCACACAATCTTTGGAAAATTTCTTTCTTTAGCATCCATTCAGTGGAGTCAGAAAAATTTCTGGATAGAAAATCTGCCTGTATATTATATTTGCCAGCAATATGGACTGTGGTTACAAATATTTTCCTTTCCAAGCACCAGTTCCAAATCTGTCTGGCTAAGTGATCCAAATGAATTGATGCCATTCCACCCATACTATTAATATACGAAATAGCACATATATTGTCAGATTGAATCTCTATATGGATATTTTTATGATCTGAATAAAAGACTTGTAAAGCATAAGAAACTGCTAATAACTCTAAATAATTGATGGAAAAAGTGGTCTCACTCTTTTTCCATCTACCAGAGATTCATCTATTTGAATTAAAGTTCAAAAGCTCCCCACCCTGAGAGCGATGCATCAGTTCGAATAGTAAAAGCAATCTTGTCTTGTCTGATATATTTCCCATTTTTGTCTGCAACATACAGATACCACCATTTGAGTTCCTGAATACTTTGTGGAGACAACTGAATTGTACTATCAAAATTTTTGTGTTCACGAAGGCCTTTCAATTTATCATGTTCCAAACACCTGTAGTGCATTGGGGCTTCCAGGATTGCACAAAATGCATTAATAAGCATACCAATAAACGATGCCAACTCTCTTATTCTAACATACTTTTTATCAAGAAGCTTCTTGGCAAAATTTTTGATATTTTCCACTTTCTCCTCAGTAAGAAAGACCTTAAACTGAGCAGAGTCTAACACAAAACCAAAAAAGGTTATTCGTTGAGATGGAACAAGAACAGATTTTTCGAAATTGATAGTCAAACCAAGAGATTGTAATGTTTTAATCATAGTCCATGTGTTTCGTAAGCAAATGTGACTATCACTGTCCAAATTCAATGAATCATCAATATAGTAGGTACACCTAATACACTGCTGTCTAAACCATGCATAAATGGGTTTTAGGATCTTCGTGAAGACTCTTGGAGCAGAAGAAAGCCCAAAAGGTAAACAGACAAACTGAAAAAGTTGACCGTTCCAAATAAACTTGAGAAATTTCTGATAATCTGTATGTATTGGAATACTAAAATAAGCATCCTTTAAATCAATGAAAGTAAAGAAATCATTTTTCTGGATGAGATCTAAAACAATTAGAAACGTTTCTTGCTTAAAATGTTCATAATGGACAAATTTGTTCAACTGTTTCAAATTGATAACTGGTCGAAATTTTCCATTAGGTTTGGGAACAATAAAAATATTCGAAAGAAATTGATTTTTCTCACATATTCATGGAACTATAGCTCCTTTGTTTAGAAGTTCATTGATTTCATTAGATATAATGATACTCTGCTCATCTGAAAAGGGAATTTCTTTTGGAAAAAAGGTTTGGAAAGGCTTGGAATCAAACTCTATTATGTGCCCCAAAATTGTTTGTAAAATCCATGGATCATGAGTAAATTTATTCCATACATCAATGCAGTGTTTTAATTGTCCCACAGAACTTACCTTAACAGATTTTAATTTGTGGGTTCGTTTGGGAGACTAGTATAAGTAGGTCTCTTTCCTCTGTTGGAATTTTGGTATTGATACCTGTGTGTATTTTGGGTACTATAAGGTTGGGATCGAAATCTTGCCATCTGATTGAAATCGTGAGTTCTTATGGGTCCACCACCTCTAGCACTGCGGCCTCTATTGAAACCTCTGTTAAACTGGGCAAAGTTTTCTTTGGCAAGTGCAAACCCAGTGTCACATTTTTTAACTTCTTTGGCCACATCATCTCCAAAAAGCATTGATGTTATTGGGGTATGCATGTTACAAAGATTTGAATATTTCCTTTTCAAGTGTGGTCGAATCATATATCTCCTCCTGAGGGAGACATTATATTGCACCTGACCCATAAGAGTGATTGCATCAGAAATTAGGGTCTTTGCTTTTTCATTAGTAGCAATCTGCAGCTTTAACAATTCTGCTAACTGGACAATTGGCATAATACCTGCAGCAACAAGATTTTGTATATCCCTAAAGGCTTTGTCGTAAGAGTGAACTCTTTTGCTTAGGTCATTCCAAATTTCTTGATTCACAAAAGGGGGGCTCAACTTATCACAATTTTCTGGGATTTTGTACTTCTGTACAATTTCATCTGTTGCACATAAGGAGGTGCATGCAGTATTAATCAGCTCTGCTAAGGATTTTGGTATTGGCTCTCCTTTTTGGGGAGTTTTTAATTTGGGTAATTGCCACACATCATCATTACTAGTAGAA
The DNA here is from genome assembly GCA_016746295.1 of Potamilus streckersoni. Lineage (NCBI taxonomy): Eukaryota > Metazoa > Mollusca > Bivalvia > Unionida > Unionidae > Potamilus > Potamilus streckersoni. The sequence goes on from JAEAOA010000207.1 coordinate 659,052, forward strand.
ATACAGTTGTAATCAGGCTGCATGGCATCAAACAATGCCCCATTAATTTTCCCACTCAACGAAATTTGCTTGAGTGGTCTACTTGTATCACCCTCTTCTGGGGTAACCTCAACATCACTATATGGACCTTCATTTTCAACTTCTACATGTAATTCTGGTAAACGTTCACCAAAACAGTCATTAATTTCATCGTCATCTGCCACAACAGGCTGAATATCATTTAGACCCAGTTTTTTCTTCAAAAGCTCAATGTCTGTTTGCGACAGGTTATTTATATCTATAAGAATGGACGTCTTCGACTGTCCAACATTTGTTGTTTGTTTATCTGCCATAACAGGCTTGTGTTTTGTCGCTTTTGAAACTCTACTCACGACAGACTTCAACTTTTTGTTTTTCTGTTTTTGTGGCTTCATAACTTTTCCCTCTTTTGAGGAACTTGCCTCGTCTTCACAAAAGGCTGCAATATCCTCAGGCCCAAAACCCGAAAATTCCGAGTCGGCTTCGAGGTCAGTAATTGAGAGGACTTCGTCTTCTTCAGTAGCCATTAGAAAATAAACAAAAATAATTTAGAACAGATAACACGTATAGCTTGGACTACGTCCTAAGCTGGCTACAACACCACGTCTTTTTTAAGTATACACCTATTATTTAACTTACCGATACCTACCGTTCCGCTACAAAATAACTATGAGGTTTCTCATGCAGACAGCTTGTTTATATAGGGTACTTCAAGTGACATATTGTATAATTGATAAAAGTTCCTTTTCTTTAAAGAGCGCCCGTTTCCGCCAACGACAGAGTAACATGCTATGTGTACATGTGAGGCTGAAGGCTTTACAAAAAATTAATGACCCTGGGTCACCAAAGAATCACCCTGGATCTTAGGCTTTACCATAAAATTACTCTAGGTTACCATAAAATCACTCTATCTTAGGTCATACCATTTTGTTGTTTAAATAAAACAGATGAAGTTGAGAAGTAAAGAGAAAGAGGTAAAGATATGTGTCTTGGAAACTTTTATTATTATAACACTTTATTTGCTTTATCAATGTCAATGATGTCTGTATTAATCCTTTGTTAATACAGTTAAGATAACAAAAGCTTTTGTCTTTTTTTTTATAGTGATATGTTTAAACAATTCTCCATGATTATGGCCAGACTGGCTAATACACAGTATATTTTTCCCTTTACAGAATTTAATAATTTTTGTGTATTAACTTGTAAACTTACACATAAGCTGTTGGTTTGACTTGACCCTGTAATTTAGTGCAATAAATCTGACTTTAGCAAAATAATGTCTTTATAAAATATGTGAAAATACAGTCTGTCACATGAATAATTGTTTTTATCCATGATACATGACCTGAATGAGATACAGACTGTCAACTGATTTATATATACTTACATGTATTTCCTATCCATGGGATGTCTAGAGAGATGAAGGGGGTTAGAATGTTAGAATAAAAGATAGATAAATAACAATACACATCTCCTATGATAGGCCCTTGCTCAATCATAATCCCATTAATTACTTTGAGAAAATTTTAGGACAAATTTTCACTGAAAAAAAAGCTTCATGTTCATCAAACATTTGCCAGATTAAAATGGATGACTCTGAAAACAAGAAATTCAGACTAACCACATTCCTCATCCTTTTAATAAAATTATTTGTAGTCCCCCCCCCCAGGCTAATCACAGGAGAAATAGTGTACACTGACATGACTACAACTGTCAGAATAACTGAGCATGAGCTACCCCATACCATTGACATGGCATGTGGTGACAAGTAACGTTCAGCTAATTGTAACCCTGTAAAACACTCATACAAGTCTGAACAACATAGAGACTATCTGCCATTGAATACAAGGCCAAATTCATGTTGCTCTCTTTAAAATTCCAGTGTTGCATCTAATGATTCTGCAAAAGAGGTTCAAATCCCCCTCTCTCTTCCAGAAATGGGAGGAACAGCAAACATTTATGGGCAATCCAATGCCTTAAATACAAACTAACTAATTAATTATATTTTGCACCAAAATCATTTTAAATTAATGTTCTTATCTTGCAATGAGGTCAGTAGTATGTGTCAGTGCCAAAACATGAGTATGCATTTACATTATATGGGTGACAGCTTATTGAATGATGCTCAGACTTCAGCTGTATTATTTCTTTAGGCAAAATGGACTCTACTAAGACTTTAACTGTACAATTCCTTTAGGCACAATGGACTGTACCAAGACTTCAACTGTAGAATTCCTTTAGGCAAGATGAACTGTACCAAGACTTCAACTGTAGAATTCTTTTAGGCAAGATGGATTCTACCAAGGCTTCAACTGTAAAATTCCTTTAGGAAAAAGGGACTCTACCAGGACTTCAACTGTAGAATTCCTTTAGGCAAAATTAACTGTGCTGAGGCTTCAACTGTAGAATTCTTCTTGACAAACGATAGAGCATGCATATGCAAAGTTATTACAGTTTTACTTTTACTTTCCACAGAATAAAATTATCATTATTGAATTTGGCATTTATTCTCCTTGAATGTTTTACTAGTTTAGTCAGATCCTACTAACACTTCCAGAATACAACAAATTTGCAGCATTTCTCCTACTCTCCATGCATATTTTTGCTGAAGCAAGTTACAGGAATGCATGAATTATGCAAACCCACATCTGGATGCAACACTTGGAATTGTGAAGAATGAATGTTGCTGTATTCAACTACAGATTGGACTCAAAATTGTTCATCAAAAATTTGCCAGCTCAAAAGGGAACACTCTGAACCCATGGGCTTAAAGTTATTCCCATGAGCTCAAGTAAATGCTTGCACAGAGCAAACAATGTGTGATTGTTATTCTTACATGATCAGTAATCCTAATGAATAAGTTTCAACAACCAAAAAAAAAATGACCTCAAATCTTAGAGCACTGTTAACATATGATAATTTATTAGATTACTCAATTACTCAACTTTAATTATCTGTTATTTATGGCAAGTTACAAGGTAGATGCAACCTGATCTTGTGACCTTGCAGTGAAAATGCTTTTGTAGAATGTAAAATATAGCAGCATAATTTTTGCTTTTTTTGAGTTATTCTGTGTTCTTGTCCATTTGACCAAAAATAAAAATCACAATTTGCCCACTTTTGGTCGAAATGTCATAGTTACTTTCATTTATAACTGATGTGAGACTGCCCCATAGTAGCAGAAATAAAACAAAATCTCTATTTGAAAAGCTAGCAAATTTCCTACTTTTAACACAGCTAAATGAACAAAAACACAGGTCAAACCTTCCAATACCTGTCTGATCATGTAAGAAGAACGTGCACTTATACACAAAAAAATATGGTAGACAACATTTTAATGCTATGTCAAGAAAAACAAATATTGATGGAGATCAAGGATTCATCACTGATTCCAAAAGGTTTTTGTTTTTACTGATGTTTAATCAAAACCTGAATCATACTTCAACTTGATTTAATAAAATGATCCCTCCAGCACTTGTTTTACATCCAAATCCATTTGAGTTGTGAATCAACATTATTATTACATGTATAGATTTTGAGATATCTTGTTTTGTAACCAGCAAATATGGGTCAAAGTAAAAGCTAACCAGAAAAAAACAGTACCTTTTGGAACACTGATACTTGGTTATGAATCATGTGACTAAAAGAAAATGAAATAATGTAAAAGATCTAAAAATAATGAATTTTATACATAATTATCCTTCATCTCAATTTTTACATACCCATCAAAAGGAATTCTCCACTTACACCTGCTCTAAGTTCTTTTATTCTTTCATAAGCAAAATCTAATAAAAGTATGAGACAAATGCTTTCAGTAAATTTTTGTCAAAAGTGGTATCTAGCATGCAAAAAATAAGCAACACTCGGACACCATTGCCCTGATCTAATTTACTTCTTACAAAACACAGTACATGACAATTCATCAAATGAGATTTCATTGACTACAACATTTCACTTAAATATTTCATGTTCATTTATCCTAAAAGAGTGGTGAAGAATTTGTTATTTAGTCATTGGTCTTTTTTAACTCTCTATAAAAGACACATTTTAAGGACATTAGTAAGGTTTCCTTTTCAATGAAATGTCATATTTAATTAAATATCTTTTAATGAAATATCATAAACCTGGCCAAACAATAAGTGAGCATTCAGTCAGGCCACTCGTGTCACACACTGAAATGGTGTTAAAACTCGGTGCAAATCATTCTAACACATCTAAAAATGTTATGTGCTTTCTGATTGTTCAAACATCAAATTTTTGCATCATTAAAAACCACAATAACTCGGGAAATTTTCACACCTTTATGACCCCATTACTATCCCTGTGAATTAGCACTTTGTAGCATGAAATATCTGCCTATTTTTAACAAAATTGTTCAAGAGTTTCAGATATATATAATAGTCTCATGTCTGAATATTGAAACCTTTAATATTGAAAACTTGATATTGCAAAAGTAACAACATTAATATGGATTCCAACAAATAAGCAACTAATCTGCCAATAATCTTTACTGACAATAGAGTAATTTGTGTTCCAAGATGGCAACCACTGGACAAAGGACATAACTCTCTTCATGTTTAATTACTGAGATTGCTTGTATTTGTTTGAAAACTGAAAACAGAACAATCTGGAACCAGTACATATAAAGCATACTTTTCTTCTAAACTGGTAATACAGTTGGACTGAAGAAAATTTCCGGATTCATTCTCATAAAAAAAAAAAATTCTGTCATGAAGGCAACTATAAAAGAAATTTAAAATTCCATCTGCCAATGATGCAGCCAGGAAGGAATTTTTGTGCTTTCTGTTGATGTCACTTGATTTACTTGATTATGCCAGTAAAAGTGTCACACATGTCAGGAGAAATGCATGAATCAAACAAAGACAACAAGAATCAGTCTCTGTGTTGTTTTCTGAAACTTACCTTCCTGACCGTAGTAAAGATGCATCATGATGACCTTCTTCAATCTCAAATATAATAGTCTTTCCATTTGGTATTGGTGGATCTCCAGTTCTTCTAGACTCCTACGAATATGGAACAAAATTACAGATTTATTCAAGTCTTGGCAAAAATTCAATCGGAAACATTTTGAGAGGAACCTGTGATCCCATTACAGAAGCAACTACTTGCTTTATCCACTGCTCTAAAACTGCATATTAAAACTGCTATACTTAAAGGAGAAGACACTGCTATATACTCAAACTATTTATCCCATTTATAATACATGTACATAGTCTTTTATTAACATACAAATTAACATGAAAAATCACCATCCACTCCTATGCTGTTTATACCCTAGAGCACTATTTTGATTTGTCATGTGATCAGATTAGCATAGCCAAGTTCTAATTTTAGATTAGGAAACACTATATAAGTCAAAGATTATGCATAATTTCAAATCAAACAGAGAAAATGAAAGCAAAATTATTTTTTTGAAAATATGCAGTAGAGATTCTTTAAACCAAACAAACAGGTGTTGGAAGGTGAAGATTTATAGTACCCCCCCCACAGATTTCAAAAACTCAAACGTTTAATGAGATAAAAAGTGCACAGAACTAAGTCAATTGAATCATTTATTTACAATTTCTAACCTGACCATGAGAAGAATGGCACTAATATTGGCAGCCCATTGCACCTTTCATGCTTAATGAACTTTCCATACTAACACAGCGCCATATTCCTGACACTATGGAGTAGTTTATTTCCATCCGACAACATAATGATATAATTCATCCTATTCAGTAACTGCCGGATAATTCCGTAAATTACCAAAATATTGAGTTTGGAATTATATCCCCTTGCACACATAAACATATTAATTAACCAGCTTGTTAAATTCACATAAAAAGCAAATTTTTTGTCATGCTTTTCCTTTGCTTGATTCAACATTGTAAATATCAGAAGCAGACGACATATGTACAGTATGTACATCTATAGTCGCACATACTCCCTTTGCTGAAAATTAGTCTCAAGCATGTCTGTCTATTATACTGAAAACTTCTGTTAAGCATGAAATACACAGACGATGACAGTGCTAGGGTCATTCTACTTAGAGTCAGTTTAGAAAATATAAATCAATGAAAGAATTGATCAAGTTCCTTGCATTTTTTTTATCATATTAAAGATCTACTTTACTGAAATCAGTAGGGGGATACAAACAAATGGGTTGATATACTCAGACTATAGTTTAAACCAATCAAGCAGCCCTGAAATATGAAGATTTCATTTAAACCAATCAAGTTGCTATGGAACATTAAGATTTATTCTCAACCATACAAATATTCCCCAAGCTCCCAGACTGTATCAACCATACAAATAACCTCTGAACATGCAGATATCCTCAGACCATGCATATTAAGTCTGAGCCATGTTGATATGCCCCAAGCATGAAGATTTTAGTCTGAACCATGCACAAGTTTTTTTTTAAACATCCAGATTTTGTCTCAACCACAGAAATATTCTACAAGCATAAATGTTCCTCAAACACATAGATCCAGATTTAGTCTGAATGACATCAATATTCCACAATCATCCAGATTTAGTCTGAACCACAGCAATATTCCACAAACATCCAGATTTAGTCTGAACCACAGCAATATTCCACAAACATCCAGATTTAGTCTGAACCACAGCAATATTCCACAAACATCCAGATTTAGTATGAACCTCAGCAATATTCCACAAACATCCAGATTTAGTCTGAACCCCAGCAATATTCCACAAACATCCAGATTTAGTCTGAACCACAGCAATATTCCACAAACATCCAGATTTAGTCTGAACCACAGCAATATTCCACAAACATCCAGATTTAGTCTGAACCACAGCAATATTCCACAAACATCCAGATTTAGTCTGAACCACAGCAATCTTCCACAAACATCCAGATTTAGTCTGAACCACAGTAATATTCCACAAACATCCAGATTTAGTCTGAACCACAGCAATATTCCACAAACATCCAGATTTAGTCTGAACCCCAGCAATATTACACAAACATCCAGATTTAGTCTGAACCCCAGCAATATTCCACAAACATCCAGATTTAGTCTGAACCCCAGCAATATTCCACAGACATCCAAATTTAGTCTGAACCACATAAATGTTCCACAGACATCCAGATTTTATCCAAACCAGACATGTTCCACAAACATAAAGACTGTCCAAACCAGACATGTTCCACAAACATAAAGACTGTCCAAACCAAACATGTTCCACAAACATAAAGACTGTCCAAACCAAACATGTTCCACAAACATAAAGATTCTGTCCAAACCAGACATGTTCCACAAACATAGACTTAGTCCAAACCAGATGTGTTCCATAAACATACTTAGTATGCACAAAACAAATGACCACAAAACATACAGATTTAGTCTGATGCACACAAAATGTGCCCTGAACAAGAAACAATACTTCTCAAATATGCAGCTTTTCCCTGAAACAATGTCTTGCTAAAATGCAGATTAGTTTAAACCACAGATATGTTCACAAAAACATGCAGATTTAGTCTTAAATGTAGACATGTTCCCAGACATGCAGCTCTAGTCTCAACCATGTCCCCAACCATATAAAAGATCTTGACTAAGATATAAAAGTGTCTCCAGATTTAGTCTAAGTAATATAAATGTCTTCCATAATGATTATTTAACCTGTACACACTAACATGTCCCAAATATGTGGATTTGGTCTAAATCAATTCAGTCTGAACCACATAAATGTTCCCCCAAATTTAAAATTGTCTGAACCACAGGTATGTTCTCCAAAACATGCATAGTCCTAACCACACTATTCCCAAGCCTGCAGATTTAGTATAAACTAAGAGTCTTAACAACATAAATGTTTTCCCAAACATAGACTGTCTTAACCACATAAATGTTATCTCAAAAATACAGACTTTTTCTTAACTACAAAATGTTATCCCATAGAGACTTGTCTTAACCATATAAATGTTATCCTGAACATACAGAAGTTTCTTAACCATATAAATGTTATCCTAAACAGAGACTTTGTCTTAACCACAAAATGTTATCCCAAACATACAGGCTTTGTCTTAACCACATAAATGTTATCTCAAACATACAGACTTGTCTTAACCATATAAATGTTTATCCCAAACATACAGACTATGTCTTAACCATATAAATGTTATACCAAGCATACATTGCCTTAACCATCATAAGTGTTATCTCAAGCATAAATGCTGTCTTAACAACATTAATGTTTTCTCAAACATAAAGACTAATCACAAAAATGTTATCCCAAACTTGTACTGTCTGAACTACATGGATGTTCTCCCAAAGTTGCAGACATAGTGCTAACCAAATAACAACTGTCCACAAACCTGCATATTTGGCCTTAATTGCTTTTTATAAATGTGTATATATAAGGAAATTTAAAAAATCTCTTGACTCATAAGTGAGTAAATATAGTGCCATACCATGTCTATCATCTTAAATCTGACACCTACCTGAGACGGTATACTTTTGGGCGGTTCAATTCGTATACTTGGATCCCATTCACCTGGGGGCAGCACTGTTACCTGATCGAGAAATTCATCCAAACCAGCCACTAAGTCATCCCTGTTTCTTGCATGGTATGCCACATCATGGAATACCTGTGTAAGGAGTAAATAATCTGTCAATTAAAGTCAGTGTAACAACATCAAACAAATAAGGAGCTACAGTCAAAATGTAGCTATGTAGCTGGACATAATTTGGGACACCAGTATATAATATACATATTATCCTAGTAAAATATAAGGAGCTAAAGTGCAAATGTAGCTGGACATAATTTGGGACACCAGTATACAATATACCTATTATCCTAGTAACTCAATCTTGACTGCTAGATCACTGAATTGTCAGCATCAGAAAATGTAAATCATGAGAAGATGCAATTTTCTGATGCTGATGGAAAGAATTGATCCAGTCTTTATGATCAGATTGTAGTATTTTGTTGGGAGGGGGACATATAAATCTAACAGACATGCCTACCCCAGAAAATGTTTTTGAGGGATGCTACCACCAAAAATGAGGAACAGAGCATGAAAATGACAAAATTAAGTATGTTAGCATGAATAAACATAATAAATTCTCTCAAAACATCATTAAATACCAGTAATGCATATTTATAATAAACATGTATGTATAAAACCCAGTACCCACCTATTTACAATATATTTTTAACACTAAATGCTTATTTGTGGGATACAAAAGCAAATTTAGACATTTTGTGGGACTAATATGTAAAATGCAGGATGGTAGGCATGTCTGTTCTAATTATGTAACACTTACTTTCTACTATTGCAATGCTACCTTTTCTGGGATGCTAGACCCTGATCCAAGATTAATATTCACTCGTGCATTTAACAACTGGAAGACCAGAAATTTAAAAATAAAACAATGACCTCAGACTGATTCCTCCGTCAAATACAACATATGGTACATCTTCCTCTTTTGACATGGACGGAGACTAAATGACTTCAAAGACATGTCCAGAAACCCTGGTTGGCAAAAAACAGTCACCAAATAATCATTACCACTGAAACATTCCTAATCCTCTTCCACTGAGAAAACTCAGGAATTTTGCTCCTTCTAAATTTATCAATGCATGGGAGAATAGAAAGGATCTTTTAATGGCAAAATTCTCAAAGGTTCATAATGGGCTTTTGATAGCAACCAAACAATACCAAAAGATTCCACCCTAGCATCAATAAGCTCAAAGTACCTGATCGGATCGATGGCAATTCCCTGGTATTGTCAGACAACAGGTCAAGGAGATCAATGAACAATGATTACTAGGGCCTAAATGGAGATGTTAATTTGAACCGAGAATTGTCAACTCTGAAGAACCTGAGAGATTGCTCTGAGAGGTGGAAATGCAAAGACAGACGGCTGATCCTACTTCATCCTGAAGGCATCCATTGCCCCTGCCATATGGTCTGGCAGCATTTTGTTCCTCTTTTCTGGAAACAAATCTATCACTGACCTTCCTCACAGATGAAAAAGTGCCTCTGCTACTGTCTGGCATAGAGGCCAGTCTATGCCAAATGGCATAGGGACCAGTCTATGATGAATGCATGCCTTTATGCTGTTTGTAGTGACCATGATGCAGTAATGATTAATGTGGCTGAAAAGCACACATTTCAATACTGTAGATGTGAAGAAAAGACCAACAGCCCTACAGAACTAGTCCTTTGGTCTCTAAGTATCCCACCCCCTTAGTCTGAATCTGATTGTCAGTGTAAAGGAAGGAGTAAGACACTGGAGCATGAAGTGGAACTCTGATAGAAACATGAAATCCACAGCTGTGTTCAGAATCTCCACAAGAAAAAGGAAGAGATGAGCCAACAACTGTCTTCTTAAGCAGTCTTGCACAGTGATCAAGTGTCTGTGTGATTCTGTCAGGGAGAACAAAGATTTCTAATGTAAACATAAATGCTGAGAAAGGATAAGATCTGACTTCACCCACTTAGAGATTAGGCCTAGTTGGGTCACCTTCTCCCAACAAATCAACAGACCATAATTTACCGTTTTTGCTGGTATAATAGACAATACTTTTGACCAGAAAATCTTAACTTCGTCTTACACTCCAAATCAACTTATTTATGGATTATATCATTGTAATCTCTTGTCATATTTGTCATATGGAAAATAATTCTCCAAGAGTATGAAAAAATAATGTGTAAAACATTTCATTTTTGGGAAAAGATCATGTACGAAAAAAATACAGGATCCCACACTGAGTATTTTAAACAATTATTAAAAATTAACACAGCTCAGATGTAATTGCACTAAAGCAGCATGTACCAGTAATGTACATTGTTTGTAATATATGTTGTTTAAATTTGATTACATATATGTGCATTAGCATTTACAATTTAGAAGATGAATAACCATGACAAAGACATATTCCATCACAATTTTCCTCTTGTACCTAAAGATCAAATAAAACCTATGCCCCACTGAGAGAAAGAGATAGATAGAAAGATATGTCTTCATGATTGTAAATCTGTATTGTTCACTTACCTGATAAATGATCTTACTTGCGAACAAGTGCAGTACCATATTCCATTACTAACTAATACCACTAGGTAAGCAATTCCTTCTAGTTTTTGTTGCCATTTCCACTATTAAAAGAATCACATGGCTTTGTAGTCATATTTACTAATTAAATATGACATGGCTGTATTCAGTCATTCCAAGCTAACATCTGTTTGAGGTCAAGATTTAGCAGACCAGATAAGATTAGCAAGGCTACCAAAAGGAAATAAGGTTTCCCAAGGGTATTATGAATACCATACCATATAATGAAAGGAAATGCCAGGTGGTTACAAGTGTAAATTTCCCAGCCAGTGACATTTTCAAACTTGTCAACTGACCAAACAACAATTTAAAGTACATCCAGCATCAGTAAAGATCAAAAACAAATTGTTGCCCAAGTACAGGAAGAGTTTAAACAAAATTTGATTCGTTGGGAATGGAGAGGTCATTATACTTGCAAAGAAAATTTGATAGAATGCACAATGGTCATTTTTTCATTTAACCTAATGGAGACTGTATATATTGTATATATTTAAACCAAGAAGTAGTAAAGTATTTTCATAGTTTACATTTACTGTTTCATTTATTAATGTTTTCTCTTATTGACAAAAGCTTCCGCAACACAGGGGCAATAAGGTATTAAAAAAACCCACGAAGTACTGAACTCTATCTCTCTCATATATCAGACTATATTTTATTTTGATCATGAGGTGCAAGATGAAAAATGAGATTTAAAAAATGCATTCTTCTCTCTGTATTTCTCCCCCCCCCCTAAAAAACCCCCAAAAATCGTGAAAGCATTTTAGTATTATTGATGCAATTTCTCTATTGCTGGTAATCTGTACTTCTAATATTTATGAATCTGAAGTTAGTGTAATTTAATTCCACATAGTATTATGAATTTTATTCTATCTTTAACTCAATAAATTTTCAGCTCAGCATTAATTTATCTAGCTAAAAGTACATAATACATTTAAAATACTTCATGTGAAACAAATTAGGTACTTTCAGTTTCCTGACTGGAAAGGATACTGAGTTACAGATATGATCAAATTCACCATGTTTGTGTGGAACAAAGTGAAAAACACAATTCAAGGTATTGATCTGGCTTCATCTTATACTCAGCATTGACTTGTATATGGATGAAGGATGGAAAATTTGTCAAATTTGATGATTCTACTTATACTCTGCATCTACTTATTGGCCAGCAAATATGGTAAATTAACCCACACACTGTCCAAGACGTCCAACAAAATCTTGAATAAAAGGCTAGTCTGGCAACTACTTCAAACCTTGGAAAGGGACAACTATGAACATGGGTGCAACTGTATCACTCCCTATTGAAAGAAAAAGAAACTGGTGATTTCCTCTCTTGGCCTCTATAACTGCCACTATCTAGTAAGTGATGGGTGGGAGGAGTTTTAACACTATACTTCATGTAAGTGCCTTTGGACACCTCTACCCCATTTTCATAGAAGCGCCTTTGAACACCACTACTCCATTTTCATGGGAGTGTCTTTGGACACCACAATCAAACTCTCATGGAAGTGCCTTTGGACACCTCTACCACATTTTCATGGTAGTGCCTTTGGACACCTCTACTCTATTTTCATAGAAGTGTCTTTGGACACCAGTACACCATTTTCATGGAAGAGCCTTTGAACACCACTACTACATTTTCATGAAAGTGCCTTTGGACACCACAATCCCACTCTCATGGAAGTGCCTTTGAACACCACTACTCCATTTTCATGGAAGTGCCTTTGAACACCTCTAACACCTTTTCATAGAAGTGCCTTTGGACACCACTACCCCATTTTCATGGAAGTGCCTTTGAACACCACTACTCCATTTTCATGGAAGTGCCTTTGGACACCACAATCCCACTCTCATGGAAGTGCCTTTGGACACCTTTACCCAATTCACATAGAAGTGAGTTTGGACACCTCAACACCATTCTTATGGAAGCGATATTGGATGCCTGCATTAAACATAAGCCAATCTGAGCTGGTTTGTGTAGTGTGAAAAAAAACCATTAGACTATATTTACTGATGTAAATGTGACCATTATGCCAGATTATGTGGTCATTGTTTAAGATCTAGTTGTAATCTGCTATTTAAAGTAACTGTGTTGGCTTCTCCACTCATATCAAAATGGAGGCTGTGGATTTTGTTCAGTACTTTCTGGAATTTGCATGATTAGAATCACTACTATGAAAGTTTCAATAACTTAGATAAAAGCTCTGACAATGATATAGGCAACAATGAGTTTCTGTAACTCAGCCAAGCTATCTTTCTGTTTTATATCAATTACAAAAAAAAACATAATGTACAGTTGTCTCTCTTTGTTTGAAAAGAGCATTTTATGTTCTGTAACCTGTACAAATTTATAAATACTATTTTTAGTTACTTTTTTAATCACAATTAGTGACAGGTTACTTTTTCCCAAACATTATATGTAACGATTCTTGGGATATTTATTCAACCATGATTGTGACAGAAACTACACAAGAACCTATCACTACACAACTGATTTTGAATTGCTTGGACCATTAGCTATCTGAAAATATCATTAAAAAATAAAATTAAGCATCAGATCTTTTTACTAGTTATTGTTCCTTAAATAAACAAATTAGACCTATAATTTACCACTGTAATATGCCGTGGTATGTCCAGAAATTGTTCAAAAGGTAGAGAAGATGCCCATTATTTTCCAAATATAGGTGGAACAAACATTAAAGGGTGATACACTGACCTAAATACAAACTTACTAATTAATGATGTTCTCTGTATTTTTGCATCATTTTAACAGTTGAATTTTTCAATGGTGGATAATATTTTATATTTTATATATATGTTTATGTGCTCAAAGATGCCGTTACATATATTCCAAGCTTGTTATTTTAATTTGGCATCAAGTCTGATTTTTCACATCATGTTGTATATATTGTATATATGGTACATAACAGATAGAAAGCCTCAAGGTAGATAATTTCTTTAACTAATTGAGTTAGCTTCTCTAAATAAAGTCTTTAGCATTATTATTTTTATTATTATTCATAGTAGTAGTAGTATATTTTAATCTGTCTCAGTCACCTTTGATGAATATACAATATATAGATAACAGCTTCTCAAACACTGCACTGAGATGGCAACTGCAGAACCCCTCTAAGCAAATATTACAGTGTGCGCTTTCAATTTTCATGAAAGGAAATTATTATCAATGAATCCGGCAATTATTTCACTTTACCTTTTATGGATTTGGCCATTTAAATGTTATATATAAATAGCTATTTCTGCACAATTTCTACCCCCATTCATGCATATGTTTTTGGAAGCAAAGATACAGAAATGTGTTAATAGCTCCGTTGAGCAGGCTCAATACAGCAAATAATGTCTCGAGGCAGATTTTGATCAAGCTGTTCATGCAGATTTTTGCAATATACTGGGCTAAATATCTCCATTAAATCAAGATGGGGTATAAATAAATTTACCTCATCTGACATCAAAGTAGCAATTGACCTGCCAATCTCATGGTATTTTTTCTGGTTTACTTCTGGCCCAAGAATGAAGAAAATAAATCGTGTAGGAATTGGAACCTCTGTTAAATCACCCATCATGGTGGCCTTGGTGAGGCGTATAAATCCAATGATCTGGTGGTTAAGAAAATCCACCTCACCAACAAGTATATTGGCCACCTCAGCGCCAGGTGGGATTTTCTTCATAAAATGCAAGTTCAACTGAAAAAAAAAGAAACAATGAGCTATTAGCTATGACAAAATTGCAATGGGACTCACTAACTAAATTTTCTTAAGCATGAACTTGTGTTGAGGAACAATGTCAGAAGAATGGATGTTCATGATCCTCAACTCATACAAGTAATGATCAGAAATCCAACTCATTCAAGAGCTTATAAATGCTAAGCTGCATGCAAAATCCAACTCATACAAGCGGATAAAACTGCATGCAAAATCTAAATGATTCAAGAGTTCGTCAAAGTAAAGCTGCTACTGTAAGCAAAGGAACATTGCTGAAGCGTAAATCAGAAGTACAGGCAATCAGGGGTCATAACTCTTGCTATTGACCATGTTGATCACTGGTAATCAAATACATGACTACATACCAAATCTAGATCAAATCCAAGACATTTGTAAAGCTGTGATTAAGAAACAGAAGTCAGGATGAAATATAATCCATGACACAAATCCAGTTATTAGCAATTGGACGACAGATATAAGCAACTGTCAAACTTTGTTTCCATTTTAGTAATGCTTTTAGAAATCATTTTCTGCAAACAAATTTTAAAACTGCTGTTTGTAGCCACCTCTAATATTCATAAAATTATGCCTGTCTTTGACAAAACAATGTATCATTGAAATAATAATCTACTTTCATATTATTCTAAAATATGAACAATAATCCATATTTACCTTAAAAAATATGAATACGAATCCATATTTTCCTCAAAAATGCAGGAAGCTATCTTGATACTAAAACTCAACTTATGGTGATGATTGCCCTAAATTTTATATACAGTTGATACACAACTATTTGTATTAAAATTTGTATATTTATAGATATAAGTTGGTTTTGTTACTAATTTTTTTAAAATTTAAGAAATGAAGTTCAAATTTAAAGATCAATATGTTTTATTTGGACCATGAATTCTAAGACAAACAAGAGCCACTGAAGGGACTGACAATCTACTTGCTGAAAAGAATTTCTGGGAATTCAATGTAAGACCATTTTTCCTTTTAACCGCAGAATGATGACAACGTCACTATTTTTAGCAATAACAAGATTTTAAAGATTGCTGCTATGGTGTCAGATTGACACCACTTTCATTTTGGACCAACATTAAGAATCTCAGTGCTGAAATGCCTTTCCATTTCTGTTGAGTAATAAGATTTTCAAGATGGCTGACACAATGGCTATACTGGATATCAGACTGATGCCATTTGCATTTAGGACCAACTAGACTTCATATGAAGTCTTTTAATGAAAGAACAATGTTGATATGAGTAGCCATTTATGAGTAGTAATGATAATAAGTTGGCCTTTATGGTGATTACATTGAGATAAGCACCAGTTTCATTTAGGGCTAGCCAGACATGATAAAAAGCCATTAACAGAGAATGCCATGTTGATATGTCCAGTCAATACGGATAAATGGCAATAACAAGAATTTCAGGTTGGTTGCTATGGTAGTCACATTTGGCTTCAGATAGGTACCATTTTCATTCAGAACCAATCAGACATCATAAAAAGCCTACTGGTAAAAACCCTGTCAATATAACCTTCCGCTAAGAAGAAATAGCAATAACAAGATTTTCAAGATGAATGCTGTGGCTGCCATATTGGATATCAGATTTAAACCATTTTAATTTTTGACCAACTAAACATCATAATAAGGGTTTGAGTATAAACCCCATGTCATATGATTATCGATGTTGGTGCAGAAGCATTGACAAGATTTTCAAGATGACTGCTGTGGCAGCCATATTGGATGCACAAATGGTATCATTTTCATTCAGGATCAACTAGATCCAAGGGATGACTGTGTGAGCAAAGTTTAATGGCAATCTTCTAAGTAATTCAGAAGGAAAAGGAATTAAAAACATTTGTTCTAATGAATGGATGATGAATGAACATGTCATCTTATAAAGTCTCCTGGTATATGACTAGTAGATCTAAATATGATATGATGGAATACCAATGTCCATGTCAAAACTATCCACTGTTTAACTCATATAGAACCAATCTACCCATATTAAAGCAAATTAAAACAATGAACTAATGCATGCTGCATCAGCACACCTATGTTTTATGCATGTGAATTTAGTACCGACTATTGTTATGACTATGGTTTTAGACTTAGTAACAGAAAAGAGTGAAAACCAACAAGTTTAATAAACTTCAACAAATAACTTATCCCCAGAACAGAGAAGTGAAAGATTAAAAAGAACCTGCAGCATTGTGAATTAAATCCCAAGCAATTTTAAAAGTTCTAACACAAGTCCAAAATTATTGAGCACTAAGAATGAATTCCAGTGTTGTTCCAAATATTTCTCATTTCGAATGTAGTGATGTGCCAATAATCTGGAATGTGCCAATGTGGTAACAGCCTTAAGGTATCACAATGATATAATCGTGACTGTCTTTAAATGAATTCACAATACTTCCAAAAGTGTGATTTAATCTGAAAGTATCAATAAGCACATTGTGTTTCATATGAATAATTATCTAAATAAATCCTTTCAAATTATAACTGAAAACAACTAAAAGAACTGAATCCACTACAGATGTCTGATTGAAATTATTAATCTAATATAAACAACCATACTATAAAAAACTAAGACACAATAAGAGGACAAAGATGTGGGTCACCTTCTAAAACATCAGGTCTAGTTACTTACATTTTAACAAACTAACATAAATAATGTAAACCATATAATTTCCATGGGGAAAACCAATGTGCTGAACTCAAATCCAAATAAACATCTTTTTTTAAAATTACATTAATCAGACAGGACCAAACTTCTACCCACAATTATTCAATCACAGTCAAAACTAAATATACATATAACATGATCATGCATGTATTATAGAGTCCTCCACCATGTTAGGTCCTTTATTTTTTTTACATGATCATTTCCTCAAAATTATAAGTACTTTTTGTACACATTATTTTTCCTTTTTTGGAAAACAATATTTATTTTTCCCTATCTATAAAATTCCAAGAAACTGTGTGACCTGCTCTACTGGAAATGTGAACTGTCTACATCAAGTCCACATGAATTATTAAACTTAGTAATCACAAACTGTGGAATATGTCCACTGATTTTACTGTTGCCTATTGACAGTAAATTCATGTGATAATAAGAGTAATCAGAGTTATTTCATGGTCAGTTGGTCATCTATTTAAAACACCTATTTTGATTACAGATAAAGCATTACCACTTTAGTTATCTACTTCATCATCTTTAATAAACAGCCTTGGTGTCCAAAAATTCTATGTACTACTGAAAATTACTGTTTTAAACATATTGTTACCAGTAAAATGGAGGGTCTGAAAAGCTAATTTGAGACTTGCAAACATGTAACTATAACTGTGTACAAATATGATCCTTAATTACAACACTGCACAAGTATAGGGTAGCCTGCTATTGTACATGCTGATAATCAACTGTTTCATCATTTAGTATCTCCTTGGACACACACAATGCACTGATCAATATACTGATTCCCAATGGTCAACATCAGGGTTACCTCCCCTTGCTTTCATTTAGAGAAAAAAGTCCTTAAAAACATAAAACAAGCTGATTACATAACATACAGATAAAGTACTTGTTCTAACTGCACTTAATTTCATTAATATGTGCAGAGTTTGCTCATGATAAAACTCAATGATGATACAAACACACATAGTTTGTCCACATCTGGTCAGATATAGTCACTAAAGTGCTGGCAAGCTCGACCTAATAGTTCCAAAATAACTTCATCAATATGTATGGATCTAATTCACAATTTTACAGATATAAGATCCTATCTATCTGAATAAAAATAAATAGTCTCTAGATTCAGAACAAATTCAGTCAGTAGTCTGACCTCCCCAAAAAAAACGTGACCCTTTTTTCATCGTGTTTGGATCTAGCTAATTATTCAAGTCATGCAAGATACCAGCTATATAAACCTATAATCAAATTTTGTTCAAAATGAGATCGAAAATATGGCCTTGAGAATAATGCTCAGCCAATCAGAGACATGATCATCTCATTCTTATGCATGGAGGTGAACATTATATGTCATAGTTTCTGATGTGTGTGTGTGTGTGTGTGATTTGGATTTTATCATAACTTTAAAAAATATTTCAGTCATATCGCTACGATGTCTGCAGTATGCCAGTTTATAGCTATGTCTTGCAATGGAGCATCATGCTGCAGACATGTAGCATCATGTCCCACCCTGTCACATTATCCTGGCACAGGGCCAACCAGTCCTAACACTAACCTCTTAATGCTGAATGCGAAGCAAGGCAGCTGCTGCTACCAGTTTTATAAGTCTTGATATGGCTTGGCCAGGGTTTGAACCTGTGACATGCCCTATTTTTGAGGAGGATGCTCTACATGAGAGAGGTCTCCTCTTGATATAACCATAGATTTGAAGTATTAAAAAAATATCAAAATTGGATCAGAAATGTGGACCCCCAAGTGGCAAAATGCAACATCACATTTTTGTGAGAATTTCAAATTCATCAAAAATTCTGACGAGGTAAGCATATGAACTAATTTTGACTGAAATCAGATCAGAAATACCACCTCCAGGGTGGTGACCATATCAGCCGGTCCTATGCAAGACCACCTTATTAATATGATCACTTGTTCATTATCCAACTTGTCCAAAATTTTAATGATACTAGTCCATATTCAATGATTGATTGAAACTGGATCAGAAATGTGTATTCACAGTAGCAATAAGCAACTATAGACAGTTGGGCAATGGACATACCATAAAATCCTTTGACCTTATTACTAGGAGTGCTTATAAAAAAATCTAGACATACATCCAAAAAACAAGTGCCACTGCCAAATAGAAAACTAAGTTAAATAATTTAAAACAGGTAGCACAGCTACAGGACCAAATGTGGCCTTGGGTTATTGGGAGAGGCCATGCTCATGCAAAAAGTCAAATCTATAATTATAGCTTAGTTATTATTACATGTGTGTGATTAATGCCTACAAACTTAATGCTTTCAATCCATATGACCCATAGCATTGAAATTGTTGGACAACCATCATTTAAAATACTGGTTTTGCACACAACCCTCATGCTATAAAGCATCTGAAAAGCTTTACAATACCTGACCCCAATTTCATCAACACAACTCTAACATTAAAGTCTTGACACTGTCATTGAGCTCTTGGATTTCAAGTCAGATTTTCAGACTACAGGATTCATTCGTAAAATTTAAGTCCAGATTTAAGTTATTGTATTGACCGTATATAGTGGTACACAATAAAATAAAAAAAAATTTCCTGTCCCAGAACTTATCACAAAACTTTGTTTCCACCTAGGTCAAACATTCCAAGACTTTAGAAATGGAATAAGTTTGTAATGCATTTGTGCATTTAAGTCCAGATTCAAGTTATTGTATTGACTGTATATAATGGTACACAAAAAATAATTTCTTTTTCCTTTTACAGAACTTATCGCAAAACTGTTTCCACCTAGGTCATACATCCCAAGAAATGAAATAAGTTTGTAATGCATTTGTGCCTCCCCCAATGCATGTTGCAATAAAATAGGTAAACAAAATGCTTATTTGATAACAAAAAGGAAGAAACTAACCTTGTATTGTTATCATTTGTTCCTTTCATTCAATATGAGCTTTAAAGAATAAACTATATCCATGAAATCTGTATATGTAATGTAGGCTTCCATACTGAGGCGTGTATCACTTATGTCCGATAAAACATGCCACATTGTTCATTGACATGAACATTGAGAATGAAATTGTGTTTGATTGTGCTCAACGGTTTGAAAACTTGATCCAACAAAATTGCAAACAAGAGGGAAATAATCAATTGACATTTTGAAGACAATCATCATTCATGCATCACATGGTGTTTGGTGTAAAATAATCAAAATTAAATTATATCCAGGTCTACTGTACGACCGTATCTTGCAAATAAAAATCATTATTTGAAAACACATTCTTTTGAGTGTAAGTGAAAATCTTTTCACCAGAATGGGTTACAAATACATCATTACTATTTACCCACAGCTATCAATTATCCTTTGTAAAATTATTACTACAAATGCCAAGCCCATAGAAGCCCAAAGAGTGAATAAACACAACTGGCAGCAAGCATAAAACTCCTTCTTTGAACTTACCAACAGGATATCAAAGTTAGGTTTTTTTTTTTATTACAAAGCAAGCCAACCTCAGAAGCTGACTTTGTTTCTTCTGGAGCCATTTTTTTTCTTAAAAGGATATCAATACAAAGGTTATTTTAATGCAAATACAGCTGACCTTGAAAGCCTACAATGAATTCTTTTACGTGTGAAATTTCTAAAAAATATTTTGGAATATACAAAGATGGCCGAGATATGGAAGCTAACTTTGGATTCATTTTACTGGTATTAATGGTATTAACGGTAATTTGGAAAATAACTTGAAATAATGGAACAGTTTTTAAAGTGACACAATTTTGTGCTTCATGCACTGGTATCAATGACCCAGCATCACCCAGAAGATATGGAGAAAATAAAATTATGTGAGGAATTCATGAAGACCATAAGAGAAGCAGATAATTTTGCTGACAATATGATCATTAATATCAATATTAACATGGATGAAATTAGAGTGCATTTTGATCACATTCCTGAAATGACTGTCGACAAGATGGGAGTCAGAAGTGTGAGAATTAGACCGGTGCAGATTTGAAATAATCTGGCTTTAGTCCTTGCAGTTTCTGCTTCTGGAGATGTGTTGCCTCTAACAATTTTCATGATATGAGGAAAAAAAATCATGCACTGAAAGAATGGATAATATGTGTGTAGGAGAAAGGTAGGTTGCTTTGATGAGATGCTGCTGCAGTGGATTAAAGAGTTTAACCTCATGGACATAGTTTTATATGTTTTAAATAAAATTTCAGTTGGAGTGCTTTTCCGACATGTAATTTTTAAATGATTTAAAAAGTGTTCCACAATTTATGACTTGAAAAAATAATGTGCCCCAGAACATACAAAGCAGAAAAAAATTACTTTTAAAATTAAATTATGATGTCAAAAAAACCAGTGTCTCAACATATATGGTAAATGCAGTATATTGGTGAAATCAATTCTAGGTCTATCTGGATTGTGCCAACAGAACTTAAATCTGCACTTAGTCTAAAAGTCTAGAATCCAACAATTTGAATCAATCAAATTTAAGTCATTGTAACTGACCAACCAAATTCTTCAAACCTGATTTTAAACAATAAGTCTGTACAACTGGAGACCTGATCCAGACTCAAAACAAAAAGTTGAACTAAAATCAAAATTATAATTTTATTAAATCTTTGAAAATTTTGAGAAATAATGCATAGGTGGTTAGCAAATGTTGAGAATTTCATTCATAATCAACATTTTGGAAACTGTCTGTTACAACTGAAGTGGCCTTGATGCTCCCCCATTATAATTCTATTCATATAAGCCACCTATATGCTCTCATAATGCAATTCTTTTCACATAAGCCACAGAAATGTACCATGTTACAAGTTAATCTACCTTATGGATCCAGGGACCCTGAGTGGCCAAGTGGTCTAAAGCGCTGTCCGTTATGGATCACTGCCATCTCACCTCTGCGTGGGTTCGAGTCTAGGATTCACCGAATGTGGATATGTGAGAAAGCTTGCCAGTAGCTTCTCGTGGGTCGGTGGTTCTTTCTGGTGATTTCCCGGTTTCTTCCTCCACCATTAATACTGGCCACCATGTATAACCTATTGTGTGCTGAAAAAATGGCATTAAACCACACAACAACAACAACCTTATGGATCCCCCATTATTATACTGATCACATATGCAATAGAAGAGTGTACCAGGTTTTATAAATGATGCCACATTATAATATTGTTCATAGAAAAATATCATTGTAACTGAAGCCACCATAGGGATCCCTCATTGTAACAGTTCACATAAGCCATAGAAGCATACAAAGCACAAGAGAGGTCAGCCTTATATTTTATGACGTATATTCTGAACTAAAAGGAATCACTTCAGTCATGTGTTACAAAGAATTGTTTCTCATCACCAGAATTAACATGAAATGAAATAAAATAAGGAACAATATAAGGGCAATTAAATGAGAGCCTCAGCCATATGGGGTATATGGAGCAACAGTGTACTGAAGGGCTTGATAGTGATGAACCACTGTACAAAGCCAGAACAGTACAAAGTCCTCAATGTATATATTGCAATATATAAAGTACAAGGCCTGAAAAGTACCAAGTACTAAATGTTATTTCAATATATTGACACTGTACAAGGCCAACACATTACCAAGTCCTCAATGTTATTTCAATATATGACCATTTTACAGAACAGTTTTGAGTCTTCGATGTACATATATTTCAATATATGAACACTGTACAAGACCAAAACAGTTGTATGTCCTCACTGTACACATATCAATATATGGATACTGTATAAGATCAGAACAGTACCAAGTCCCTAATGTACATATATTTCAATATATCAACACCACATAAGGCCTGAACAGTACCAAGTATTCAAAGTTATTTCAATATATGAATACTGTACAAGGTTAGAACTGTACCAAGTCCTCAATGTACATTTAAATAAATAAATACTACAGAGTACCATGCATTCAATGTATTTCAATATACTGGGTATGAACAATGTACAAGGCCATAACAGTACCAAGTCCTCAATGTTTCAATATATGAACACTGTGCAAGGCCATAACAGTACCAAGTCCTCAATGTTTCAATATATAAACACTGTGCAAAGCCAGAACAGTACTAAGTCCTTCATGAGAATGTATTTCAATATATGAACACTAATTACATTTTTTGTGAACTTGAGTTCTACTTTACAGATTTACACTTAGACTTGGTCCAAAATCTGACTGCTTAATATATAGCTAGATTTGGATACCAAACACTGGCCCTTTTAGTTTCCTTTTCTCTTTTTTTTCGCTCACTTTATGTGTGGAGGCACTTTCCCTCAGTTCACAGCTGCTGGCATTTCGTAGTATTCCAGAATGAGATTGCTCAATTCCTCGTCCCACCTCCAGATTTTCTGATGTTTCCTGAAAATTCTGTGTTGTGCATACAGGTGTCAACTCGTCTTTATCACCTAAACAAAGGGATAAAATTGTAACACAACTGAAAATGAAATAGAGTTTATGATTGGTCAGACAGGACATCTGATAATGACATACAGTTTCTGATTGGTCAGATATAAAACCTTGGTAATGAGAATTCAGGATAATCTTGCAAATGGGAACGCTATGGTAATGATCAAGACTACCCAAGGCAATGGTAATTTGCCAAATCAGTTTTAAGAGTAGCCCATTATAAATAATAAATGGCCTATAAACATATTTCAAAAAGAAATTAAATGAATACAGGAGATCAAAAGTCTCAAAGGCATCAACAATTATAATAAAAGCAGCACATTATAAAGCAGCTGAGGTTTCATGGTCCTCTATGTAGAAAAGGTGTAGCCTCAGATGAACCAAAAATTAAGTTGACAGAATTACCAATGGCATACCAATCCATAGCCAATAAAATATTGTATACATTATGTTTAAAGCTGCAACTGCAGATAAGAATAAAAATTCAATGCCCATGATGTCATGTTACCTGTAGGAGAAAGTATTCACAATCTTAATTACTGTCAGACAATAAAGAATCATACTAAACTAGTTAACCAATTAAATTTGATGAATTTGTTTTAGAAGTGTCCTAAAACCTATTATAACATGAACCCTACTATACATAATGTAGACCACATGTTGATACAGTCCTCCCTCACTATAATTGTAATGGTAAGCATAAAAGTACCTTCTATGCAAGGTCACCTTATATTGAGTTATTTTACCATAATTTTACTTTTAAATAATGACCTTAAAAAGGGTCTGCCTTATAAAGTACCGGATTTAGGCATAAGCTAAAGAAGCTACAGTTTAGGGTTCTAAAGTCTGAACTCAGTCTGAAGAAGCCCCTCAAATTTATTTTATACCAAATATGGCCTCTATAGCTTAGGGGCTTGCTTTGTCTAAATCCTGCACTGGCCTTTCATGGTAGGCACCAAAATAGTGAGGGAGTACTGTATGTGGCAATTTAGAATAATGCATGGAAGATCTAAGTCAAACTGTTAATAACATGGACAGTGTAGAAAATGGTGCAGTGTGTCATGGCTTACCTGGGGCAACTGTTCCCAGTTGGATGGGATTTGATATATAATATGAACAATGTAGAAACTGATTTTGCTGGTGCAGTGTGTCATGGTTGACCTGGGACAACTCTTTCAGCAGGATTGGGGTTGATATATAACATGAACAGTGTCAAAACTGATTTTGCTTGGAGCAGTGTTATGGTTGACCTGGGTCAATTCTTCCACCTGGTTGGTAGTTAATACAAAACATGAACAGTGTCAAAACTGATTTTGCTTGGAGCAGTGTCATGGTTGACCTGGGACAACTCTTCCAGCTGGTTGGTTGTTGATACAAAAACAGTGTCAAAACTGATTTTTGCTGGTGCAGTGTGTCATGGTTTACGTGGGACAACTCTTCCAGCTGATTGGGAGCTGATATACGACAGGAACAGTGTCAAAACTGATTTAGCTTAGAGCTGTGGTATGGTTAACCTGGGTCAATTCTTCCTCCTGGTTGGTAGTTGATACAAAACATGAACAGTGTCAAAACTGATTTTTCTTTGGAGCAGTGTCATGGCTGACCTGGGACAACTCTTCCAGCTGGTTGGTTGTTAATACACAACATGAACAGTGTCAAAACTGATTTTGCTTTGGAGAAGTATCATGGTTGACTTGAGTCAATTCTTCCAGCTGGTTGGTTGTTGATACACAACATGAGCAGTGTCAAAACTGATTTTGCTTTGGAGTTGTGTCATGGTTGACCTGGGTCAATTCTTCCCATTTGATTGAGAGTCCAGTCAATACACAAAAAGAACATGATCATTTAACAGCAAACAAATGTGGCAATTAGAAAATTCTGAACAGTCATGAACATAATAATCAAATTCTGTTCTTACCATTATTCTGCTGGTTTAAGCGAGGTTCTGATAATTTTCGGCTGATTTCCGCAAATGAACGCATAATGGGGAGATTCATTTTACTAGAATTCTCGTCTTTATTTCGGTACAAATGTCTTTCATTCTGGTGCTGATGACGTAAAAGTAGTGTACCACGAACCTGCTCCTTCAAGTTTTCCTCCAACTGCTTGGCAGCCACCATATTATCCAAAGTCAGGTCTGCAACACAAATTGACTGGTTAATTAACAGGAATCATATATACTCACTTATAAGTCAAGTTCCTCTACAATCTACACAGAACCGGAACTGCCAGTGCATTATGTGCCAGCAGATTAGGTTTTGTTTGTTCTATTGATTACTCTAAAAAACTGCACTGACCTGATCTCCTGGTACAATATGTGATGGTAGATTGGGATCTATGCAGTTTGCAGTTGGACCAGATTTATAAGTAAGTATATATGGTATATATAAATCTATAAGTGGGTATATATGGTATATACAAATCTATAAGTGATTATATATGGTATATACAAATCAATAATTGAGTATATATGGTATATACAAATCAAAAAGTTTTACTTGACCAAAATGGTCATATGTCCTAGAAAATTCACACAAGCAAAGCAAAACTTACTTTTAGATAATTGATTATCCAATTTGCATCAGCAAATCTGTCAAAGATTTTCTGAATCATGGCAAGATATTCTTTCCAGATGTCATTGTAGATGATAATATCATCTATATAAGCATTGCAATTATCTAGACAGGAAATAATCATATTCATCAAGTGTTGAAAAATACTTGGGGAACCCTTCATCCTGAATGGCATTACTTTATACTGGTAGAGACAATCTGGAGTCACAAATGCTGAAATTTCCTTTGCCTTTTTCATTAGTGGAATTTGCCAAAATCCTTCAGAAGGTCCAATTTGGTGGCATAATTGGCATTTCCAATTTTATCAATACAATCATTGATTCTTTGTAATTGAAATGAATCTGTTTCTGTCACACTGTTCACCCTAATACAATCAGTGCACATATGGAAAGTTTTATCCAGTTTCAGAACAAGTATACATTTTGAACTCCAATCACTTTTACTGGGCTCTATGAAATCATTTTCCAGCAAAAACTGAATTTCCTTTTTCAAGTATTTATGTTTGAGACAATTCATCCTGTATGGGTGTTGTTTCACAAGTTTTGAATCTACAATTTCAATGTCATGAAAAATTATGTTTTTCCTTGTAGGAATATCTGGAAACAAGTGCTCGTATTCGAATAATAACTGTTTATGTTCATTTCTTTCTTCTTGTTGTGAATGCAAACGTTTCTGGTCTAGATTTTTCATAATTTCTGAATTCTGAAGATTTGTTGCTTCAAGATCAACAGTGGCTGATTAAATTTCTTCACTTAAATCCTTAATTAGCAGGACAGGTACAACTTAATTAATTGCATGATTTACTTGGCTTTCTCTTTCAATATACTAGTACTCCATTAATTTATTTAAATTAGAGTTCTATTATAATTTAACTCATTCATGTTCTTCTTTTCTTTGCAAGGGCCATAAAATCTAATTTGAATAAAATTTTGAAGAATGAGCACGAGAGAATGAACTCTATTGCAAGATTCAAAAGTTCTCTCAACTAAAGTTCTGTGAAACCATAGTCTCATTTTTGACTTGAATAGCAGAGTGCCAAATTCAAGAATAACAAGCTGGAAAAGTCCAGACATGAAATTTTACCCTTGATTCAATTGGACAGATTTGGGAAGGCCAAACTGAGTAAAAACTTTATCAGAGGTTTTACAGTGATTTTGGTTTTAATATTCCTCAAGGAATTGCCTCTGGGATATTGCTGATGCACACATCTTGGTCAACAAATATTGGTTGACTGACTTGGTCTTAGGTAAGGGACCAACACAATCTACCATAATTTTGCTAAATGGTTCATTAAATGCAGGAATAGGTTGTATATGAGCCTTAGGTATCGTCTGATTGGGTTTTCCTATTATTTGACAAGTATGACAAAATCTACAAAATTTTCAAACATCACTTCTTATTTTTGGCCAATAAAAGTGAATTAAGATCTTGTGATAAGTTTTATTTATCTCTAAATTAGGAGTTTCATGGGTCAAACTAAGTATTTCCTGTCTGTAAGATTTTGGAACTACAATTTGATAGTTCACTGACCACTCATCACCAACAGGTACCTTGGGAGGTCTCCATTTTCTCATAAGAATTCCATTTTTATGAAATAATAGACAGTTACTTCAGTGGCTTCAGTTTCACTAATGGCCCTCTGAAACAAACAGGAGATTTCAGGATCTTTTTCCTGTTCGAACAATAAGTGATTGTCTTTTAGATATAAGAGAATGAGTATTTAAAAGAGGATACATTCTGAATGATCCAAATTGAAAGTGACCTCATTGAAAGCCTGACCATTACATGTGACAGCTAAAGGAATATTTTCCTTATCAAAATCATTCTCAAGAGCTATTTTTGCCATAGTGGGTGATCAACAATTGTTATGTACTTTATTTTACAAATCAAAGAAATCAAAGAAACAAAGAAAATAGTGAAACCAACAATTTTTTATAAATTTTAACAAAAAAAATTTATTTTCCTTGAAAAACAGTAAAAATAAGAAAAAAGACTTAAAATTTGTGAATATAATCCAAAAATAAATCTCAGATTTGAAAAACATAAATCCTATCACTAAAATGTCCTAAATGAATCCAAGTTAGAATCCCAGCAAAGCTCAAAGATGGCAGACAATGAAGTCTGATGAATGCATTATTGACGTCAAAGTTTCCACATTGAACTTTATGTATCATGAAAGAATTGTCAAAAGTTTCACATTAAATTTTATGAATCACAAAAGAATATTCAGGTTTTAGAATTCTGAATAATTTCCACTATATGTCTTTGTCTTAGAATTTGATGAACAGCAGCACTTGCAAATGTTCTCAAAGAATTAATTATTAATTCCAAAGAACAGAAACGGAACTAGAAAACGATATTGAGAATTAAACTTCACAAAAATGTCATTTTTACACTTGTGATGGGTCACATGATCACTTAAAACAATTTATTTTATATGTACTCCAGGAGAGTCTTATTTAAGATACTTTTTGCATTCTACACAAATAGATAATATTTTTTTAAAAATATTGAATCATGTGAAAATAATCATTACAATAAAATGTAATGAAACAAAATATAAAATAAAAAAAGAATTTTAAAACTAACATACAAGCAATTTAATTACATATACGTAACAACAATAACAACAACAACAACAATAATAATAAAAATGGTTGGTTGGTTGGTTGGTTGAATTTTTATGGTGCACCAGCATAAATTGGCTATTTAGCGCCATACAAAAGGTTAAATCCTTCATTTTTTACAAGTGGTAAAAAATTTTGTATCGACCAGCAATATCAAACCAAATAGTTAAAGGTAAAATGATGAAAATGGTGACGGCGATCAATAAATAGTTTACCAATCAACAGGGAGTGAAAATAATGTATGACAACATAGACAGGTGAATGGTAATTAAAATCTAGCAAACGTACAAATATAGCACATAAAAATATTCATGGTGATAACATAAAAGCTATAACTTATGATAAATGTTTACTTCCTTAAGGCAGTCTATAACATAAGAAAGGCTAACAGTATCAAAGAGCTCCCTCATTTCTTGCACATTGTAATATTGATTACGTGTATATTGGATATCGAAACACTTCAACATAAAGTGCTTAATAATGAATGGATCATTGCAAGATATGCATTCTGGTGGGTCTTCTCCTTTTAGCATGTAGAAGTGGGTTAACTAAGTATGGCTGATTCAAATTCTAGCAATGACTACCTCTACTCAACAGTAAAAATAAAAATAATAATAAGATTTAGAGTACGATATTTGTTAAGTTTGACAGATGAACCTCCAATTAGAAATCACCTCAGTTAAGAGTCAAGTTTGGCCTTTCCAATTAGTTGGTTGCTTAATTCAGTTTTGACTGTACTTACCAATGAC
Source organism: Potamilus streckersoni (assembly GCA_016746295.1). Lineage (NCBI taxonomy): Eukaryota > Metazoa > Mollusca > Bivalvia > Unionida > Unionidae > Potamilus > Potamilus streckersoni. The sequence continues at coordinate 688,926 of JAEAOA010000207.1, forward strand.
CTGGGGCAAATCGTCTGCATCCATATCCAGAATTACTGCTCCATTCATGATGCAGGATCGCAGCTCAAACAAAGAATGGAGGGACAGCGTTGCTACATGAGGTTTTGACCACCTACCTCCTCCCTCATCCACATCCTCTTCAAATTTGATCCATCTGAGGAAAATGAAATTTATTATGGATTTAGACCCACTTACTACAATTTGATACCATACCTTAACAGTAGCATATGCTAAAAAAATAAGCACAGACATTAAAATAAAGTCAGTCTATTAAGCTTTTTGGTTTAGAAATGGGTGATTGCAGGGCAGCCTTAAAATGTGAAGAACTTGTCTTTGAAAACAAAGGAAGAATTAAGGGCCATAGCTCCTCAAAATAATGATGTAGAGTATTGGAAATCCAAATCAAACTGTATTACATTAATATGAAGGTCCAAACTACCTTTGATACTTCTGAAACAAAATCATATTTTTCAAGCTGGCCACTGTGGTAACCATATTTATGGAAGAACTGGCACCATCTTCATTAATACCAATGAGATATCATATAAGTTCTTTTGGTGAAAACTACATTGAATATGACCATCCATTCAGAAAACAAATATATAAGATTTTCAAGATGGCCACCATGGTGGCCATATTGGATTTCAGTTAGGCATTGTTTTCATGTATGATCAACTGAACAGCATAATAAGTGTACTTGTAAAAACCCAATATTGATATGACTTTCTCTTCAGAAGCAATAGCCATAATAAGATTTTCAAGCCTTCTGCCAAACATCAAGATCTTTTTCAATATAAAATTGTATGCTAAATTTGTGTGTGTGTGTGTGTGATTTAGATTTTTAATGTAGCTTTAATAATTTTTAAGTCATATCATTACAATATCTACAGTGTGAGAGTTTTTAGCGATGTTTAGCTAGCATTGAGGCATCATGCTGCTGACATGTGGCATAATGTTCCACCCAGTCACATAATCCTGACACCAGGCTGACCAGTCATAACACTAACCTCTTAATGCTGAGTGCCAAGTGAGGCAGCTGTTAGTATTATTTTTTAAAGTCTTTTATATGACTCAGCCAGGGTTCATACCTATAACACCCATCCCCGAATCTGAGGTGGATGCTATAAACACCTTGCCACCAGATCAGTTCTTAATTTGGTTGAAATCCAAAAACCATAAATCCTCTAAATGAGGATTTGAGATACAAGATCTTAACAATATAAAACTATATGCCAAATTTAAGTAAGACCCAATAATCATTGTAAAAATAATACTGCAGAAACAAAGACAAGAAGTTCAACACTTAGGGATATAGCACTTGCAGATGTTATGGAATGCTAGAAAATCTTGTTAACTTGCCAAATTTCAGGTTACTCTTAGAATGTCATGGACTGATGAAAATGGAACTAATTTTAAGTCTCATTAATATAAGGTTAAAATTGGCTGAAATCCACAAACTTTTGGTAAAGTAATGCTTAAGAACCAACATCAAAAGTTGTATAATCAGGGGGCATAACTGCCAAATAATGTTGTGGAATACTGGAAATTGAACACAGTCAAGGTATTTTCACAATAAATCTACAAATCCATGATAGGCTAAAATGCAACAACACTTGGTAAAGTTATGCTGTGAAAATAAAAGTCTGCATGATGAGCAATCAGAAATCATGGAACATAACTCCTGTAATTATTGTCACGGAATCTTGAAATTCCAAATTACTCAAGGACTCAGCAATATAAAGCTACATTCAATATTATGTTGAAATCAAACAAATATTGCTATAGATATGCTACACAAACAAACATCAGGTGGTTGGGCAATAAGGGGACATAACTCTTGTCAATGATGTTGAAAAATGCCTCTAATTCAAACTAACTGAAGGTCTCATCAATATTGAATTGAATGCTAAATTTTGTTGAAATCCAAAAATCCCTTGTAAAGTTAAGTGCAGAAGAAAAACTTATGAGGACAGGCACTCTGGGACTGTAAGTTTTCTAAATGATGATATACAAGGATGGAAATTGGATTTTTGGTAGATCCTACAATATATATCTTCATACCAAATCTGGGCAAACAATTCTGTATTTCCCAGTTAAGTGATATTGTGAAAAATAAATAGTACTTGGACAGCCAACATGATCACATACAGTTCTGAGGATTTCATTCAACAGAGTCCAAATTTTTATAATGGGGGTTGAGGTGGGGGTTAGGGTGAGGGTGTAAAATCAATTTTAATTATGCAATACTTACCTGTCACAATTGCTTAGCTAATTTTTTTTTTCATGCCAAAAATAAACTGTCCATTTGAGGTGAAGAAAAGTCAGCATAACCTTTTGACCTTATGCACACCACTCTGCATCACATGGTAATGTGCAGAAGATAGATATAACCTTTCACTTTTTAACAAAGAAAGTTACTCAAGACATTAGAGAAGGGTGGGAGGAGGGTGTTATGCAATAGCATCAGGCAAGAATTTCCTAATTAAAATGACTTTTACCTACCCTGCATACTACATTCTAATAGCAGAAATAACTTATCCTATTGCTATTGCTAAGCTGAATTTGTCAGTAAGGTTGGTAGCCTGATGTTAAACTGCTCAAAAAGAGAAATTAAAAGTACAAACCATAGAGGCAGCAGTCCATCTCTAGAATGTTTACCTCTGAACATGCCATAATAACCCATAATAACCCAAGAACCTGTGTTCTGTTGTGCTAGAAGTACTAGAAGACCATAATTCAGAAGAAATGCAATGTTTTTTCGTGTGCACTATTAACACTTGATACAGTCTGTGTGAGCATCCCATGAGGCCTTTTGTGGCCACACTGATCCTTGACTGTCCTGACATTATTGCTTTAACAAGAAATGATAGATGTCACTGTGAACTCACCTGCTTGTATTCAGGGGTGTGCCATGTATACCCTGTCTATGCACTAAGAACATGGTTGTTGCCACAAAACTCATCTTATCCACAAAAATAAACAAGAATGGAAATTACCTGAAGTTTTTTTTCTCTAAAAAAATATTTCATTTGTGTACTTGTTTATTAAACCAACATGCCAACACAAGAAATATCAACACAAATGTTTAGCAAACATTACAATTCATGTAAGATGAAGGAAACAATGTTCTAAACATTTTAGCAGCATTTGTCATTGTCCTCAGAAACTTACTCATACCATGATGTATGTTTATGTTCAGGTGTATGTCCACCGCAAAAGGATTGAAGATAAGGTAGCCTCATAAGCCCTTCAAAGAATGAAGTTCCAAAGGAGAAGAAAGAGACTACTATATGGTTCCTTTAAAATGAATGAACAGATATAACACTAAGACTATTAATACCATAGAAAGAGAGTTAATTTGCAGATATCTTAGTTGTTGACATGCATCATTTCTATGGTGTTTGGCAAACATCTGCACAGTATGGTATTTGTGAAAAAGAATGACAGGTTATATCTACCTTCTACACATGACCATGTGATGTACAGAGTGGTGTGCAACAGGTAAAAAGGTCATATTGACTTTTCTCTACTCGTTAGGAGGATGTATTCACATCAGACAATTAGAAAAAGTTCAGCTAAGCAACAGCAACAGATAATCAATTGCTACTCTTAAATGATAATTCAATGCACCAACACATCTTAAGGTTTAGATTGGCTTTTGCAGCACATCATTATGTTAAAAACTGTATCGTGTCATTGCAAGTGATGTAAATTGTCTTGCTATTTGACCACATTATTTTAACTAATCTGATGATTAACCAAATCCACATCTATCATCATGCCTTAATAACTTCCAAAATTTTAGGCACAAAACATGCATACAAAACCTAAATGCTGCAGATACCATCACGATCATCACCGCTGGGTAAAAATATATTTATTTGAGTCACATACCATTTATTAATCAAGGAGATCTGACAGAAAATGTAGAGATATTGCTTTATAGTCATCAATTTTATTCCATCGGGTGTAAAGGATGACAAATCCTGGACAGAAAATGTGTGTAGCTATAGCTGATGTCATCTGGATGAGCAGTGCTCTGGCTTAAGACAGTGGCTGATGCCAACTGAGCCAGCAATGCTCTGGCTTAAGACAGTAGCTGATGCCAACTGAGCCAGCAATGTTTTGGCTTAAGACAGTGGTTGATGTCAACTGAGCCAGCAATGCTCTGGCTTAAGACAGTGGCTGATGTCAACTGAGCCAGCAATGCTCTGGCTTAAGACAGTGGTTTATGCCAACTGAGCCAGCAATGCTCTGGCTTAAGACAGTGGTTGATGTCAACTGAGCCAGCAATGCTCTGGCTTAAGACAGTGGCTGATGTCAACTGAGCCAGCAATGCTCTGGCTTAAGACAGTGGTTTATGCCAACTGAGCCAGCAATGCTCTGGCTTAAGACAGTGGTTGATGTCAACTGAGCCAGCAATGCTCTGGCTTAAGACAGTGGCTGATGGCTGATGCCAACTAAGCCAGCAATGCTCTGGCTTAAGAAAGTAGCTGATGCCAACTGAGCCAGCAATGCTCTGGCTTAGGACAGTGGCTGATGCCAACTGAGCCAACAATGCTCTGGCTTAAGACAGTAGCTGATGCCAACTGAGCCAGCAATGCTCTGGCTTAAGACAGTGGCTGATGCCAACTGAGCCAGCAATGATCTGGCTTAAGACAGTGGCTGATGCCAACTGAGCCAGCAATGCTCTGGCTTAAGACAGTGGCTGATGCCAACTGAGCCAGCAATGCTCTGGCTTAAGACAGTGGCTGATGGCTGATGCCAACTGAGCCAGCAATGCTCTGGCTTAAGACAGTAGCTGATGCCAACTGAGCCAGCAATGCTCTGGCTTAGGACAGTGGCTGATGCCAACTGAGCCAGCAATGCTCTGGCTTAAGACAGTAGCTGATGCCAACTGAGCCAGCAATGCTCTGGCTTAAGACAGTGGCTGATGCCAACTGAGCCAGCAATGCTCTGGCTTAAGACAGTAGCTGATGCCAACTGAGCCAGCAATGATCTGGCTTAAGACAGTGGCTGATGCCAACTGAGCCAGCAATGCTCTGGCTTAAGACAGTGGCTGATGCCAACTGAGCCAACAATGCTCTGGCTTAAGACAGTGGCTGATGCCAACTGAGCCAGCAATGCTCTGGCTTAAGACAGTGGCTGATGCCAACTGAGCCAGCAATGCTCTGGCTTAAGACAGTGGCTGATGCCAACTGAGCCAGCAATGCTCTGGCTTAAGACAGTGGCTGATGCCAACTGAGCCAACAATGCTCTGACTTAAGACAGTGGCTGATGCCAACTGAGCCAGCAATGCTCTGGCTTAAGACAGTGGCTGATGCCAACTGAGCCAGCAATGCTCTGGCTTAAGACAGTGGCTGATGGCTGATGCCAACTGAGCCAGCAATGCTCTGGCTTAAGACAGTGGTTGATGCCAACTGAGCCAGCAATGCTCTGGCTTAAGACAGTGGCTGATGCCATCTGAGCCAGCAATGCTCTGGCTTAAGACAGTAGCTGATGGCTGATGCCAACTGAGCCAGCAATGATCTGGCTTAAGACAGTGGCTGATGCCAACTGAGCCAGCAATGCTCTGGCTTAAGACAGTGGCTGATGCCAACAGAGCCAGCAATGCTCTGGCTTAAGACAGTGGCTGATGCCAACTGAGCCAGCAATGCTCTGGCTTAAGACAGTAGCTGATGCCAACTGAGCCAGCAATGCTCTGGCTTAAGACAGTGGCTGATGCCAACTGAGCCAGCAATGCTCTGGCTTAAGACAGTGGTTGATGCCAACTGAGCCAGCAATGCTCTGGCTTAAGACAGTGGCTGATGCCATCTGAGCCAGCAATGCTCTGGCTTAAGACAGTGGCTGATGGCTGATGCCAACTGAGCCAGCAATGCTCTGGCTTAAGACAGTGGCTGATGCCAACTGAGCCAGCAATGCTCTGGCTTAAGACAGTGGCTGATGCCAACTGAGCCAGCAATGCTCTGGCTTAAGACAGTAGCTGATGCCAACTGAGCCAACAATGCTCTGACTTAAGACAGTGGCTGATGCCAACTGAGCCAGCAATGCTCTGGCTTAAGACAGTGGCTGATGCCAACTGAGCCAGCAATGCTCTGGCTTAAGACAGTGGCTGATGGCTGATACCAACTGAGCCAGCAATGCTCTGGCTTAAGACAGTGGTTGATGCCAACTGAGCCAGCAATGCTCTGGCTTAAGACAGTGGCTGATGCCATCTGAGCCAGCAATGCTCTGGCTTAAGACAGTGGCTGATGGCTGATGCCAACTGAGCCAGCAATGCTCTGGCTTAAGACAGTGGCTGATGGCTGATGCCAACTGAGCCGTGGCTTAAGACAGTGGCTGATGTCAGCTGGCTAGCAGTGCTCTGGTTTAAGACAATAGCTGATGTGAGCTGGGCTAGCAATGCTCTGGTTTAAGACAGTAGCTGATGTCAGTTAGGTTAGGAATGCTCTGGCTTAAGAAATTTTTCAGAGTACATGGGGTATAGACATCTATTATGACATAAGTTTTCCAATAACTGGGAATTTTTAAAACACTTATATGGCAATTTAGGACATTACTGTTTTGGTTATACATGTAAAATTTAGAAACAAGTGGAAGTGAGAGAAATAAGAGCCAATAAGGGAGACAACTCCTCTATATTTACCTATCAGAAGCACCCAGATACAAAAGATAAAGGCTGTTATTCTGTTGGTTTTTGGTTTTCTTTACCGAAACATATCAACCTTTCTGTTCCTATAGCAACTTACCTGGCTGTTTCTTTCCAAAAGGCAGTTTCTCCCTTTGTATCGAGCTCCACCATCTCACAGAAAAGATCATGGGACTTATGTTCCTCATTGTCATCCGAATCTCGCCCAAGTAAAACCTGCACACGCTGGGTTGGAGTCACCGCTGACAATGGATAAAAGTGAAAGAATCAATGACCACCAACTGACCCAGTAAAAGCAAGTGACCAGTGACTGACCTAGTAAATAATGCCCATTATAACTAGATTGATAAGGAATAATGCCCATTGTAACTCTAGTGACAAGGAAAATACTCTTTTTAACTCAAATGATAAGGATGATGCTCATTATAACTCCAGTGATCAAAAAATAACTATTACAACTCTTTTGATACAGATAATGCCAATTATAACTTGACTGATGAGGATAATGCCCATTATATCTCTAGTGATAAGGTAAATACTGTAACTCTAATGATATGGAAAATACCTATTACAACTCTTTTGATAAGGAAAATGCCCTTTATAACTTTAGTGATAAGGAAAATACTGTAACTCTAATGATAGGGAAAATACCTATTACAACTCTATTGATAAGGAAAATGCCCATTATAACTCTAGTGATAAGGTAAATACTGTAACTCTAATGATATGGAAAATACCTATTACAACTCTTTTGATAAGGAAAATGCCCATTATAACTCTAGTGATAAGGAAAATATTGTAACTCTCATGATAAGGAAAATACCTATTACAACTCTATTGATAAGGAAAATGCCCTTTATAACTCTAGTGATAAGGAAAATACTGTAACTCTAATGATAGGGAAAATACCTATTACAACTCTATTGATAAGGAAAATGCCCACTATAACTATACAGAGCAAGCTGTTGTAAATTGTAATAATGTAGGATAATGAATACAAAATACTACAGCATCCTCCTTTCTCACTCCAGTATAAAGGCCCAGGGGGTGCAATCAAAAATCTGTTAGACACAGTTATTATGTATTTTTGCTATGCCTGCATAAGTAAAATTCAGTAAAAAAAAGGAACTGTCACTAAAAGTATTTAACTTTTAGTACATTTGGTCAATTCACATCATCATCTTCCCAGCAATCAAAGGGATCCAACAAATACCTCTCTTTCATGAAGTTATCAAATTGACCCATAATTATGTAACAAGTTGTGGAAATTTCCACCCAGGGATTTCAAGAAGGCTGAGTTAGGCATCATAGCTGTATAACTGCAGACATCATAGTGATATGGTTGAAACTTTTTTAATGCTATGTTAAAAATCCAAATCACACACACACACACACACACACACACACACACATGCACACACTAAAAAAATGATCCACCTAAGAAATGTGGTACAGCTCAATTACTTCTAAACATAAACATGTATTCCACGATCTGCAGGAAAATAACAGATGACAACTGCCATTACCAAGGTGAACCTGGTGACATTACTGATGGGAGTCAGATTGTGAATCTTTTTTCATATCATATGTGTTGAACACATTAATGCAGATAAAAACTTTGTCCATTGGAGATTGCATAACCTGTTTAGGTGAGAGGTAAAGAGGCAAATACCACTTCTAATATGTATCTAACAAACAACAAGAAACTACGCTGAAAAAACTGCATCTTGTACTGTATATTTAACTTAATGCTTTCAGCTCCAAATTTCAGTCAATTTTAGAAGTTTTGGATATTGTTTTAACTCTTCCATGTGCACTGTGCATTTGTAATCACTGCCATGCTTGAACATCCTAACCATACTGTGTACTGTGATAGGTAAAAAAATTTTAAACCGTGTCTTACTAGCAAGGGACGATTTCTACATGAAAAGCCAATATGAGCAGTTATGATCACTCTATACAGGAGGCATGTTTTGAGTGATTCACTAGTAGTGACAGTGGACTTTTACAACCAAATCAGTTGACAGTCTCTAGCAGATGGACTATGGATCAAGCCTGCAGTGCACTTCAAAAACTTTTATATCATTTGCCTTTTACAACAGTAATATTTAGATCAAACCAAAAGTACACCAACTGGAAATATTCCACCACCATAACACTATGGGACATTGGATTTTAAGCAGCAAGATCACATGGTGTACCAGCAAAGGGCTTACTACAGAGCCCCAGATATGCACTGTGTTCATGTGCTTTGTTACTCATCTATATTTTTGCCAACAGTTGAGTAAAGAATAAATTTACACATCAAATTTTTGTTTAATTCTCTTTTTAAAAAATCCACACATTCTTCACATAAATTGTCTAATATACCTGATACAATAATTATAAAATCTGATGGTTTCAAATGTCCAAAATATCCCTCAATTTTTTAATTTGGTTTGCAATATAATTCCTGCTGTTTTGCATCCTCTGGGTGTAATTTTGAGTGTCAAATTGCCAATGGCACTTAAACACTTGAAAGTTTATGTACAGTGCCCTGTAGTAAAATGACATATAAAGTTTGACTGGTTTATGAAATAACATCAGTTCTATACAGCAATTCATGGCATAAAGAACAGAAACTAGAACTGATCTGTTGTTTACATATAATGGAGGAATACAAAAAAATCAAGAACAGAAAATTGTTGATACGCACATTATTTAAACAAATGCTTTTATGTGATTCAATTTGCTTTTCAGTATTCTTGATTTTTATTTGAACTGCTTATTTATGAAAATACATAGCTTATCTGGGACTCTGTTACTCATGATTGATCTCATTTCCCATACCATTATTCAAATGATGGTAAGAACACTAATCTTACCACACTGATAAAACCAAATTATGATCTCCTACTAAAATCTTCAACACAGATGGTCAAATTGCATCTGAAAGGTGTACAAGAACCGTGAATATGGCGAGGTCCCTCTCAATTATTTTTCATTGTTGCTTTAAAGAATATTCAGGCGAATTACGTGTGAAAGCTACCCTCACTGGCAAGATGAACTGTAAGTAGGTTGGGGCTTGGTCTAAGCACCATGATGCCCCACAAGCAATTGTTACATCTAAAACTTTGCATCATTAAATTTGGGATATATTCCTCCACTGCGTGCACTGATATCTAAATTTTGTGACATGCAGTTTTGAGCTGAATAAGGGACACTCTTATTACAATGGAATGGGGATATGAACAATTATGGGATTGCACAGGGAATTTAACAATGCAAAGAAATATGTAATAATGTTAATGGAGACAAACTGGTTGCAACAGGCTTAAATGTCCCTGCATTCATGTGGGTATGAATTACAGATCAACAGCTAATGGAATTGTACCATGTGCAAAACCAATGATGAATACATGATAAATGATTAATTCAGTTTTGCAAAATAATACCACCCCCATCGCAGCAACAAGGTCTGACTAATTCATGAAAGAATATTTCATGCCTATTAGCCAAATGATATCCCTTCAATATGAATTTGCAAATCATCCAAATAAAATTTTCATGAATAATTTATGCGATGGTTTCAAATGAATTTGTTTTTCTGGTTTATCTACTGATTTGCCTACAAATGAATATAATCCTCCCATCATTTGTCAAGCATTCTGATGAAGTGAATTAACTTTTGCAGAAACTCCCTTCTATATAATTATAGATTCAATCCCAATGGTATTGCAGAAGTGAAATGATTATTGATTTATTCTCTCAGCATAATGATTCAGAGCATGACAGCATTGAACCTTCTTGTTGACAAAATGCACTGTTCTTGCTTATGTGAAAATTAGTGATGAAATCAGAGCTATTCAGATCATGGGTTTGTGCCCTACTATTAGCTCCTCATAAAACTGTAAACCATAAAACCCATCCTGAACACCATTTATTGGGGGGGGCTCTGAATTTTTTCTTAGCTTTTACAAGATAATAATTTTTGTTTTTAAAATAATATACTAAATATAACTAGATCTTTTATTTCAGCAAGGGAAAATATTTTTGCTTTAAATCTCAGGCCATGACCCACCATTCCCCATAAATGTATTGATTGTTTCCTTGTTGTCTCAAGATCAAGTAAACAGTAAACAAGTCTCTCAAAAGAAACTGTCCAAGAATAATTTTCAGCAATTCATTCTAAGACCAATTCTTCTTTTCAACTGCTGAATGTTGAAACTCTCTTTGATATTCTTCAGCAATATGAATTTCAAATTATCCACAATGGCAACCATATTGGATGTAAGTTTGGCAATATTTGCATTTACAATAAATTATACACCATCTGAAGACTTTTTCAATACGATCATTTTGGCAGCCACATTTTGAGGTTAAATCAACACCATTTCATTCAAGACAAACCAGTCTTCTGGTGAAAGTCAATGTTGATATGATCATCCATCCAGGAGGAGTAACAATAACAAGATTATCAGCTGCCATATTGGAAATGGAACCATTTTCATTTAGAATCAATTTTGCATCATAAAAAGTTTTCTGGTGAACAAGCCATATTGATACAACTTTCCATTCAGCAGAAGCAATAATTTCAATTGGCTGCCATGAAGGCCATATTGGACATCAGAATTGGACCTTTTCCTTTAGGATCAACTTGACATTGTAAGATGTCCTGTAGTGAACACACCATGTTGATATGAATGGCTGCCATGAAAGCCATACTGGAAGTCAGAACCCTTTTCATTTAGGACCATCTATATATCATAAGTTTTTTCATGAAACCCCATGCTAATATAACCATCCATTCCGGAGAGGTACTATAACAAGATTTCCAAGATGGCTGCTATAGCAGTCATATTGAATGTATTCATAATATAGTTTTCATTTAGGACCAAATAGACCAAGGAATGAATGGTGTATAAAGTTTCATGGCAACCCCACAAGTAGTTAAGGAGGAGTAGAGGTAACAGATGGATAGACACTGGACAATTGATGACAGACCATCCAAAAGCTCTTCTGATCTATGACCAGTAGAACCATCAGCAACACTCCCACAAAAACACAAGACATATTGTAGCTGTTGGGGTATCTCAATTTTGCAAGTGCTCTCAGTCTTCTATGATTATCCAATTCACACTTGATTTTACTGTATACAAATGTGAAAAGCTTGCATCATTATATCCATCTAAACAAAGGGAGTGAACAAAATTTAAGGATGTAGTATTCTACTAAAACAAAAGTCCACTATAAGTTCTACTGGACAAAAACAATGTCCAGGAATCCAAGACATGGCCATTTCTTCATTTTAATTGCTGTCAAGTTGAAACCATCTGATATTCTTAAACAAGATCTTTAAACTGGTCACTGTAACAGCCATATGGGATGCAAGAGTGGCAATATTTTCATTTAGGAAGAACAAGACATCATTTGAAGCCATTTGGTAAAAACCCCTATGTCAAATAGGACTGTTTATTAAACAGGAGAAGCCACAGCAAGATTTTCAAGATGGCTACCTTAGCAGCCATATTGTATGTAAGAATGGCTGTCTTTTCATTTCACTCCGGTGACCTTGTGGTTAGAGCATCTGCCTTGGATGCAGGAGGTCATGGCTCTGTATCAAATAGGATAAATTACATGTGCATTCAGATCATATTTTAGAAATTATTTATTTAAAATCTAACCAAATCATTGTTCCCAGACTTGGAAATCACACTAAAATGCCCATGCAGACCTACAAAACTACTCACATTGTGACCCAATCTTAGGGTCTTCACTGGGATGAGAAAGTCACAGACATGTGCCGCAATGGCAATTTTACCGTTCTCATTGATGAGTCAAATGATCAAGAGTGTAACAAGATGCTGAGTGTCTTAGTTCTTTTTTACAAGGATGTAAATAGGATATCCAAAAGATTCCTTTACTTATAACATTGGATCAGCAGAACTTGAAATCAATGCATGCTTGGATAAAAGTTAAGTCATTCAAGTGTTACAAAAGCTGGACTATTTTATTATTCCCAAGCAAAGATAATTTTCAGGTATAATAATAATAATAATAATAATAATAATAAAAATAATAATAATAATAATAATAATAATAATAATAATAACAACAATAATAACAATAATAATAACAACAACAACAATAATAATAATAATAATAACAATAATAATAATAACAATAATAATAATAACAATAATAATAATAATAATAATAACAATAATAATAACAACAACAACAATAATAATAATAATAATAATAATAATAACAATAATAATAATAACAATAACAATAATAATAATAATAATATTAATAATAATAATAATAATAACAATAATAATAATAACAATAACAATAATAATAATAACAATAACAATAATAATAATAATAATAATAATAACATATGAATATGAATAATATGGATAGAATACAGGAATTTATTTGTAATGCCTGAGATGAAAGAGGTCTTTGTCTTTGTATATAATAAAAGTGACAATCATTTATATGATTTTAGTGATATTGTTAAAATATGGTGATGATAATAATGACAACAAAGGTGTCTGCAAATTAGTCATAAAGTCACATATGATGTGACAGTAAATGTACTGTATACATCCATACTTAATGTGGAAGAGCTTACTGCCATTGAAACAACATTAGATGCCTGCAAGTGAAATTAATACTCACAAATCCGATTTAGTAAATTGTGTTATTTCCAGTGATCAGTATTGATAATTATCAGCTGCTGATGGATGATTAATGAGACATTATAGGTCTGCATCGCTAAATGTAAATTAAAAGCCGTGATGGGTACCTTATAGAAAAATTTTGCTCCAGTGGTTTGATGTTCTTTTTAAACTATTTCTGTAAAATTAAGAATTATAGTGATAGAATAGTAATTTATAGATTTAAACCTATAATGAAACAAATTGCTGAAGTTTTTATAATATTTCTGAGAGAAAAACCTCCTTTGAGCCAATTGCATCAACTCCAGCATCATAAGTTCAGTGATGATTTGTTTTTTTTGTGAAAATTTAAATAGTTTTTAAAGAATACATGGACATTTAATTTTTCTTGATACCTTAACTGCAGCCAAAAATTAAGTTTATTAGAAATAAACAGAGTTGCCTTAATTCATAATATTATAATTTACCTGTTGCATATCCATTGCAAGTAAATTTTAAAGTTCAAATGTTTGCCATTTTTCAAAGCTGTCTTCAAGGTTCATGACATTAACCCAGATTGAGAGAACTGCACTGGAAGATGAAATTAAATACAACATTCCAACTCCCAAAGTATAACATATTAAATTTGACTCAGACAGCCAGTAATCTGAATCTAGCCACAGAGAGAAAACAATTTAAATTTCTTGGTGCACTCAGTGGAATTGTATTAACATTGCCACATTCCAATGAAAGTACTACAATGCCACTTTCCAGTCTAAGGAAATTCAGGCTGACTCTAGAGGAGACCTGGATCCAGACAGACACTGCATCATCTTTAAAGCATTAACATCAGTAATAAAGAGGACTGTCATCAATCCAGGTCAATGATCTCCTAAGAAATGTTAAAAATGCTTGTAGTACATATAATGAGAGTATGAATTACTTTGAAAGGGTAGATTTCCATATTTTAATATTAAAAGAAAAGAAATTTGTTCAATAGTTATAACTTTTTCCCATGCTACAAATCTGGTGCATCAAAAAACACACCAAACTGAACAAATTTTGAAAATCTTTTGACCTGTTCAGACTTTATCTCTCTTTTATGTCACATGTCTGCGTGTGCTACTTCTTTCTGGGTCTTTCTCATGCCTAATGGGTAATCACTAACACCTAAATTCTTTCTGGAGCAGCATCATACTCAATACCCTAGGACAGTTTTCAGTGCAAAGGACATTCATTCCAAATAGGTGTCTTTAAAATAGGTGTATCTACCAATGCAGCATATATGCAGGTGCAGGAGGATCTAGGTCATATGACTGTTACCAATGATATATTTATATTCACCCTGAAACTACCCACAGAGCTGCTAGGGAGGGCACAATTATAACAGTTGCCCAATTGCCTGAGGTAAGTGAAACTACATTCAGGGCAAGATAAATCTACAAGATATTATCTGAGCAGGTAAGTGATGTTAAGATATTAACCACTACAAGTACATATCAGAATATAGCAACCACAGGAAAAATTACCTGACAATTTTAGAAGCCATTTCAAATGTTATGCCATGAAGGTCTTGATAATCTGGTTGCCATAGAAACAGGAAGGAGAAATCCATTGAGCAGAGAATTAAATGGTATCGGGGGAAAGCATATGAAAAAGTCATTATAAAAAAGCATGAAGGTAGATGTACATTTCTTGCACTACTCTTACTTTAAAAAAGGGTGATTTCAGTATCCTGTCACTAACTGCCCATAAAAATAATAGATGAACTTGTACTGAAAAAGTCATTAGATATTGCACAGGTTGAAGACTGTTGACACCAAAAGTACACCAAGAAAAGGGAATGCTGGTGAGTGAATTTTGACTCAATCACTGAGATCACATTGGTTTTACGAAAGCCTGCATGGACACTTACAGCTAAGGTCATAAATCTCTGAAGATTTAAAATTGTCTTATATACATTTTTTCTTGACTTTATTAATTTGTTTTACAGGACTGTTATTACAACTTGTATTTTAAAAAATTTAAATTATATGATATGTAAGAGAAGTTGCAAACATGTCATTTTAATTGGAATCTTTACATCTTGGCAAAAAGTGACATAATATTAACTGTGTCATACAATAATGATGACATTATGATGAAATGGGGTTGTTGCTTTGTCTAGAACTGTGAGGCTTTACAGAATATAGCAGATGGACCCTGTGGATTGTCTAGATGAATCACATTTTGGCAAGTTTCAGGGGACAGGAATAATAATAATAATAATAATAATAATAATAATAATAATAATAATAATAATAATAATAATAATAATAATAATAATAATAATACAAATGACTATTTAAAGAAGTTCATTTGGTCAAATGACCATTCTTTCATGAGGCCTTCTACAATGACACACACACACACATATATCTATATATCTATATATATATATATATATATATATATATATATATATATATATATATATATATATATAATGCACAATTTTTACAAGATGAGGTGTCTATAGGACACACAGTGTTAATTTTTTATATGGAAGAACTGTGAACCAGTCTAGAAATGGGTGAAGAAATAATAGAGTATATATGGGTTTGGTTGTTCATAATTGGTTAATAATGAAAAGTAAAATTTTATTAAAAATATCTTTTGAAAGCTTAACCTATGTGTAATTTTAAAAAAATATAGACAAAATTCTATTGATGCAATTTTAGTATTTTTACAGACTTGATTTAGGATTACTTAATAATGAAAGTAGCACTGGATTTGTTTGGTGCAGAATCAATAACATGAGTTTCATGCAAATATAGGTTAAAAAAAATGATGCAGCTCATATGGTGTTCTCCACACAGAAGCTTGCATCAAGGATAGTTGCACATGGAGAAATATAGGTCTGATCATCAGCACCCAGAAATTTTAAGTTATAGAATTTTAAATATGATAGTGTTTCCATAATTGTTTACTATGGGAGTTGAATTAGTATCGTGACTCTTTTAGACAACAAATGCTGTTAAAAAATAGAAAATCGATTTATTACTACAATAAAATACATACAAGACATCATGGAAGAGTACATACAGGATTCATACAAATAGTAGTAGCAAATATGTTTAAAACATTATAGGTGAGTATTATATATGACAACAATGTTTTAAAAAATAGTAGTACTGAATTAAAAGAAAAAAAATGGTTGCAATGGACCAGTTTTGGGTCTCTGACATACTTGGAAGCCATGGAGGGGATGAACTGTACAGTCTCTGCATGCTGGGAAGCAGCCCTTAGAAGGTGCTCTCTGTGCTCTAGTAAGACCATGGATGTGTCTAAAGCAACATCACAGTGGAGGTGGAGAAGCTCCAATGACAAAATATTGACAAAGGTAACAAATGCCAAGACGATATTGCTGCTCTTCCAACAATTAATGGAGTGTAACTGATGATAGAGATTCAGCTTTTAGAAGGTTTAACAATGCTGCTAAGATTACAAGTCATCATGCCTTTTGTCCTAAAATTACAGTGTTTAAACCAGGAGGCAGAGCCAGGTAGCCATGGAAATACCGATTTAAGCTGCTTTAGTATCGAAAGTGGGAAGTTTAATTTACCATGAATATGCATGAATCTTAAAACTTACAGAGACCAAGGTCTCAATGTGGTAGGGGGAAGGAGCGGGTTAGTGAGAAAACCATTCCTTATTTTGTCTAGCAATTTTAATTTAGCCCTTACTAAACCTTTGGGGAAAGTACTTTAATGATATCTGAGTAAGAAGCAAAAAGTGAATTCTGATCAAGAATCAGCCCCAGAATGCAGTGTGTGAGTGTGTGTGTGTGTGTGTGTGTGTGTGTGTGTGTGTGTGTGTGTGTGTGTTCAGTCAATGCTAATACCATAGCAGCAAAAACTTGCCTTATCTAAATGGGTTTTTTTTTTTCAGAGAATTAAAGCAATAACTGAAGTCTTAATGCAAAATGGAAGCAATGTTTTGAATGAACTGGTGTTCAGCAACAAAACACACAACATAAAGGGAAAAACTGGTGGGTCTTTATGACATAAAAATGCCATAAGTCACATTAAAAAAAAAAATTTAACTATGCTCAAATACAGTAATAAACAATAAACAGAATCAATATGAGTCTGCATACCAAATTAAAATAGGACCATAAAACAAACCAAATAATATTAAAGATGTGGATCAATAACTAAAACACAACATTGAGGGAAAAACGGGTGATTGATAACTAAACACACGACATGTAGAAAAAACTGGTGATCGATAACTAAATACAACATGGAGGGAAAAACAGGTGATCGATAACTAAACACACAACATGGAGGGAAAAACTGGTGATTGATAACTAAACACACAACATGGAGGGAAAAACTGGTGATCGATAACTAAACATAACATGGAGAGAAAAGCTGGTGATTAATAACTAAATACACAACATGGAGGGAAAAACTGGTGATCAATAACTAAACACACAACATGGAGGGGAAAACTGGTGATCCATAACTAAACACACAACATGTAGAGAAAAACTGGTAATTAATAACTAAACACACAACATGGAGGGAAAAACTGGTGATCGATAACTAAACACAACATGGAGGGAAAAACTGGTGATCGATAACACACAACATGGAGGGAAAAACTGGTGATCCATAACTAAACACACAACATGGAGGAAAAAACTGGTGATCAATAACTAAACACACAACATGGAGGATAAAACTGGTGATCAATAACTAAACACACATGTAGAGAAAAACTGGTAATTAATAACTAAACACACAACATGGAGGGAAAAACTGGTGATCGATAACTAAACACAGAACATGGAGGGAAAAACTGGTGATTGATAACTAAACACACAACATGGAGGGAAAAACTGGTGATCAATAACTAAACACAACATGGAGAGAAAAGCTGGTGATTAATAACTAAATACACAAGATGGAGGGAAAAACTGGTGATCAATAACTAAACACACAACATGGAGGGAAAAACTGGTGATTGATAACTAAACACACAACATGGATGAAAAAACTAATGAGTAAGCTGCTTCTCTGAGAAAATGACAGTTACATTAAAAAAAAAATGTGAAATCTGAAGATTTGATCGTTACTGTGATAAAGTAATGAACAGAATCAATATGAGTCTGCAACTTAAATTTGGCAAGGATAGGGATATTTTTACTACATTCATATCATGGCTAGAAATAAATTCTCAATTGGCAGGCTTAATACCTGCGGGATTGAAACCTATACTTAAAAAATATGAATAGTTCTCCCAAGAGTTTAATTCCTATATTGATTTGTTGATAGAAAATCTTGAACTCCAATGCAAGCTTCCAACCAAGCTCGGAAGTTTACCAATTTCCAGGCCTGATGTATTTGTATGTGATTATATAACATTTGTGGCAGATTTGTGGGCAATGTCAGAAAGCTCTCTTTGTGTGTGCTGCAAATGTTAAATGGCTTTGAAATGAACACCTTTCCTTTGAGACTGTTAATTAACAAAATATTTTGAGTGGAATTAATTAAGATTTGCCTTATAAATAGCAAATATGACAAGATCAGGTAAACTGCTTTAATGTTTAATGCATGTTTCTTTTTACTGAGATTGTTAAAAAAAAATTATTATCCCATTATCTTTTTAACTCGCATCTGGGTGCTATTTCATTAATTAATTATTTTATGTAATTTTGACATACAGATCTATTTTAGGGTCCATCAAGGTATCTATATTGATTCAAACTTTCTTCATTATATTAAATTTTATAACTTGTTAACAAAAAATATTTTTCTGTATAAAAAAATAATGATAAGAACATTTTTATTTCTTTGTAACTTGAACTGATATCTGTATGAAAAGTTAGAGAATAGGAAAAGCTACACACAAAACAATAAACTATGTATGTATTCAGTTAAGGACATTAACTTTAGAGCTGTGATAAGAAACTCATCCTAGGGAATGTCAATTAACCAAATTACTTTTCAGGACTCTAACCATTAATGACATTCTCTACAGATATTATGAATTTTTGAGAGAGTGACTGGATGTAAGGTGAAGTTGTCTGCATTTGCAGCATGCACATTTGAGGGTATGTTAGCACACCTCTATCCTACTTTCCTGTATCATGGCTAAAATTTCCTTACATTCTGTACTTGCAGAAACTGAACATGATCTAAGCAAACAGTTGACCAAAATGACTACCTCAATATGCTTGTACAATTAGCCTAAATTAGTCCAAAGTAAATCATGTCAGCAGTTACTAAAATAGGGAAAATTAATTTTCCCAGAGTAGACAATATCATCTCAAATTGTAATGACAGAATTACAAAATACATTTTTAAAAAATTAAAAAGAAGTTATTGGCGTGTTTTCTTAAAATATACCTTCAAGTCCAGGAAGAGAATATGACCAAGTGGTGCCGAAAGCTTTTTGAAATGTGCAGTAAGGCCCAAGCTGTATTCTCTATAACCCACATTATACACATACATATCAAAAAAAAGGAATTTAAAAGTTCTTTTAAAGATACATAAAATTTACAAGGTATCTTTTAAAAGCCAGGATATTGAGACAGCGATGAAAACCTGGAAAATTCTTTTTAAAAAAAAATCAAACCCAATGCAAAATATGAAACTGTAGAGCAATACCTAAATCTAACTTATTTTTCACAATATTGTTAATATGCAAAAAAAAGTTTTGCAAAAAATTCATTTATTTTGGAGTGGGAGAGTGGCATGTTCCACCAGAAGATGGTAGTAATGAGATACTTTAATGTCCCACCACATGACTGAGTAATGAGATATTTTAACATCCCACCAACAGAATTAGTAATAATGGGGTATTTTACTGTCCCACCAGAAGACTGTGTTATAATAGGGTGTGTTAATGTTCCAACTCATAGAATTGTTTTCCCAACACAATTACTGTGTAATAAAGGGGTACATTAATGTTCCACCACTTGAGATGGTTATAATGGGGTATTTTAATGTTCTACCTCAAGACTGTTTCCACTACAAGATTGTGTTATAATGGGGTAATTTAATGTTCCACCACGAGACTGTAAATATGAGATATTTAAATGTCCCACCACATGACTGCAATAATGAGGTATTTTAATGTCCCACAAGTACTGTGTTATAATGGGGTATTTTAATGCACCATTCCAGGACTGTATTATAATGGGGTAATTTAATGTTCCACCACAAGATTGTGTAATGAGATATTTAACTGTCCCACAAAAAGACTGCAACAATGAGGTATTTTAATGTCCTACCACAAGTACTCTGTTATAATGTGGTATTTTAATGCACCATTCCAGGATTGTGTTATAATGGGGTAATTTAATGTTCCATCACAAGATTGTGTAATGAAATACTTAACTCTTCCACAAAAATACTGTGTAACAATGAGGTATTTTAATGTCCCACCACAAGTACTGTGTTCTATTGAGGTATTTAAAGACCCATCACCAATATTGTGTTATAGAGGCGTATGTTAAGTTCTACCACAAGACTGTTATAATGAGATATTTTTATGTTCCAACACAAAACTAATATAATGGAGTATATTATTGTTTCACCAAAAGACTGTATTAGGGGTTATTTTAATGTCACACCACCAGACTCTGTAATAATGAGATATTTTAATTTTCCACAGCAAGAAACATGATTGAGCATATCAAGTTACCTTGTCCAGCACACCTTCTTCAAGTTTTGTTTAAGTCACTTTCAGGCACAACGGTTAGGCATCCATGTTTCATGAACACATTTTAATCCATGAAGACTAGTTCATACAAAATCCACATTATGATATGGTGTGTTTTGTGAAATCACATAATGAAAGATTATATTATAATAAGCCAAAAACAAAAACAAAAGCTGAAACTAAACAAGATAAAAAAAATAGAACCATACTTAATTCACTCTGTACAATGAATTCCATAACCATATTGATAATAGGGTGTGTTATTGTGAGTGAACTTTATGATGAGGGGCCACAACAATAGAAACAAAATGTACTGCTTCTTAACATTGGCAGTATGGCTTGACAAATTTTCACCAAAAAAAATCATTATTCACGGAAAAGGCTTCCTTGCTTTGGATAATTCATGATCACTAGTAACTTCCCTTGCTCAGAGCATAAATATCTTAAAGAGTTCAAAATTTTCTGCAATATCACATAGTACCTACATCAGTGGCTAATGTTGATTACATGACTTGTCACATCATATGGCAATATATGGAAAATCTACACCAGTCTCCTTGTATCACATGATCAATATAAGTCACATGATTTGTAAAAGTGTTGAATTATCCACACAAAATTTCACCTTTCCTACAAGAATGTAATAAGCAGTGTACATAATAATAATAATAATAATAATAATAATAATAATAATAATAATAATAATAATAATAATAATAATAATAATAATATCAGTCAGCTGTTGACTGAAAACAAGATATATTAGGCAATTTAACACTGCAAACCTCATAAATACACAGACTATTTTAGAAATAAATAATCAATAAACACCACACATTTCCAAGTCTCCTATTGTTGACATGAGAATCAATTCATATCAAAAGTCGAAAAAACTTCATGTCACAAAACCAACAGCAACCTAAGGTTTGATTTTATGGATGTGTAATTGACTTTAATATGCAACGGGTTTGATGAGCCACCTATTTGACCCCAATTTTTTTTTACCTTGGGTCAAAAGTTTTTTGACAGGGATCCCTCCCACACACAATGCACATTTTCAATACAATAATAAAAGTCTATGCACTAGATTTTTTTTTTTGTTAGAAATCTGATCAAGGCATATATCTAACATATGGATTGCCTATGGTTCATAACAGCACTGAAGAGTTTATATTCAAGAAACTTCCAAGAACTTCTCAAAGTTTTCACGGTGTATCTTGTCTTATGGAAATTGAACATTGTCCCTGTTAATTACCAGTGTTGTGTATCATCTGACCAGAAAAATTTTATCCTGTTGATTTCTTATTCATTATTTAATATGGTTCATACAGCAGTGGAGAGTTTATTTTCACGGAGTTTTCAAGGACCCATCTTGTGCATCATTTTGATCCACCAAATTTTATCTTATTTCTTTATTCATTGCTTTTTCATAACATGTTTTCTAAAAGTTTTAATTTAAAATGTAATATATCTGATTTCAGTTTCAATATTTTGTGTTCCTTTTTATCAATTTAATGAGTTTAGGGCCAAATTCAAAGAATTTTTCAACAAATTACAACTTGTCAAGGATAAAACCTTTTTAAATTAATGTTTTTTGTGTCAATGCAGCTCTCAAATTTGAAGACTGTTCAAGGTTGTGCTAACCATGTTGCCTACATATTAATTACATTTTAAATGTGTACTAATCCAAGTCCAACAGATGTTTTAGTGAAATTTTAACCACAAAATCAGTTCCATGAAAGATAATTATGTGACATCTCTTAAACTGTTTGTGATATATGACCTGCCATAATTCAGTTCTGCTAGATTTCTGCTGTGGAAAACTAATGTGATTTCAATAATTATGTCATACTAAAATTATTCCCTCTCGAATAAACCAATTGTAATAGGAGTCTGTGATTTTCAACATTTTTGAACTTAACAAATTTTGATATATATGTATTTACTTGCTCTCTATTTATTTTATGGACAGTTTTTGACAGATAGGGTACTTTTTTGCAAACTTTTCTTTATAATGACCCTTACTTGTGGACACACCCTTCTGGTGGCCTAAGTGATTACAGCATCTGCCTTAGATGCAGGATGTTGCAGGTTTGAACCTCAGCCTATCAAGGACTTACAAAAATGGTACAAGCAGCTGCCTCACTTAATTGGCACTTTGTATTTAAGAGGTTAGTGTTAGGACTGGGTGGCCTAGTGTCAGGATAATGTGAATGAGTGGAACCACATGTTAATTTTCTACAGCATGATGCCCCAGTGCTAGCCACACTGTAGACATAATTGAAAAAAATTTTTTCATCCTATGCTAAAAATCCAAATCACACAAACTCACAGACACATTGTCAAATATGAGTAGCACAAGAAAATGCACATTAACTTGCTCATTTTTTTCATGGTTTTTAACTACCTTGACTCTTTGCAGTGAAAATATCAATTTTTAAAACAGTTAATATGTCAACATTTCACAAGCAATCAATCTTAACATGACACCTACAAAAAAAACCTTAGTAAGCATGAAAAGGTTAGACAGCCAAGGAGAAAAAGTAATAACAAAAAAGTTAGATTGCCAAGTGGAAATAGTCTTGTTAACACAAAAAAGTTAGACAGCTGAGGAAGAATAGTCTTGTTAACATAAAGCTGTTTGACAGTCAAAGGAGAAATAGTCTTGTTAATATGTAAAGGTTAGACAACCAAGGAGAAATAGTCTTGTTCACATGAAAAAGTTAGACAGCCAAGGAAAACAGTCAATGTTAACATGAAAAAGTTAGCAAAGGAGAAACAGTCTGTTAACATGAAAAGGTTCAACAGCCAAGGAGAAACAGTCTCTGTTAACGTGTATGGTAAAGTGAAATCTCAATTAAAAAGAAATCCAAAATTTTGTCTTAATCTATTACTTACCCTTTGCAAAGTATAGAAGAAAATTAAATTTAAGCAGGAATCATATTAATGAGCTTTGTGATTAGTAACATGGTCAAATATTTAGAGGCAAATATTACAGGGATATTTCCAAGCCTAGGCTAATGGAATTATGGAAATTACATAGTTTCAATGTAAACTAATACTGAACCAATCATTCCAAATTTGTCTCCTTTCATTTCCTGATTAGGTCAAAATTGGGGAAAAAGCATCTGCGATTAGAAACACGTCCTGTATTGACCTCAGAGCTGGCATTGGAAATCCCCATCTCAAATAATGTTCTCTTATGGAACCAAGTAAAACCAGTCTTAAAAAAATCAATATCTTCAACATTCAAGTTGGCATACATCATGGTAACTGTGTGGAATTAAATGTCAAGATCAATGTGACATCAGAATTAATTTTGTTACACAGATAAGGAAGGGATGTGATGGGTGGTATTGATAACATTACCACAAGAAATTTCATTATATTATTCAATATCATTTGATAATCAAAAAAAAAAAAGAAAAAAAAAGTGCTGATAATCCTGTATTGTATCTATCAATGCTATCTGAGACGCATACAACATTGTAGCAACTGGAACCTACACAAAAAAGAAATTATACTGTCTGATGCATCCATGTGGGGTTGGGGTGGGGTGGGGTGGGGTGGCATCCCCTAACAAAGTTGGCCATTGTAATGTAAAGTACATTTATAAGTTTACTGCATTCTTCTGGGATCTGTTAGATTTGTCATGAAGATAATAACAAGAATCCCTTGAGAGTTCTGATGTTCTACTGACCAAAAGGAATCTCCAGGTTATGAAGATAAGAACATTTCTTCCTTTTAACTCCAGACTGTCAAAACCATTTGCAATATTTGTTAGCAAAGATAAAATTTTGAAATCAGACAATGTGGTAGGCATATCAGATGCAAGATTGCCACCATTTTTAGTTAGGACCAATCAGACATCATAAGAAGTCTTTTGCTAAAACCCTATTTCAACTACGACCATCATAGCAAGATTTTCAATAAAGTTGCAATTGTGACAATACCATATGTCAAATCAGCACCATTTTCATCCAAGATCAATTGAACACCATAAAAAGTCTTTCAATGAGAAGCCCTTGACATAATAAAACCATCTACCTAGAAGTAGCAATAACAGGATTGTCAAATAGGCCACCATGAAAGCCATATATTGGAAATCAGATCAGCACTTTTAATTTAGAACCTACTGCATGAAGATATTAAATGGAATCTTCTGGCAGTAATCATATGACAATATGAATTTCTGTCAAAGTAGCTACAGCAAGATTTTAAAGATGGCTGCAATGGTAGCCATATTGGATGTCAGAGCATTATCTGCCACTAGGTTCAACTAGTGATCATTAGAAGTCTTCAAATAAAAATTCCATGCTAATATGACTTTGTTTTTTTTTTCTGGAGAAGTAACAAGATTTAAAAATGGCTGCAATATTTCATTTAATTATTTAGTCTCAAAATAAAAACTCCATGCTGATATCACCATCCATTTAAGAGAAGATGCCATGACAAAATTTTAAAGATGGCCATTGTGTTGACTATATTGGATATCTGAGGAGCACAATTTCAATTTATAACCAACAAGACATCATAAGAAGTTGTATGGTGAAAACCGCATGTCAATATGACTGATTTCAGGGAGAGTAGCAATAACAAGGGTTTCAAGATTTATGCCATACAGGATGTCACCACAGCACCCATTCTGATAAGACCACCCATCTGGGAGGAATAGCAATAATAAGATTTTTTCAATTGGTCACCATGGCAGACAAATACTAATGGTCTGACTGGTACCATTTTAATTTAGAACTAAATAGATATCATAAAGGGGCTTCTCACAGAAATCACAGGACTCTCCATTAAGAAGCAGCTCTCACTAGATTTTCAAGATTGCTTCTGTTAGGGGTATTTTGGATGTCAGATCAGTACCAATTTTATTTGGAACCAACTGGTAATCAAAAACAAATACTCTGTTTAAAAGCCTTTGCTGATATGACTTTCTGTTCTGGTGGAGCACTAAAATCAAGATTTTCAAGATGGCTGCTATAGCAGCTCATATTCCAGACCACATGAACATTCTTGCAGAATCTCAATCCAGAAATCGTACTGAATAATGTGCCAGCAGATCTGGCTCTATACAGTTCATTAGAAATAATCAGTAGAATAAACAACAAAAACCCTAATCTGGCAGTGCATTATGTGATGGCAGATTAGGTTCTATACTGTTTGCATTTGGACTTGACTTATAAGTCAGTCTATTCAGCCAGACACTTAATACTGAGACAGCTTAAGATAAAAAAAAATTACCATTTAGGAGCTGTGGATAATAAATTACAAATAAACTGTTATTCTCATCTATCTTTAGAACAAGCATGCTACCGTGAATGGCATATTATTTGCTTACCCATTGTTTGACAGCCCTCAGTCAACCTTGGTGAAGATATGCAGTCTGGAATTAAAGCTGCTGTGCAAAAACCATTAGTTCATTATCACTGACCTTGACATTTAACCCTTAGACCCCAAAATCTATTAATTGCCTTAATAATTTTAACTACAAGACATTATAGAAAATGATTCTATAACAGAAATCATATTGCAGAACACATTTTTCCTTAAGCCTGACAAAACTGATCCTGGATGTTTGAACCCCAAAATCAATAAACCTTGTCCATATGCTAATAGGTGCCCTTAACAAATGTCCATGGAGCACAATTTTCATTTCAGACCATTGAGATCCTAAGATATATTTTGGTGAGAAAAAAAATGTTGATATGACTTTTGTTCAAAAGGAGTAGCTAAATACAGATTTTCAAGATGGCTGTCACAGCAGCCATATCAGATGTTGGATTAGCACATTTCATTTAGGACCAAGTAGATATCATAAGAAGTCAGTACATGAAAACCTCAATTTGATAAAAGCATCCTATCAGGAATAGTAATGATAAGATTTTTAAAATAGTCATTGTGTTGTCAATACTAAATGTTCTTGCAACATCATTTTCATTTAGGACCAACAAGAACATGGGATGAATGCATGTTTCAAGTTTCATGGTGACCTCCAAGTAATCTGGAAGGAGGTGCTAACAGGCAAATGGACAAAAGACAAACACCATAAACTCTTCAGGTCCCTGACCAGTAGGATTTAAAATGTGATTTCAGCATGGTAATGTTATTTCAATACACTGAGCAAAGATTAATGTCCTTGAACCACCCATCAATAATTTCCTGAGTCAATTATACCACACTACTGCCTACAAAGAAGATACACAAAAATCCTCTAATTCATAAGGAGTGTGCTAACTTGCAGATAGACAACAGACAGCAGCTCAAAAGCAAGAGCTCTCATGGCCTATCACCATTAGAGTTATAAAAATCCCAGAGTCAATTATAGTGCCTAAAAAGACTTTTTAAACACAGTGCAGGTGTACAATATTAGGTTCACAGCTGACACATACTCATGTCCTATAGAAGGTGTCCTCAGTCAATGAAATAAAAAATCCTGAATCCAAAATCATGAACTTTTGTATCAAATTACTTTTATTTCATCATGTAGGTGAGACATTATAACCACCATTTTAGTTACACCACAGAATGGCTTTCTATCATGCTAAATGGCAATTTTGCATATGGAATATTATCTTCCTTCTATTTTTGGCTTCAGAAATCAAATCTGTCAACAGGGTGTAATAATATTGGGTATGTGCTCATTGCCTCACATTCTCTTAACTTGTAATTAGTTTTATTGCCTCAAGGTATGCACAATAAACATCACATCAATACCTTGAAATTGTATACAGTCCAAAAGCCTCAAGGTATGCACAATAAATATCACATCAATACCTGGAAACAGTAAACATCCAACAGCCTCAAGGTATACACAATAAACATAACATCAATACCTTGAAACCCTAAACAGTCCAAGGGCCTCAAGATATGCACAACAAAAATAGTACCTCAGTAACTCAAAACATGTGCTTTCAACTATTTTGTATGGTGGTATACATATTGCTAAATGTTACAGTACAGGTTTTTAAAAAACTCATTTTTTAAATAAAAATGTAGTATAAGAGAAAGCTAGTGATTCATGGAAAGAAAACACTAAAACAGAAGCAAGAGCATCCTGGAACCAAAATGAGTGACATTCAATAACTTAGGCATATCAAGATTTTCTTTTTAATACTACTTTGTATACCTCCTTTTAATGTTTTTATACTGCAATTATTTACATACACCAGATTGCCACATTAATAATGTCTCGCAAGTGCCATCAAAATTTAGGTTCTCCATTTCTGATATACAAAGAAAGATAGTTAGTAATGGGAGCCATATTGTCATTATAGATAGATCCAGAATGATAACATCAGCAGCTTTATAATTTGTGGTAAGCTGGCAAATCTATCATTGAGTTTATATGATGTTTGGAAGCTGAACTAAATTTATTGACTTTCAAGACACTGTTACAAAAATACACAGACAGAACACAAATCAGGCTTTCTGTTGGTACCTATATTTGTAATTTGTTGGTTGATTTTACCTCAGTGTACCTTGTTTTAAATGGTAAATGTTGGTGGCCACATATAGGAGAAACTGCCAGGTTGCCCATCATCCAGGTAAAATGGGCAGAATATTGTCTGCTTGTGACTTTATCAGGAAGCTTCTATTGGTCAAACTTTAATGTCTATTACAAAACTGTCAGATTCTGCAGATCAGGTTCAGAGATGTTTTTCTGAGGTTCTATTTTTAGCATAATGGCCATATTGAACGGATCAGCATCTCTTTTGGAAACTGGAAAACCTTTATTCCAGAATTCTTTATTTAAAATTTGTTCAAATTCTATTCAGCAGTTTTTGAAATGTAATGACATCCATATTTGATAGTACATCGGTATCACTTGAAAAAATTAATGCCGCTTTTATGCCATTGTGCATTTGGTCCAATTTGGTCAAATTCTGTTCAGCATATAGGGTGATGTTTAAAAATGGTTTTATATTTTATCCTAGCCAGCCATATTTTATGGCGGATAAATATACTTTGAACAAATTTAGAAGGCCTTCATGCCTGAATACTTCTATCATCTACTGGTTCTCAGGAAGTCAGTTAAAGGTTTTTCTAATGTTAGTAACAGTGCCCATATATGATAGTCAATCTGTGTCCTTAGACCTTTAAGGATTCAATGCCCATATGCTTTATTTCAGATTTGCTTAAATTAGAAGCAGAATTTCGTGAAGTCATATAAAGGTTTCAGTATCTTTAGCAACTGATGACAGACAGCATTATTTGGTCAGAAGTAAAAAGCCCATTATGCCAAAGTGCAATGAAAGTTAGTAAAATTTTGTATAGCATTATTTGAGAAGCTATTTATTTTGTAACATTTTTAAAACAGTGGTAGCCATATATGATATGGAATGGCACAATTTGTATAAAATTTAAAGACCTTTATGCAGGTGGGTTTTCTGTCAAATCTGGTAAAATTCTGTTCAGTTGGTTCTTAAAGGAATTTATTCTGAAGCTTTTATTCTTTGCAACAATGGCCATTTCTGAAGTAAGGTGAGATTCATTTGTACAAATCTGAAAAGTGTTCATGCCAGGATGCATTCTGTCAAATTCTGTTAAAACAAATGAAACAACAGTATGTCTGGTTCTTGTTACCACACCAATTACATTTTTTCTGGCTGACCATACTATTTTGGGGCAAAACGTTGCAGAAAATTTCAGTGAAAAAAAAAACCCAAAGGGATGTAACCCAAGATGTAAATGACACTCATTTTCAAGTTTACGCTTTGTGTACATCCATCCAGATCAAGAAAAAAAAACCAATAAAAATGTTTGCACCATCCTACCAATCCTAATTATGAAAATAAAACCAGAACCATGCATGTTTCTATTTGGCCTAAGCAATTTTGGAGAAATAGTCATTTAACAGTGTTTTTCCTTGTAGTGATAATGGTCATATTTGATTGCATCAACTGTATAAACTGGAAACATCTTATACGAGAATGTTTTCCTTCAAATTTGATCAAATTCTTTTCAGTGTTTTTGGTGAAGATGATGAAGATAGCAATGTTTGATGGAACATGTACACCACAAGACTAATGAAGGGCCATAAAATATATTTACCTGGCTGACTACATCCAGGTGAGTTCAATTACATAGACCCTTAATGTGCAATCCCCTTGAAAGATTTGGTTTGGAAAAACTAGACAATCAGCTGTATACAAGAAGTAGCTGTTTAATGGAGTTGATCATTAAGGAAGGTTACATGCTATTTTCTCACAGAAACCTTCAAATGCATAAACTTACAATCCGGTGCTGCAGATGATTCCTGACTTGGCTCCTCACTAGTTTTTTTGTTACTTCTATCTTGATGTCGATGACGACGATGATGTTTGTGTGGGAGATGGAGGCCTATGTACACTTTATCTGCTGACCGGTGTTCTAATTAAAAGAAATATAAAGTTAATTCCAGGAATTGATATCTCATTTTTTTATTACAAGTAGTGGAGTATACAGTAGTATAGTTTTGGAGATGAATGGCCTTTAAGACAATAATGATATAGTACATGAGCTAAGGTATATTTTTAAAATACTACACCAACTGATCATGTAATACACGACTATGGAACCCAGGCAGGAAACTATCAATATAAAGCTACATACAAAATTTGTGGGTCTGACATTCAGGGGCCACAACTCTACCAGATGGTGATACAGGAAGCTAATAATGATATTGTACTTAAGTTGTAATAATAAAATGCTGCATACAAAAATTTCTTCAAAACCAAAACTAATAAGGGAACTATTGTGTGGAAACAAAGTGGGTGGGTTAAAAAATCAAGGTCTACAACTATACAATAATATAATGTTGATTGAACACTAAAAAATGAAACTAAGCCAAGATGTCATAACAATAAAAAGTTGCACACAAAAAGGTTGTTGTACAGAAAGGAAAGTTTGTGAGCCTGATACTATCAGTACCAGTTCTGTAGAGCCTATACTGATGTGAAATGTTTACTTGACTTCATTTCACAATTACTCTTCCAAAAAATGACATGTATGAGAAGTAAAAAATAATGTTCAACACAGATTTGTACAATGGTGCATAGTTGTAGACTACATAGATACCTTGGTACCATTTCATGGTGTATAGTTGTGTACTACATGGATACCTTGGTACCATTTCATGGTGTATAGTTGTGTACTACATGGATACCTTGGTACTATTTCATGGTGTATAGTTGTGCACTACATGGATACCTTGGTACCATTTCATGGTGTATAGTTGTGTACTACATGGATACCTTGGTACCATTTCATGGTGTATAGTTGTGTACTACATGGATACCTTGGTACCATTTCATGAACAGGTGGTTCAGTCAAATTCCTGAACTTGGGGCAACACTATGGAGTAATAAAAATGCATGGTGATAATGAAAAGGCCTTTTGGTTAAAAAATAATGCATATAAACATCTCTGAAGAGTCTGACAACATAAAACAATTTCTGGTCTCTGATTGTTTTCTCCAATCTATACTTTATTATTTTTCTCTCTAGTCATGTTGAAAAATGTAAATCCATCTTTCATCACGTGATAAATTTATGGAACAAATGTGATACCCATCACACACAAACCTTTCAGATTTCAAAAAAATTATTACAAAATGCTGACAAATCAATGCCTCTGATAATGATGACTTATATCTTCCACCATACATCAATGCATTTTCATCAACTGTCCCATTCAAAGCACTCATCAACAGCAAATAATGGTCAATCCAGGTCTTCCAGAACATAAATCATCTTCCATTGGTTCATGAACATTTTTAAATGATGAAACACCTCAAAATGATAAGACCTGACAGAGAATTACATATGTAAACTTTATCCAATTCAACCTTAATATCAGTTGGAGTGTACATTAAGAGTGGCCTGACTGCACAGTACACTCTCAAAACGCTGACTGAAGTGTAATAATAAAAGTAAAATTATTTTATGAGGGTGAAACAATTAGTATAAAAACTAGTCTCCATTGTGGCCCTCATTTATCTACATATGTACAGGCAAATATATAAAATACAGCTGGAAAACAAATGGATTGGTGTACACAGGAGTAAATAAGTATGGATTCAGCATTGTGGACACCAAGATGCTTAATTGAAATTGTTTTCATTGAGACAAACACAGATATGAACACCAAGAGACATTTTATATAATAAAAAATGTAGAAATATACTACAAAGTTGGGGTCCCCAAGTGTACAGGTTGTCTAAAGCGCTCACCATTACAGATCAGTGCCATCTCACCTCTTTCTACATGGGTTCAAATCTCAGGTTCAGCCAATGTGGATATGTGAGAAAGCTTGCCAGTAGCTTCTTGTGGGTCAGTCCAGATTCTATTCGGGGGTTTTCCAGGTTCTTCCTCCACCACTGATACTGGCTGCCATGTATATCCTATCTTGTGCTGAAAAATGGCATTGAACCCAACAAAAACAACAAAGTTAACCATGATTATCATTTTTAGACTTATCTGGATTGCATCCATTTCAAACATTTGTGATGAAAGGAAGGCACTTATGATGCTTCTTTAACAGACAGTTTGAAATGATTGGCTATGAGAAAACCAAATTTATTTTATACAATTCCATTGTGGGCTTAGGAAAAATAAAGTTATTGGATAACATTGAGCATGGTATCAATAGACTAGAGACTGTATTGATATTATTGTTCCATTTACTTAACAGTTACATGTCATTTATATAGTGGGGCATAGAACCATTGGAAACTTTATACAAAAATTCAGCTTTTTATTTCATAGATCTTCAAATCCTTGATACATTTGTGGACATTATCAATTTGTTGTCATGCATAAATCTTGTGTCTCCTTTCTAAAGTCTTTCAACTTTTAAAAAATTTGTTCAAGTTAAAACATTTGTGTTTTATGTATATTTAATTTAATTATTTGTTTGTTAAGTTTTAAATTTCTTTATTCCATAACAAGCTATTGTAATGTAACTATGTTTACTGGATTTGACATTTTCCAGAGATTCAGTTCAGTTCTGTTTGACCTGAATAATATATTAATAGAAACACTCTCTCTTTTTGCTGATCTTGATCAGAACCAGTTTTGGCTAACAACTTGTTTTTAAAAAAAATGTATTTTTCTTTCTCAGAGTAAAACCCTGATGCTAAGTGAAGGCCATTCCTGGAGTACATGACAAATAGCATTACAAACACTTAATTTTTCTAGAAAGCTGATCCTCATCTGGGGATCTGTTCTGCGTCTTAAACTTGTGTATAGCTGTTGTCTTTATAGAGACTGTTCAGTTGGGCTTAAAACATTTGATACCTTAAGTTGTGTTTTGCTGTGATGAATTTGACCTGAATATTATTGAAGTGATTCTTTTCCCTGGAAATACATAAGTACTTTAATATAATTCTTGGACAATGACATTCTCTGTATTTTTTATGCAATTCAAACCTGGAATAATATCTTCTGTGATTCAACAAAGAACTGTTCACACTACAGAACTTCAAAGTTTACAACAGATGTTTACCGTCCATTTTGGATTTCATCAAGACTCAAACTCAGATTCATTCAGATCTTTTAATACTAGGACTTTATTTTTTAATTCTTGAATTTTTTGGGTTTTGATTCATAAACCATAAGTTCTTTATCTCATTTTTCACTTGGCATTCTATGGAAATAAATTTGTTTAATTTTACAAAGCTTGTTCTCTTCACTCTTTTCTGTTACCTTTTGTAAGAGCCTAGACTCACAAGAAGTGGAAACTGATAACCAACTTTGCATTTGGGTAGCTTTTTTTTAAATTAGATTAGTGATAATGTGTTTGTATTCTGACATATCATGATATTAGTCCCTGCAGGGGTATACACCTACCACAGACAATTATCAAACATTGTGAATTAGCATTCCTGATGTACAAGATAATCTGATTCAGCTTATACTGAAAATACTCTAGATCAATTCCACTAAAAGAATCATAGTAACCAGCAGAGACAATTACAGATGAAAAGCTTTCCAGGTTAAAGAACTTGATATATTGATTGATGGTCTCAGCTGATGCTTCAGTGATACTGTGCCAGTAAATTCATCCTCTAAGACCCTTTTCATTTATGCCATTCAGAACAAAGTCCCCTAATAACAAATATCTCTTGTTTACTATATGAGTATGAATTGGAAAATGTTGCTTCATTTGACTGTTTGTGCTCTGCTTATTTGTTTGTATCCTGCTTATTTTGAGTCTCTCTGTAGTTTTTTTAGAAGGGGCTTTGTGACTTTATGAATTACACCAAAGCCCTGTTGGATGATTGCTACTTTGGGATATCATACAGGTGGTGGCAACAGCATTGATTCTACTTAGCTGCTGCAGTAGAAGTCTGTTTCCTTCTGTTTAATAACCTCATATGTAAGATCGATTAACTGTCCCTTCAATAATATAATCTTTGTAGCAAGAGACTGAATGGTATCCATATTTTTTTTTACTAATGTTATGTTACCTTCTCTGTAGGTTCTGGTATTCAACACATGTCAATGTCTCAGGACAAGAATCCCTCACGGGGATTTATGCTGACAACTGAACTGAGCTGATGTCTCATGACAAGAATCCCTCAAAGAGATTTATACTGACAATTGAACTAAGCCAATGTCTCATGACAAGAATCCCTCAAAGAGATTTATGCTGACAACTGAACTGAGACAATGTCTCATGACATGAATCTCTCAGAGGGATTTATGCTGACAACTAAACTGAGACAAGGTCTCATGACATGAATCTCTCAGAGGGATTTATGCTGACAACTGAACTGAGACAAGGTCTCATGACATGATTCCCTCAAAGGGATTTATGCTCTGCCAGATGAGTAGAAGTTCCAGGAATATATCCATTTCTTCTGTCCTTGTAGAATTGTGGGATTTCCATAATAAATTAATTTCTTCTGTCCTTGTAGAATTTCCACTGGAATCCAAGATAAATCCATTTCTTCTGTCATCAAGAATTTCGAGGAAAATAAGAAAAATATATATCTTCTGTATTGAAGATGAATCCCTGATATTCTTGAGAAGCTCAAAATTACCAAATTTTGACAAAAAACTTCTTACTTTTTCAAGGTATAGGTGAAATAATGATAACAAGATCTTTATTCATGACCACAATGGGGCTAAACTGGATCTCTGACCAGTGCGATTTTTATTTGCAACCAACCATGTTTGACACGAGGTTTTTTGTGAAAATCCATGTTACTAAGACTGTCCATTCAGAAGAAGCAGTGATACAAAAATTTGGCTGCCATGTCAGATACTCAGGCAATCTAAGGATTACCATTCAGAACCATCAACAAGCAGTATATGCATCATGAACCAGACTGGAGACAATTCCATCCAAGATTTTGTCTGTCATTGAACTGAATATGGTGGTCAATGGTGTTATTCCAATTATCATTTATAATAAAAAAAATCAGTTGGTTGAGTGAACCAATAAGGTGGTAAACTGTGAAACTCCATAATCGATTGCAAGGAAAGGGAGACTACTATGAAGCACTCAGCATAGACTAGTTCCTTCCCCATATGTTTGGGAGGAAAACAAGTTTCTAAAAAACATTTTAAAAAAGCAAGAGTGAGACCACTCATGAAGTAGAATTTAGATATGACAAAAGGTATACAAAAAAGGTGGGTTTAGCTATTTTCATTTAAATTAATGACAGGATACATTTTATTTCTTTAAATTTTCACTAAATATGTACTTCAGTATGTACTATCAAAAAGACCAGTATCCTAATCTTGCACTTTTTTAGTCACTTACAAAAGACAAAGGATAGTAAATGATAAACAATAGGACTCCTGATCCACAGCAGTTGATCTGAATTTATTTATTCATTTCATAACTTTCAAGAATAAAACCATACCATACTTAATAGGTGCAAACTTTTATGATTTGGAATTACATGATTATGCTGTTAAACTGTTAAAAAATTTAAAACACTTTTGCAGTTTAAATGTCAGATACTTTGGCTGTAGTATTTGTAAAAAAGAATACTATACTTTTAATGTCAGGCACATCGCATATGAATTAACTCATTAACCCCTGGCGCCAGGAGGTGGTAGCCTACTTCCGAGCTCTGTAACGTCAAGGTCAAATGTATGACACAATAAAGTGGGTGGTATTATAGAAAGGTAGACAGATATAGCTATACGATGACACCAAATAATATGGATGTTCTACTTTCACTACAAAATACAGAGGAAAAAATTTCACTTTTCAGACCTGAGTTTTTTCCAGTCAAAATTCGCTCGATGTCAAAATCCAGTTTTGTGTTCGGATTTTAGACTTGTTGGCTTCAGATCTAAGACTGACTGGTTTGAACTACACACAGACAGGTGAACCTTTACAAAAAGTAGGATAAGTTGGGCATTTAGAATAGTGGTCTTGACACAAAAATAAGGGCCTGTTAAGCAAAACAAAGTCCAACTTTTACCCTTCTGCTCATGCTCAGGCAAAATGATGTTTCTAACATAAATAGGCATTAGGTTAACTAAAAATATCTTGGAAGTAGATACATTACGATGTATTCAGAAATAGCTCCCAAAATGGGTTTCCCACTCGCATTTCAGACGAAAATGACAAAAACCTCCAGGGGCTAATGAGAAACAATACATTTTGATGACATCACCAAATTTGATTATTCCTTGCACATTTGATCTCTTGTGCATTGATATTCCACATAAATGACAAATTTAGCCATTTTTTAACAATTTGTAAAAATTTTCCAAAATCATTGTTTAAAAAGGGTTTTGGGGGAATGCAACAGTTTTCAGTTACATAAAACTAATCAGCCTTGGAAGATGCTTTCAAGTTGTAGAATAAAAATATCAAAAAGAGAAACAAAATGTAATGTTTTTATCAGCTTAAAGTACAGGTCATTGCTCCTGTACATTTATTAACATTTTGAACTCTTCATCAATGATATAACCGTATAACATAAAAATTACAATTTGCTCCCAGTAAACAATTATAAACTATTATCAGTTGGTTAAGTGGAACTTATTATCAATTATGAAAAATTTTGACTAATTCCTATCACTTTTGGTCCTTGGGGCTCAAGGTAGACTGATTAAGTTTTATTGCCCAAATGGAAAAGTCCTTGCTAAATAATTAGGTAATAGTGGACATTGTGTCCAACTTACCTGTCCACTCTGGTACCTTACACAGTGCAATGTGCTAATTCTATATTTTCCATTATTCAATTTAATATTTAAACACTCAAACACTACATAGGTATTGCAAATGATTAAAGAGATTTCCAAGCAAAGAATACCATAAGAATATTTAGGTAATTCATAAAATATAATAAGTTTAATTACGCACAATTATTCTAACTCTGGCTAAGAGAGGAAAAATAGATTCTACTGTTAAACAAACAGAAGAAAACAAAATTACACAGATGTAGGAGTGATGTTGATTACAGACATTTCTATATTTAGTAATGGCAGATATACTGCATAATAGATTTTTAAAACTTGAAAGGCTTTCATGTTAGAGTGCTTTTAGTCAAAACTGCTGAAAACCTGCTGAGTGCTTAGAGACAAAATGTTACCATGCATTATATTAGAGCAGGCTGACATATTTGTACAATTTTTGAGTGCTTTTTGAGACAAAATGATACCATGCATTATATTAGAGCAGGCTGACATATTTGTACAATTTTTGAGTGCTTTTTTGAGACAAAATGTTACCATGCATTATATTAGAGCAGGCTGACATATTTGTACAATTTTTCAAGCCCTTAATGGTTTCTTTCTTCTGCTGAAGTTGCACAAAGTTGGTCATATTTTGTTCTGTTGCAGTGTTTATGAGAATGTACCTTTTCAGTAACATATCTCTATCTCTCGACCGCTCTCGCTCATATGAGGTATTTACTATGTCACAAATGAATCTCTCTTTGCCAGTTATTTTGTAGTTAGTTAATCATAAGGCATGAGTGATTTCTAACCTCTCTCACAGTTTACAATTACTATGGGGAAAAGGACTTGGGAACTACATATGTATACAGGGATGAAATGAAGCAAATCTCTCTCTATAAATTATGCTATGTAAAAAATGCTTGTCTAGTCACTGTTAGAAAATAATTACCAGACTGAAAACAGAGATCCATCACAACATGCAATTTTATACAACTATTATACATTACACTTTTTTTCTTTGTTGTGTGCAAGTAAACATAAAGAATGTAAAACAAATTAAAATATATAAAGTGGTAATTCCTAACACAAACATGATATTATATCATTAAAATAATACAAACTACACCTACAACACACACAATACAATAGACTGATCCTTGGTCAAGATCACTAAAATTTAGGGACATTGATATAGAAACCAGTCCCAAGACCTAGTGTCTAAGGAAGGAAGTATATGTCCTAAAGAATTACACTGAGAAGGAAAACAAAGGGACCAGCTCCAGTCACTTTGCGAGTATGACATATCATAAAATAATAAAATGCAAAGAGCAAGGAGCAACCCCTGAACAATAATAAAAAATACTTTGTTATTTCAAAATTCTTTTGATTTGTGACAGAAAAACAAACACCTACAATAGGGGGGATCTGGAAGCTCAGTAAAGCCTTTAAAGTGCCAACACATAAAACAGTACACCATAACTCTGACTATAGCCCATTTCATACCAGGGAGTTGCTCCATAATTATCTGAAAACCTCTGAGTCCCTTTATACTCCAGCCAATCAAATGCTGGTAGGCATATGTACACCACAAAAATGGCGTACATTCTTGTTTAGAAGTATCAGATTAAAACAAATTAAGAAATGCCCACTACTTGTATCGTCATAGGTTGCAAAAGTAATACAATCAGGTTCATTATGAAGGACAAAACTATAATTTTCATGTTTCAGGTTATTTCCACCACATAAGAAATGTTTAGTTATTTTGTAAGCGAGCAAGGAGAGAAGTGCCCTCCATTACTGTTCTTATATAGTACATGTATGACGCTACATTAAAACGATACGAGCCCCTGTGAGCAAGTGGATCTAATTTAATGATTTATGTTTAAATGTAAATAATCCATAGACTTTCACAAACAAATGTGATAAACTCATATTAAACACATCTCATTTTAGTGACGTTTCGGATACATATAATTAGTTTTAACAACTTGCTCTCTGATTGTCAGGATTAAATTTTTAACATTGACATGGTTCCATACTCACATGCACATGTCCAGATGTAAAAAGCTCATAGCTACTCTCTTGTATGATTTTAAAATCTGCCCTGGTATCCAGAAAATAAGACAGGATGGTTCCAATATTAAATTTAGTCAATATCTGTGGCATCATAGCCATTGAATATGCATTTTTCAACTCGATAAATGAAGTTGAAGTAGTTGGAACAATTGATGCTGATGCTGAGACGTACGCTATGTTTTGACTACCAGCTATCGATTGGATATTGCAGTCATCTGACCTCCCACTATGTGATCAAAATTCCAGACAAATTACGAAGTTTGCCGAAGTCTCCATTCTATGCTGATACGTCCGCCTTGTTTTGACCACTAGTCTGGTCCACTGCTTAGAATGCTCCCTGCGATGCACTCCGCTATACTATACTAGGGAGCATACTAAGCAGGGGACCAATCTATTTGCCTACCAGCTCTCGATTGGATATTGCGGTCAGTTGACCACCCACCACGTGATCAAAATTCCGAGCAAATTACGAAGTTCGCCGAAGTCTCCATGAAATGGTCTATTGGGGAACATGATTAGTGGATTATAGATAGATATACCTTAAATATGAGATGAAAAAAATGAAATAATGGAAAGGAAATAAGCAATGGGAATTACTTTTGTTTATAATTTTTTCACTGAACAAAACCAAAAGAAGTTTTTAATCATCTGCCATATCTGTTTGAATTGCACAACAAAAAAAAGAATTTTCAAAACTTTTGATAATAATTGTATGAAATATTTTGAGAAAGTATGGAATCATCATAAGCATATGGAAACTATCACATTAAATAATGTTAATTGCAGAATATTTGGAAAATATAAAGCTGTAATGCAATGGAAATAAAGTATGCAGTGTAAATTATTAATTAGTTTTAAATAATTTGTTTGATAAAGGAAGGTCAACAAAAGAATATCATCATCAGGCGCAAATTCTAAGCATTGTGCATAATACAGAACATCATCATTAATAAAGGTTCATAATTGACTTAAATAAAATGCTACTTTCTACATTCAGATGATCTGTAATTGTTTATTTTTGTTTTTATATGTCTGAGTTGTTTTTGTTGTTGATTTGCCATGGAATAGCATGTTTACTATTTTAGTATTCCTAAATTATCTTTCAGTCTTTCTTTACATTATTTTTAAAACTTTTAACTGCAAGTATCTGCACAGGTTATTATCCACATACTGATACTGTGCCTAATAATTATTCATTAATTAATTTATCACACATTTATTTAGGCTGTTTAATTGGAAAGTTTGTCCATGGTGGGCAATATAAATTCATTCACTTCATTCCATTTAATTCCTTCCAGGCTGCTGTCAACTGTAATAAAATTCTGTTTGGCATTTTGTAAAGAAATTGTTTAATGGCTTTTATATTTATTTATAGTAATGGTGCCCATACTGGGTAATGAGTCTGAATAATTTGTGTAAAGTTGAAAAACCTTCAAGGCTTTCTTCCATATCTGGTGGAAATTGGTTCTATAACTTATAGAAATTTAAAATAGAAGTTTACAGACCATAAGCCCACTTATCTCAATAGCCAGACAAGTTAAAATTTATCACTTCAGTGCTTTATGGCATGGCTTGGTTTGAGCCAATGCATTTGTGAGATGTTATCTGGGGTATGTGCTATCACAATTTCTAATATAAAAAAAATTAAAAAAGTCAAAAATATTCAATATACACAATACCCAATATACACAATTAAAAATACACTTTATTTCTTTTGTAAATATAGTATGCTTTTGTGAATTATTTTTTGTCAGTTATGAAGAAAGGGCAGGTTTAGCAAATGCATTATTTTTCTAAGTGTGACAATTTTATTTTCTATAATATGGTCTTTAATCACAAAATTATTTAAAAGAATTAAGTATGCTTTCTAACTTATCACAAATGTCATGCCTGTCAAAGATTTTGAATTAGAGTAATTTGAAACAGATTAGGTAGCTGAAAAGAACATAATATACCTTGAATGTCAGCATCACTGAGTACAGATTTCCTGATTAAGGACCCTAAATCCCGAATTGGTGCACTTCCGTGGTTGTCTATGGGATGACTTTTCCGTATGGAAAGCATCTTGTTTGTTCACACTCCACCACCAAATCATTTAGATTCCTCCACTATAGTCAAACTGATTTATGATCAAGTTCAATAAAGCGGACCTGCAATCAAGCAGAAAAATTCAAAATAATCAGTATACTAGACATAGAAACCATCACAAATACTGGCACTTTATATTACTTACTGACCTTTTTCCAACCACATCTCACATAGGGTGGATGCATACACATTGTCAAACCACTGCTGCTTTCATTTTCATAATACATCATACAAAATATCATTATTCTCTATATTGGTGTTGATATAGTTTTTGCTAGTTACCAATTATGACCATATGAAAATCATTGCAAAATCTTTTTGACCACATATTTATCTGAAGCCATGTTAGCCTGGTGGCTGGTGTGCTGGACTTGTGACAGAATGGTTCCAGGTTTAAATTCTATTATCAGATCAGCCTGGGTCAGCTAGTGTGCTTTGGCCTTGGGCATGGCAATCGACCCCAATTGCCTTGTATTTGTTGTTCTGGGGCTTAATGCCATTTTTTAGCACATGAAAGGCTATACATGGCGGCCAGTGGTTGAGGAAGAAACTGGGAAATCTGCTGAAAGAACCACCGACTCACGAGAAGCTACTGGCATTAGCTTTCTCACATATCCACATTCGTAGAATCTTAGACTCAAACCCAGGCAGACAGAGGTCAGATGGCAGTGGTCCGTAACAGATAGCACTTTAGACCACTATGCCACTCAGGGCCACCCCATTGCCTTGGTACTAAATAACCTATTTGTGTTGCTGTGTTGTATAACACCCAAACATTAACCTTTATATTACCTTGACTGACATTCTTTTCTCAAGGTAAGAATATGCACTATCACATTTCTTAGAAATCAATTAGAGTCAAGCCTGAAAAAAGCTTAGATTTTTAAATTAGCAATGTGTTATTTTATATATACTCATCAACATTATAATTTTTAATTAATGTCATTTTTTACTTTCTTAATAATAATAATAATAATAATAATAATAATAATAATAATAATAATAATAATTTCCCATCAGGAAAATCCAATTCAGAAAAACATGCTTATTACATTTCTATTCCACACACTTTTCCACTTTGATGTTTCGTAATTACAAAACTGTCAGTCACAAAGATTGCATTTAAAATCCATTTTAAAACAACATATTTGGCAATCAAGACAATGAAGGTTTTTTCAGTAGTCTGCTAAATCATAATGTAAAGTCTTTGTTGGCAATACTGTAATCCATTTTTGAGGTTGAGCACATTTGCAGTGACAAAGATTTATTCGGAGGCTGAATTAATGACAAATGTGACTAAATTTATGAAAATACACAATTTCTAATTTAAGCAATATATTATTAATAATTAACCTGAAAATTCAGTCAAAAATGGGAATTATTAAATACATATGCTAGTAGATAACAAGTCAAATGAAAGCAAGATTTGGAAATGGAAAATTCTATTGTACAGCTCAATGCAAGTGACCCCAAATAGTCAAACAGGAGTTACTGGAGTAACAGTACTTGTTAAAGTAAATATTATAATAATGCTAATATCCAAGGAAAAGATGAAAGTACAGTGCTAACAATGAAGTTAAGATGGCAAAGCCATTAAGGGAAAACGATATCTCA
Organism: Potamilus streckersoni; assembly: GCA_016746295.1. Classification (NCBI taxonomy): domain Eukaryota; kingdom Metazoa; phylum Mollusca; class Bivalvia; order Unionida; family Unionidae; genus Potamilus; species Potamilus streckersoni. Next base: position 731,849 of record JAEAOA010000207.1, read on the forward strand.
TAGTCTTTTAGCATTACTTGTGCAATAATAACTACAAACTATTTCCTTTTCTCCTTTTAAAATATAGTGTGTTCCCCAAAAAAAGGATATGGACAGTGAAAATATGCCCATTATGTAAGAGTTGCATAATTAATTATGGTAATATATTTAATTATTATAATTAATTATTGTAATATATTTAATTATTATAATTAATTATTGTAATATATTTAATTATTATAATTAATTATTGTAATTCTTTTTCAGCATAGGCACTATTATGCCTGCTATAAAAATATCCAGTATTATTGCAAAAATATTCACAATGCATAATCATGAACACTGCATATGCAAAGTCTACTTAAGGTAAAATACCATTTTTATTTACATTTTTCACTCATGATAAAACCAGGAGGCCAGTTTAATAAAATTGTTCAAATCTTGAGGAATGGGTAAAAATTAGGGAAGGGTTTTGAATCAAGAGAGATCTGAATTAATGTCTAATGCACACATAATCATAATGTGCATGTGTGATGACTTGAATCAAGCATGAGCTTATCATATATACATATATATATTTATATATATATATATATATATATATATATATATATATATATAGAGAGAGAGAGAGAGAGAGAGAGAGAGAGAGATATACATATATATATATATATATATATATATATATATATATATATATATACATACACACACACACACACACACACACACACACACACACACACACAATATTAAGAAGATTTGGACTGTGTATATTTTACACTGACCCAGAAATCATGTAAGCTAGAAAGTAATATTCTTAGGTATGTAGGAAGCTGTGTCACTGAATTGTAAGTTAGCAAATAATGCAGTTAAAACAAGAAGGAAATTTCGTTATGTCATTTGTATAATTAAGATGTGTTTTCTGTTAACTCACAATGTAGTAAAATGTTTTTTTAAATATGAAGAAAAAAGAAATCCTTTCAAAATTTTCATAACCACATTCCACACAATGTCAATTCAATTTAAATTCATAATGTTGATGCACATGACGTTGTGAATACAAAGTTCAACTGTATATATTCATATTTTATACTTGGTCAAGTAGGCAAATTTACTTTAGTACAATGGACCAGTTCTACAGTACCTGAAAATAACACTCATGGGTTATCTTCTAAAATCTCCCAATTCCAAAAGACCCTGCTCCCTGCTGGGAGCATTATAATCAGAATGTCAGAATGTGAGAAGTGTATATTATAGCCTAGTGTTTAACCATCAAACAATTAAAAGAAATCTTAAAACTGAACAATGATAGGGTCAGAGGACAAATGGCCAGGCTTGTATTATGCAACTATGCCCTAATTTGCAGGAAAAAGGATTTCTCATAGTTCAAATAATAGGTACAAGTGGGATGTTGACAATCTGTTCTGGCTTTCTTTGTTGAGTTTTAAAACAATTATCAGAAATAAATAATATTTACAATAAATTATTTTAATCGAAATACTAAATAAAAGATTAATGTCATTTTAAATTAAAAATATTTAGATAAATAGACTGGTTGACTTCGCTAAGGACTAAAATCTGTACATTGGTATTAGTCTAATAGGTCAAAGGAAAATTTAAATTTGACCTACAGGTGGGGACAGCTGCTGCCTTCTGAATCTGAAAGGATAGCGATTGTTTTTCCATTGACTATAGTTGCGGTTTATTTTCAATACATACTCCTAGATGTACTTTGATAGCTTAACTGTATACACCTACTCCTAAACATGATTGGACAAATATTATTAAACCTTAAAAAGAAATTGCTTAAATTGGCATAGTGCAAAATAGGATAAAATATACTCTAAAAAATTTTTTTAATATAAAACCAATTTCTAAGAGAAACTTTTCATTTGCTTGGCTGTGTATTTTTTTATGAAAATAAAACTGGATAATAGGTTATGATTACTGTACTATGAATCCTCGTATTTGTTTATCAATAACATGATGTCATGATATTATTCAGACTTTCCATCAACGATCTCCACTTCACCATCAATATAAAGAACATCACCTGCCCGAGACAGCCTCATTTTGATTTTTAACGTTCAATATCAGGAATGGTAACTCGTCCAAAATGCATATTGTGAAAGGAGTCCAAAAAGAATTTGTATACCTAATTAAGTGCATCATTGAAAAACAAATCTTGATACAATTTGGTCATTTCATGACCACTATTTATACAAGGGAACCCTACTATAACACATCATTACAACACAAATATTGATACAATATGGTAATTTAATGATCCCAATTTATATGAGGGACCCCACTTAAACACACTTCAATACAACACAAATCTCAATACAATATGGTTGTAACTATCCTTTATTCCTCAAAACATCAGCCAAAACTAACAAATAAAAATGATGGGCTAAATGTCAGAAATCTAAAGCTTAAAGTTCATAATTAATCATAATTAATGTTCCTACACAGCAATGATTCCTTTTTGTTGTGCATGGAGTTATCTTAATTTGGACTATTAAATAAACTGGCACTGGTAGTAAAATTATCACCTTATGTTTGACTGACATTTTGTTTACCCCCACCCCACTTCAACCCCATCATCAACACTTACACATTTAGAATTTTTTTATTATTCTCCTTATACTGTACCATGCTTTGATAAATACAAGGTCAGTTCCTATGGACCCAATTCCACATTGATAAATACAAGGTCAGTTCCTATGGACCCAATTCCACTTTGATACATACAAGGTCAGTTCCTATGGACCCAATTCCACTTTGATAAATACAAGGTCAGTTCCTATGGACCCAATTCCACATTGATAAATACAAGGTCAGTTCCTATGGACCCAATTCCCTTTTGATAAATACAAGGTCAGTTCCCATGGACCCAATTCCACTTTGATACATACAAGGTCAGTTCCTATGGACTCAATTCCCTTTTGGTAAATACAAGGTCAGTTCCTATGGACCCAATTTCACATTGATAAATACAAGGTCAGTTCCTATGGACCCAATTCCACTTTGATTAATACAGGTCAGTTCCTATGGACCCAATTCCACTTTGATAAATACAAGGTCAGTTCCTATGGACCCAATTCCACTTAGATAAATACAAGGTCAGTTCCTATGGACCCAATTCCACTTTGATAAATACAAGGTCAGTTCCCATGGACCCAATTCCACTTTGATAAATACAACAGTTCCTAGGGACCTAATTCCACTTTGATAAAAACAAGGTCAATTCTTATGGACCCAGTTCACATTTTGAAGCAGATTTCACAATAGAAAGAATAAAATTAACTGTAGATATTACTAAGTAATTTTAGGTCTCTGGAGATGTTAATTACCAAGATAGATTTACCAGGTCCTCTAGGCAATCAGCACTATCAACATATAACATTATCAGATCAGGTAGGTAATCAGCCCTATAACATTACCAGATGAGAAATCAGCTCTATAAACATATTACCAGATTATGTAGGTAATCATCCCTATAAACCTATCACATTATCAGATAGGAAATCAGCTTTATAAACATACAACAGTACCAGATTATCTAGGAAATCAGCACAAGTCCCACAGACAAAAGACTGACCAGGCAGCAATTTGAATGGGACACAAGATTAATATGATAAGCAAATGATACCAAGATTGGCACACAAAACTTCAACAATAATGACCAAAATACCAGGCATTAGCCCTTAAGTTTGAATTAATCAGGACTAAGTAAATATTACACTGGCTTTGAGTTAATACCAGGAGTACCTGACCAATAAATCCACAAGAACCTGACAACAACCTGCCTATAAAGCCAACTCTGGGACTTTCAATGCTGCTGTATCCATCCATATACAAAGGTAACAGCTTTTTGGACACCTGTACACAGGAAAGTGACCACAAAATAAAACCTTAACTTTGAGATGTAGCTGAATAAACATCATCATCATCATCATCATCATCATCATCATCATCATCATCATCATCATCATCAGTCCCTTAGTCTGGTAGATCATCGGGGTACCACACAAGACCTAAACAACCAGTTTCCTCCATTCCTCTCAATCTTCCGTTTTTCTCTGAGTCACTCAATGTCAAGCCTGTCCACTCTCGAATGTTGTCTTTCCACCATCTTTCTCTGCCTGCCTCTCTTTCTTCTTCCTTGTACAGTGCCTTGCAGAATTGTCCTGGCAAAGTCCTGGTGATCGTGAGACATGCCCATACCACTGCAGTTTACATTTTTTCACTGTACCTCTGGAGGTCTGCGTGAAGTCCAATGGCTTGTCATATCCTTTGCTGTATTTCCTCATTGGTAGCATGTTTTTTGTATGAGACACATTCTTTGTATGAGATGCCAAGGAATTTTTCGAAGCATCTCATCTCTGGCTTGTATACTTTTCTCTAACTCAGCTGTTATGGTCCATGATTAAAAAGCATAGAGAAATATAGAGATAACCAGTGAGTATATCAGTCTGAATGAACATACCTACAGATAAAAGAACCTTTAAATGACTGCATACACACATAGATGCCATTAAAGAAATCACCATTTTCAGCTTCTACCAAGGTGGGCTTGACAAAAATTGGCAACAGTTAATAAATTCAGCCAGTATTTGAGAGGACTATCACAAATAAATAAGTTTGTTAATTACACAAAAAACCTTCTTTCCATTTAAAAAAAAAAAAATTACAAAACCTTTAGATTAAGCCAAATATAAAAGTATGTAGTTTATGCTTCAATTAAATCCATCTGGACCAACAAAAAATAAGTTTGTATGGACTTACCTACCTGGCATAAATTCTGTTCTCAATGTAACCAGAACCATGTATTTTTTGTTTGGCCTTATCTTCACCTAAGTTATCAGATAAAACAGGATGAAATGAGGGCAATGCAAAATATCTCAGAAAATGTAATTATTTTGATGCAACTGAATCAAAATATCACTTTCTTTCCTAGGGCAAATTATGCACTAGGAATAGAGATATCCTTTTTCCTTCAAATTTGCCCTATGAATCAAGATATTCTTTTCTTTTAATATGCCCAATGAATCAAGATATGCTTTTCTTTTAATTTGCCCTATGAATCAAGATATCCTTTACTTTTAATTTGCCCTATGAATCAAGATATCCTTGTCTTTTAATATGCCCAATGAATCAAGATATCCTTTTCTTTTAATTTGCCCTATGAATCAAGATATACTTTTCTTTTAATTTGCCCTATGAATCAAGATATCCTTTTCTTTTAATTTGCCATATGAATCAAGATATCCTTTACTTTTAATTTGCCCTATAAATCAAGATATCCTTGTCTTTTAATATGCCCAATAAATCAAGATATCCTTTTCTTTTAATTTGCCATATGAATCAAGATATCCTTTTCTTTTAATTTACCCTATGAATCAAGATATCCTTGTCTTTTAATATGCCCTATGAATCAAGATATACTTTTCTTTTAATTTGCCCTATGAATCAAGATATACTTTTCTTTTAATTTGCCCTATGAATCAAGATATCCTTGTCTTTTAATTTGCCCAATGAATCAAGATATCCTTTTCTTTTAATTTACCCTATGAATCAAGATATCCTTGTCTTTAAATATGCCCAATAAATCAAGATATCCTTTTCTTTTAATGTGCCCTATGAATCAAGATATCCTTTTCTTTTAATTTGCCCTATGAATCAAGATATACTTTTCTTTTAATTTGCCCTATGAATCAAGATATACTTTTCTTTTAATTTGCCCTATGAATCAAGATATCCTTGTCTTTTAATTTGCCCAATGAATCAAGATATCCTTTTCTTTTAATTTGCCATATGAATCAAGATATCCTTTTCTTTTAATTTACCCTATGAATCAAGATATCCATGTCTTTTAATATGCCCAATAAATCAAGATATCCTTTTCTTTTAATTTGCCCTATGAATCAAGATATCCTTTTCTTTTAATTTGCCCTATGAATCAAGATATACTTTTCTTTTAATTTGCCCTATGAATCAAGATATCCTTTTCTTTTAATTTGCCCTATGAATCAAGATATCCTTTTCTTTTAATTTGCCCTATGAATCAATATATACTTTTCTTTTAATTTGACTTTGAATCAAGATATTCTTGTCTTTTAATATGCCCTATCAATCCTATAAAACAATATATCATTTTCTTTTAATCTGCACTATCAAGATATAAGAAAATACTTCCTCTTCTATGGTTCCTTTTCCAAATGGCCTATATTACTAAACTTTAGAAGATTTATGTTTAGTAAAACTCAAAAACAACTGTTAAACATTGATAAATTTTTGAGTGAAATCTTCCAAGAGCAAGGGCAATAAGTACTACATTTATGATATATCATGGGGGAAGATAAAATAACTGGGTTTTTTTTCTGTACCAATACATCGTGGTTATATTTTTTGTAACATATATCATATACAGTATTGTAAGATACAAAAAAAACCCAAAACAAATTGTGTTGAAATTTCTGCACGTCCGCCCACAATAATATAATAAAGTAGGTAAATAAAATGCTTAATTGATAATACACAAAAAAATACTGTGTACTGTTCTTTTTTATTTTGATTTTGTTTTTGTTCTTCATAACCAATTTATGTGCAAAAGACACAAATGTATCCTCTATCCAAACTCTGTGATGTAACATGTACATCCATAGTGTAGTGTACATCATGCTTACCTTGAGTAAAAATATTGACATGTTGTTCACCCACATGAAGATTTATAAATGAATCATGTTTGGTTATCCTCAAGGGTTTCAAAATTTTATCAAACTGAAAATTGGATCCAACAAAATTACAACAAGTGGGAAAGAGAAATAACAAATGCTTCAAGCACCAGCATTTCATACATGATAGTGAAGGGTGCAAAAAAAAGTGTATTATATCCAGATCAACAATATAACCACATTTCATACATGATAGTGAAGGGTGCAAAAAAAAAGTGTATTATATCCAGATCAACAATATAACCACATTTCATACATGATAGTGAAGGGTGCAAAAAAAAGTGTATTATATCCAGATCAACAATAGAACCACATTTCATACATGATAGTGAAGGGTGCAAAAAAAAAGCATATTATATCCAGATCAACAATAGAACCACATTTCATACATGATAGTGAAGGGTGCAAAAAAAAGTGTATTATATCCAGATCAACAATATAACCACATTTCATACATGATAGTGAAGGGTGCAAAAAAAAAGTGTATTATATCCAGATCAACAATAGAACCACATTTCATACATGATAGTGAAGGGTGCAAAAAAAAAGCATATTATATCCAGATCAACAATAGAACCACATTTCATACATGATAGTGAAGGGTGCAAAAAAAAGTGTATTATATCCAGATCAACAATATAACCACATTTCATACATGATAGTGAAGGGTGCAAAAAAAAAGTGTATTATATCCAGATCAACAATAGAACCACATTTCATACATGATAGTGAAGGGTGCAAAAAAAAAGTGTATTATATCCAGATCAACAATAGAACCACATTTCATACATGATAGTGAAGGGTGCAAAAAAAAAGTGTATTATATCCAGATCAACAATAGAACCACATTTCATACATGATAGTGAAGGGTGCAAAAAAAAAGTGTATTATATCCAGATCAACAATAGAACCACATTTCATACATGATAGTGAAGGGTGCAAAAAAAAAGTGTATTATATCCAGATCAACAATAGAACCACATTTCATACATGATAGTGAAGGGTGCAAAAAAAAAGTGTATTATATCCAGATCAACAATAGAACCACATTTCATACATGATAGTGAAGGGTGCAAAAAAAAAGTGTATTATATCCAGATCAACAATAGAACCACATTTCATACATGATAGTGAAGGGTGCAAAAAAAAAGTGTATTATATCCAGATCAACAATAGAACCACATTTCATACATGATAGTGAAGGGTGCAAAAAAAGTGTATTATATCCAGATCAACAATAGAACCACATTTCATACATGATAGTGAAGGGTGCAAAAAAAGCGTATTATATCCAGATCAACAATAGAACCACATTTCATACATGATAGTGAAGGGTGCAAAAAAAAGCGTATTATATCCAGATCAACAATAGAACCACATTTCATACATGATAGTGAAGGGTGCAAAAAAAAGTGTATTATATCCAGATCAACAATATAACCACATTTCATACATGATAGTGAAGGGTGCAAAAAAAAGTGTATTATATCCAGATCAACAATAGAACCACATTTCATACATGATAGTGAAGGGTGCAAAAAAAAAGCGTATTATATCCAGATCAACAATATAACCACATTTCATACATGATAGTGAAGGGTGCAAAAAAAAAGCGTATTATATCCAGATCAACAATAGAACCACATTTCATACATGATAGTGAAGGGTGCAAAAAAAAGTGTATTATATCCAGATCAACAATAGAACCACATTTCATACATGATAGTGAAGGGTGCAAAAAAAAGTGTATTATATCCAGATCAACAATAGAACCACATTTCATACATGATAGTGAAGGGTGCAAAAAAAAGCATATTATATCCAGATCAACAATAGAACCACATTTCATACATGATAGTGAAGGGTGCAAAAAAAAGCATATTATATCCAGATCAACAATAGAACCACATTTCATACATGATAGTGAAGGGTGCAAAAAAAAGCATATTATATCCAGATCAACAATAGAACCACATTTCATACATGATAGTGAAGGGTGCAAAAAAAAGCATATTATATCCAGATCAACAATAGAACCACATTTCATACATGATAGTGAAGGGTGCAAAAAAAAGTGTATTATATCCAGATCAACAATAGAACCACATTTCATACATGATAGTGAAGGGTGCAAAAAAAGCTTATTATATCCAGATCAACAATAGAACCACATTTCATACATGATAGTGAAGGGTGCAAAAAAAAGTGTATTATATCCAGATCAACAATAGAACCACATTTCATACATGATAGTGAAGGGTGCAAAAAAAAGTGTATTATATCCAGATCAACAATATAACCACATTTCATACATGATAGTGAAGGGTGCAAAAAAAAGTGTATTATATCCAGATCAACAATAGAACCACATTTCATACATGATAGTGAAGGGTGCAAAAAAAAAGCGTATTATATCCAGATCAACAATATAACCACATTTCATACATGATAGTGAAGGGTGCAAAAAAAAAGCGTATTATATCCAGATCAACAATAGAACCACATTTCATACATGATAGTGAAGGGTGCAAAAAAAAGTGTATTATATCCAGATCAACAATAGAACCACATTTCATACATGATAGTGAAGGGTGCAAAAAAAAGTGTATTATATCCAGATCAACAATAGAACCACATTTCATACATGATAGTGAAGGGTGCAAAAAAAAGTGTATTATATCCAGATCAACAATAGAACCACATTTCATACATGATAGTGAAGGGTGCAAAAAAAAGTGTATTATATCCAGATCAACAATAGAACCACATTTCATACATGATAGTGAAGGGTGCAAAAAAAAGTGTATTATATCCAGATCAACAATAGAACCACATTTCATACATGATAGTGAAGGGTGCAAAAAAAAGTGTATTATATCCAGATCAACAATAGAACCACATTTCATACATGATAGTGAAGGGTGCAAAAAAAAGTGTATTATATCCAGATCAACAATAGAACCACATTTCATACATGATAGTGAAGGGTGCAAAAAAAAGCATATTATATCCAGATCAACAATAGAACCACATTTCATACATGATAGTGAAGGGTGCAAAAAAAAGTGTATTATATCCAGATCAACAATAGAACCACATTTCATACATGATAGTGAAGGGTGCAAAAAAAAGTGTATTATATCCAGATCAACAATAGAACCACATTTCATACATGATAGTGAAGGGTGCAAAAAAAAGTGTATTATATCCAGATCAACAATAGAACCACATTTCATACATGATAGTGAAGGGTGCAAAAAAAAGCGTATTATATCCAGATCAACAATAGAACCACATTTCATACATGATAGTGAAGGGTGCAAAAAAAAGTGTATTATATCCAGATCAACAATAGAACCACATTTCATACATGATAGTGAAGGGTGCAAAAAAAAGCGTATTATATCCAGATCAACAATATAACCACATTTCATACATGATAGTGAAGGGTGCAAAAAAAAGCGTATTATATCCAGATCAACAATAGAACCACATTTCATACATGATAGTGAAGGGTGCAAAAAAAAGCATATTATATCCAGATCAACAATAGAACCACATTTCATACATGATAGTGAAGGGTGCAAAAAAAAGCATATTATATCCAGATCAACAATAGAACCACATTTCATACATGATAGTGAAGGGTGCAAAAAAAAAGTGTATTATATCCAGATCAACAATATAACCACATTTCATACATGATAGTGAAGGGTGCAAAAAAAAGTGTATTATATCCAGATCAACAATATAACCACATTTCATACATGATAGTGAAGGGTGCAAAAAAAAGTGTATTATATCCAGATCAACAATAAAACCACATTTCATACATGATAGTGAAGGGTGCAAAAAAAAAGTGTATTATATCCAGATCAACAATATAACCACATTTCATACATGATAGTGAAGGGTGCAAAAAAAAGCATATTATATCCAGATCAACAATAGAACCACATTTCATACATGATAGTGAAGGGTGCAAAAAAAAGCATATTATATCCAGATCAACAATAGAACCACATTTCATACATGATAGTGAAGGGTGCAAAAAAAAGCATATTATATCCAGATCAACAATAGAACCACATTTCATACATGATAGTGAAGGGTGCAAAAAAAAAGCATATTATATCCAGATCAACAATAGAACCACATTTCATACATGATAGTGAAGGGTGCAAAAAAAAAGTGTATTATATCCAGATCAACAATAGAACCACATTTCATACATGATAGTGAAGGGTGCAAAAAAAAAGCGTATTATATCCAGATCAACAATATAACCACATTTCATACATGATAGTGAAGGGTGCAAAAAAAAGTGTATTATATCCAGATCAACAATATAACCACATTTCATACATGATAGTGAAGGGTGCAAAAAAAAGTGTATTATATCCAGATCAACAATAAAACCACATTTCATACATGATAGTGAAGGGTGCAAAAAAAAAGTGTATTATATCCAGATCAACAATATAACCACATTTCATACATGATAGTGAAGGGTGCAAAAAAAAGCATATTATATCCAGATCAACAATAGAACCACATTTCATACATGATAGTGAAGGGTGCAAAAAAAAGCATATTATATCCAGATCAACAATAGAACCACATTTCATACATGATAGTGAAGGGTGCAAAAAAAAGCATATTATATCCAGATCAACAATAGAACCACATTTCATACATGATAGTGAAGGGTGCAAAAAAAAGCATATTATATCCAGATCAACAATAGAACCACATTTCATACATGATAGTGAAGGGTGCAAAAAAAAAGTGTATTATATCCAGATCAACAATAGAACCACATTTCATACATGATAGTGAAGGGTGCAAAAAAAAGCATATTATATCCAGATCAACAATAGAACCACATTTCATACATGATAGTGAAGGGTGCAAAAAAAAGTGTATTATATCCAGATCAACAATAGAACCACATTTCATACATGATAGTGAAGGGTGCAAAAAAAAGTGTATTATATCCAGATCAACAATAGAACCACATTTCATACATGATAGTGAAGGGTGCAAAAAAAAGTGTATTATATCCAGATCAACAATAGAACCACATTTCATACATGATAGTGAAGGGTGCAAAAAAAAGTGTATTATATCCAGATCAACAATAGAACCACATTTCATACATGATAGTGAAGGGTGCAAAAAAAAGCATATTATATCCAGATCAACAATAGAACCACATTTCATACATGATAGTGAAGGGTGCAAAAAAAAGCATATTATATCCAGATCAACAATAGAACCACATTTCATACATGATAGTGAAGGGTGCAAAAAAAAGCATATTATATCCAGATCAACAATAGAACCACATTTCATACATGATAGTGAAGGGTGCAAAAAAAAGCATATTATATCCAGATCAACAATAGAACCACATTTCATACATGATAGTGAAGGGTGCAAAAAAAAGTGTATTATATCCAGATCAACAATAGAACCACATTTCATACATGATAGTGAAGGGTGCAAAAAAAGCGTATTATATCCAGATCAACAATAGAACCACATTTCATACATGATAGTGAAGGGTGCAAAAAAAAGTGTATTATATCCAGATCAACAATAGAACCACATTTCATACATGATAGTGAAGGGTGCAAAAAAAAGTGTATTATATCCAGATCAACAATATAACCACATTTCATACATGATAGTGAAGGGTGCAAAAAAAAGTGTATTATATCCAGATCAACAATAGAACCACATTTCATACATGATAGTGAAGGGTGCAAAAAAAAAGCGTATTATATCCAGATCAACAATATAACCACATTTCATACATGATAGTGAAGGGTGCAAAAAAAAAGCGTATTATATCCAGATCAACAATAGAACCACATTTCATACATGATAGTGAAGGGTGCAAAAAAAAGTGTATTATATCCAGATCAACAATAGAACCACATTTCATACATGATAGTGAAGGGTGCAAAAAAAAGTGTATTATATCCAGATCAACAATAGAACCACATTTCATACATGATAGTGAAGGGTGCAAAAAAAAGTGTATTATATCCAGATCAACAATAGAACCACATTTCATACATGATAGTGAAGGGTGCAAAAAAAAGTGTATTATATCCAGATCAACAATAGAACCACATTTCATACATGATAGTGAAGGGTGCAAAAAAAAGTGTATTATATCCAGATCAACAATAGAACCACATTTCATACATGATAGTGAAGGGTGCAAAAAAAAGTGTATTATATCCAGATCAACAATAGAACCACATTTCATACATGATAGTGAAGGGTGCAAAAAAAAGTGTATTATATCCAGATCAACAATAGAACCACATTTCATACATGATAGTGAAGGGTGCAAAAAAAAGCATATTATATCCAGATCAACAATAGAACCACATTTCATACATGATAGTGAAGGGTGCAAAAAAAAGTGTATTATATCCAGATCAAGAATAGAACCACATTTCATACATGATAGTGAAGGGTGCAAAAAAAAAGTGTATTATATCCAGATCAACAATAGAACCACATTTCATACATGATAGTGAAGGGTGCAAAAAAAAGTGTATTATATCCAGATCAACAATAGAACCACATTTCATACATGATAGTGAAGGGTGCAAAAAAAAAGTGTATTATATCCAGATCAACAATAGAACCACATTTCATACATGATAGTGAAGGGTGCAAAAAAAAGCATATTATATCCAGATCAACAATAGAACCACATTTCATACATGATAGTGAAGGGTGCAAAAAAAAGCATATTATATCCAGATCAACAATAGAACCACATTTCATACATGATAGTGAAGGGTGCAAAAAAAAGTGTATTATATCCAGATCAACAATAGAACCACATTTCATACATGATAGTGAAGGGTGCAAAAAAAAGCGTATTATATCCAGATCAACAATATAACCACATTTCATACATGATAGTGAAGGGTGCAAAAAAAAGCGTATTATATCCAGATCAACAATAGAACCACATTTCATACATGATAGTGAAGGGTGCAAAAAAAAGCATATTATATCCAGATCAACAATAGAACCACATTTCATACATGATAGTGAAGGGTGCAAAAAAAAGCATATTATATCCAGATCAACAATAGAACCACATTTCATACATGATAGTGAAGGGTGCAAAAAAAAAGTGTATTATATCCAGATCAACAATATAACCACATTTCATACATGATAGTGAAGGGTGCAAAAAAAAGTGTATTATATCCAGATCAACAATATAACCACATTTCATACATGATAGTGAAGGGTGCAAAAAAAAGTGTATTATATCCAGATCAACAATAAAACCACATTTCATACATGATAGTGAAGGGTGCAAAAAAAAAGTGTATTATATCCAGATCAACAATATAACCACATTTCATACATGATAGTGAAGGGTGCAAAAAAAAGCATATTATATCCAGATCAACAATAGAACCACATTTCATACATGATAGTGAAGGGTGCAAAAAAAAGCATATTATATCCAGATCAACAATAGAACCACATTTCATACATGATAGTGAAGGGTGCAAAAAAAAGCATATTATATCCAGATCAACAATAGAACCACATTTCATACATGATAGTGAAGGGTGCAAAAAAAAGCATATTATATCCAGATCAACAATAGAACCACATTTCATACATGATAGTGAAGGGTGCAAAAAAAAAGTGTATTATATCCAGATCAACAATAGAACCACATTTCATACATGATAGTGAAGGGTGCAAAAAAAAAGCGTATTATATCCAGATCAACAATATAACCACATTTCATACATGATAGTGAAGGGTGCAAAAAAAAGTGTATTATATCCAGATCAACAATATAACCACATTTCATACATGATAGTGAAGGGTGCAAAAAAAAGTGTATTATATCCAGATCAACAATAAAACCACATTTCATACATGATAGTGAAGGGTGCAAAAAAAAAGTGTATTATATCCAGATCAACAATATAACCACATTTCATACATGATAGTGAAGGGTGCAAAAAAAAGCATATTATATCCAGATCAACAATAGAACCACATTTCATACATGATAGTGAAGGGTGCAAAAAAAAGCATATTATATCCAGATCAACAATAGAACCACATTTCATACATGATAGTGAAGGGTGCAAAAAAAAGCATATTATATCCAGATCAACAATAGAACCACATTTCATACATGATAGTGAAGGGTGCAAAAAAAAGCATATTATATCCAGATCAACAATAGAACCACATTTCATACATGATAGTGAAGGGTGCAAAAAAAAAGTGTATTATATCCAGATCAACAATAGAACCACATTTCATACATGATAGTGAAGGGTGCAAAAAAAAGCATATTATATCCAGATCAACAATAGAACCACATTTCATACATGATAGTGAAGGGTGCAAAAAAAAGTGTATTATATCCAGATCAACAATAGAACCACATTTCATACATGATAGTGAAGGGTGCAAAAAAAAGTGTATTATATCCAGATCAACAATAGAACCACATTTCATACATGATAGTGAAGGGTGCAAAAAAAAGTGTATTATATCCAGATCAACAATAGAACCACATTTCATACATGATAGTGAAGGGTGCAAAAAAAAGTGTATTATATCCAGATCAACAATAGAACCACATTTCATACATGATAGTGAAGGGTGCAAAAAAAAGTGTATTATATCCAGATCAACAATAGAACCACATTTCATACATGATAGTGAAGGGTGCAAAAAAAAGTGTATTATATCCAGATCAACAATAGAACCACATTTCATACATGATAGTGAAGGGTGCAAAAAAAAGTGTATTATATCCAGATCAACAATAGAACCACATTTCATACATGATAGTGAAGGGTGCAAAAAAAAGTGTATTATATCCAGATCAACAATAGAACCACATTTCATACATGATAGTGAAGGGTGCAAAAAAAAGTGTATTATATCCAGATCAACAATAGAACCACATTTCATACATGATAGTGAAGGGTGCAAAAAAAAGTGTATTATATCCAGATCAACAATAGAACCACATTTCATACATGATAGTGAAGGGTGCAAAAAAAAGTGTATTATATCCAGATCAACAATAGAACCACATTTCATACATGATAGTGAAGGGTGCAAAAAAAAGCATATTATATCCAGATCAACAATAGAACCACATTTCATACATGATAGTGAAGGGTGCAAAAAAAAGTGTATTATATCCAGATCAACAATAGAACCACATTTCATACATGATAGTGAAGGGTGCAAAAAAAAGTGTATTATATCCAGATCAACAATAGAACCACATTTCATACATGATAGTGAAGGGTGCAAAAAAAAGTGTATTATATCCAGATCAACAATAGAACCACATTTCATACATGATAGTGAAGGGTGCAAAAAAAAAGTGTATTATATCCAGATCAACAATAGAACCACATTTCATACATGATAGTGAAGGGTGCAAAAAAAAGCATATTATATCCAGATCAACAATAGAACCACATTTCATACATGATAGTGAAGGGTGCAAAAAAAAGCGTATTATATCCAGATCAACAATAGAACCACATTTCATACATGATAGTGAAGGGTGCAAAAAAAAGTGTATTATATCCAGATCAACAATAGAACCACATTTCATACATGATAGTGAAGGGTGCAAAAAAAAGCGTATTATATCCAGATCAACAATATAACCACATTTCATACATGATAGTGAAGGGTGCAAAAAAAAGCGTATTATATCCAGATCAACAATAGAACCACATTTCATACATGATAGTGAAGGGTGCAAAAAAAAGCATATTATATCCAGATCAACAATAGAACCACATTTCATACATGATAGTGAAGGGTGCAAAAAAAGAATATTATATCCAGATCAACAATAGAACCACATTTCATACATGATAGTGAAGGGTGCAAAAAAAAAGTGTATTATATCCAGATCAACAATATAACCACATTTCATACATGATAGTGAAGGGTGCAAAAAAAAGTGTATTATATCCAGATCAACAATATAACCACATTTCATACATGATAGTGAAGGGTGCAAAAAAAAGTGTATTATATCCAGATCAACAATAAAACCACATTTCATACATGATAGTGAAGGGTGCAAAAAAAAAGTGTATTATATCCAGATCAACAATATAACCACATTTCATACATGATAGTGAAGGGTGCAAAAAAAAGCATATTATATCCAGATCAACAATAGAACCACATTTCATACATGATAGTGAAGGGTGCAAAAAAAAGCATATTATATCCAGATCAACAATAGAACCACATTTCATACATGATAGTGAAGGGTGCAAAAAAAAGCATATTATATCCAGATCAACAATAGAACCACATTTCATACATGATAGTGAAGGGTGCAAAAAAAAGCATATTATATCCAGATCAACAATAGAACCACATTTCATACATGATAGTGAAGGGTGCAAAAAAAAAGTGTATTATATCCAGATCAACAATAGAACCACATTTCATACATGATAGTGAAGGGTGCAAAAAAAAAGCGTATTATATCCAGATCAACAATATAACCACATTTCATACATGATAGTGAAGGGTGCAAAAAAAAGTGTATTATATCCAGATCAACAATATAACCACATTTCATACATGATAGTGAAGGGTGCAAAAAAAAGTGTATTATATCCAGATCAACAATAAAACCACATTTCATACATGATAGTGAAGGGTGCAAAAAAAAAGTGTATTATATCCAGATCAACAATATAACCACATTTCATACATGATAGTGAAGGGTGCAAAAAAAAGCATATTATATCCAGATCAACAATAGAACCACATTTCATACATGATAGTGAAGGGTGCAAAAAAAAGCATATTATATCCAGATCAACAATAGAACCACATTTCATACATGATAGTGAAGGGTGCAAAAAAAAGCATATTATATCCAGATCAACAATAGAACCACATTTCATACATGATAGTGAAGGGTGCAAAAAAAAGCATATTATATCCAGATCAACAATAGAACCACATTTCATACATGATAGTGAAGGGTGCAAAAAAAAAGTGTATTATATCCAGATCAACAATAGAACCACATTTCATACATGATAGTGAAGGGTGCAAAAAAAAGCATATTATATCCAGATCAACAATAGAACCACATTTCATACATGATAGTGAAGGGTGCAAAAAAAAGTGTATTATATCCAGATCAACAATAGAACCACATTTCATACATGATAGTGAAGGGTGCAAAAAAAAGTGTATTATATCCAGATCAACAATAGAACCACATTTCATACATGATAGTGAAGGGTGCAAAAAAAAGTGTATTATATCCAGATCAACAATAGAACCACATTTCATACATGATAGTGAAGGGTGCAAAAAAAAGTGTATTATATCCAGATCAACAATAGAACCACATTTCATACATGATAGTGAAGGGTGCAAAAAAAAGTGTATTATATCCAGATCAACAATAGAACCACATTTCATACATGATAGTGAAGGGTGCAAAAAAAAGTGTATTATATCCAGATCAACAATAGAACCACATTTCATACATGATAGTGAAGGGTGCAAAAAAAAGTGTATTATATCCAGATCAACAATAGAACCACATTTCATACATGATAGTGAAGGGTGCAAAAAAAAGCTGTATTATATCCAGATCAACAATAGAACCACATTTCATACATGATAGTGAAGGGTGCAAAAAAAAGTGTATTATATCCAGATCAACAATAGAACCACATTTCATACATGATAGTGAAGGGTGCAAAAAAAAGTGTATTATATCCAGATCAACAATAGAACCACATTTCATACATGATAGTGAAGGGTGCAAAAAAAAGTGTATTATATCCAGATCAACAATAGAACCACATTTCATACATGATAGTGAAGGGTGCAAAAAAAAGTGTATTATATCCAGATCAACAATAGAACCACATTTCATACATGATAGTGAAGGGTGCAAAAAAAAGTGTATTATATCCAGATCAACAATAGAACCACATTTCATACATGATAGTGAAGGGTGCAAAAAAAAGTGTATTATATCCAGATCAACAATAGAACCACATTTCATACATGATAGTGAAGGGTGCAAAAAAAAGTGTATTATATCCAGATCAACAATAGAACCACATTTCATACATGATAGTGAAGGGTGCAAAAAAAAGTGTATTATATCCAGATCAACAATAGAACCACATTTCATACATGATAGTGAAGGGTGCAAAAAAAAGTGTATTATATCCAGATCAACAATAGAACCACATTTCATACATGATAGTGAAGGGTGCAAAAAAAAGTGTATTATATCCAGATCAACAATAGAACCACATTTCATACATGATAGTGAAGGGTGCAAAAAAAAGTGTATTATATCCAGATCAACAATAGAACCACATTTCATACATGATAGTGAAGGGTGCAAAAAAAAGTGTATTATATCCAGATCAACAATAGAACCACATTTCATACATGATAGTGAAGGGTGCAAAAAAAAGTGTATTATATCCAGATCAACAATAGAACCACATTTCATACATGATAGTGAAGGGTGCAAAAAAAAGTGTATTATATCCAGATCAACAATAGAACCACATTTCATACATGATAGTGAAGGGTGCAAAAAAAAGTGTATTATATCCAGATCAACAATAGAACCACATTTCATACATGATAGTGAAGGGTGCAAAAAAAAGTGTATTATATCCAGATCAACAATAGAACCACATTTCATACATGATAGTGAAGGGTGCAAAAAAAAGTGTATTATATCCAGATCAACAATAGAACCACATTTCATACATGATAGTGAAGGGTGCAAAAAAAAAGTGTATTATATCCAGATCAACAATAGAACCACATTTCATACATGATAGTGAAGGGTGCAAAAAAAAGTGTATTATATCCAGATCAACAATAGAACCACATTTCATACATGATAGTGAAGGGTGCAAAAAAAAAGTGTATTATATCCAGATCAACAATAGAACCACATTTCATACATGATAGTGAAGGGTGCAAAAAAAAGTGTATTATATCCAGATCAACAATAGAACCACATTTCATACATGATAGTGAAGGGTGCAAAAAAAAGTGTATTATATCCAGATCAACAATAGAACCACATTTCATACATGATAGTGAAGGGTGCAAAAAAAAAAGTGTATTATATCCAGATCAACAATAGAACCACATTTCATACATGATAGTGAAGGGTGCAAAAAAAAGTGTATTATATCCAGATCAACAATAGAACCACATTTCATACATGATAGTGAAGGGTGCAAAAAAAAAGTGTATTATATCCAGATCAACAATAGAACCACATTTCATACATGATAGTGAAGGGTGCAAAAAAAAGTGTATTATATCCAGATCAACAATAGAACCACATTTCATACATGATAGTGAAGGGTGCAAAAAAAAGTGTATTATATCCAGATCAACAATAGAACCACATTTCATACATGATAGTGAAGGGTGCAAAAAAAAGTGTATTATATCCAGATCAACAATAGAACCACATTTCATACATGATAGTGAAGGGTGCAAAAAAAAGTGTATTATATCCAGATCAACAATAGAACCACATTTCATACATGATAGTGAAGGGTGCAAAAAAAAGTGTATTATATCCAGATCAACAATAGAACCACATTTCATACATGATAGTGAAGGGTGCAAAAAAAAGTGTATTATATCCAGATCAACAATAGAACCACATTTCATACATGATAGTGAAGGGTGCAAAAAAAAAGTGTATTATATCCAGATCAACAATAGAACCACATTTCATACATGATAGTGAAGGGTGCAAAAAAAAGTGTATTATATCCAGATCAACAATAGAACCACATTTCATACATGATAGTGAAGGGTGCAAAAAAAAGTGTATTATATCCAGATCAACAATAGAACCACATTTCATACATGATAGTGAAGGGTGCAAAAAAAAGTGTATTATATCCAGATCAACAATAGAACCACATTTCATACATGATAGTGAAGGGTGCAAAAAAAAGTGTATTATATCCAGATCAACAATAGAACCACATTTCATACATGATAGTGAAGGGTGCAAAAAAAAGTGTATTATATCCAGATCAACAATAGAACCACATTTCATACATGATAGTGAAGGGTGCAAAAAAAAGTGTATTATATCCAGATCAACAATAGAACCACATTTCATACATGATAGTGAAGGGTGCAAAAAAAAGTGTATTATATCCAGATCAACAATATAACCACATTTCATACATGATAGTGAAGGGTGCAAAAAAAAGTGTATTATATCCAGATCAACAATAGAACCACATTTCATACATGATAGTGAAGGGTGCAAAAAAAAGCATATTATATCCAGATCAACAATAGAACCACATTTCATACATGATAGTGAAGGGTGCAAAAAAAAGTGTATTATATCCAGATCAACAATAGAACCACATTTCATACATGATAGTGAAGGGTGCAAAAAAAGTGTATTATATCCAGATCAACAATATAACCACATTTCATACATGATAGTGAAGGGTGCAAAAAAAAGTGTATTATATCCAGATCAACAATAGAACCACATTTCATACATGATAGTGAAGGGTGCAAAAAAAGTGTATTATATCCAGATCAACAATATAACCACATTTCATACATGATAGTGAAGGGTGCAAAAAAAAAGTGTATTATATCCAGATCAACAATAGAACCACATTTCATACATGATAGTGAAGGGTGCAAAAAAAAGTGTATTATATCCAGATCAACAATAGAACCACATTTCATACATGATAGTGAAGGGTGCAAAAAAAAGCATATTATATCCAGATCAACAATAGAACCACATTTCATACATGATAGTGAAGGGTGCAAAAAAAAGTGTATTATATCCAGATCAACAATAGAACCACATTTCATACATGATAGTGAAGGGTGCAAAAAAAAGTGTATTATATCCAGATCAACAATATAACCACATTTCATACATGATAGTGAAGGGTGCAAAAAAAAAGTGTATTATATCCAGATCAACAATAGAACCACATTTCATACATGATAGTGAAGGGTGCAAAAAAAGTGTATTATATCCAGATCAACAATATAACCACATTTCATACATGATAGTGAAGGGTGCAAAAAAAAGTGTATTATATCCAGATCAACAATATAACCACATTTCATACATGATAGTGAAGGGTGCAAAAAAAAAGTGTATTATATCCAGATCAACAATAGAACCACATTTCATACATGATAGTGAAGGGTGCAAAAAAAAGTGTATTATATCCAGATCAACAATAGAACCACATTTCATACATGATAGTGAAGGGTGCAAAAAAAGTGTATTATATCCAGATCAACAATAGAACCACATTTCATACATGATAGTGAAGGGTGCAAAAAAAAGTGTATTATATCCAGATCAACAATAGAACCACATTTCATACATGATAGTGAAGGGTGCAAAAAAAAGTGTATTATATCCAGATCAACAATATAACCACATTTCATACATGATAGTGAAGGGTGCAAAAAAAAAGTGTATTATATCCAGATCAACAATAGAACCACATTTCATACATGATAGTGAAGGGTGCAAAAAAAGTGTATTATATCCAGATCAACAATATAACCACATTTCATACATGATAGTGAAGGGTGCAAAAAAAAAGTGTATTATATCCAGATCAACAATATAACCACATTTCATACATGATAGTGAAGGGTGCAAAAAAAAGTGTATTATATCCAGATCAACAATAGAACCACATTTCATACATGATAGTGAAGGGTGCAAAAAAAAGTGTATTATATCCAGATCAACAATAGAACCACATTTCATACATGATAGTGAAGGGTGCAAAAAAAGTGTATTATATCCAGATCAACAATAGAACCACATTTCATACATGATAGTGAAGGGTGCAAAAAAAAGTGTATTATATCCAGATCAACAATAGAACCACATTTCATACATGATAGTGAAGGGTGCAAAAAAAAGTGTATTATATCCAGATCAACAATAGAACCACATTTCATACATGATAGTGAAGGGTGCAAAAAAAAGCTTATTATATCCAGATCAACAATAGAACCACATTTCATACATGATAGTGAAGGGTGCAAAAAAAAGCATATTATATCCAGATCAACAATAGAACCACATTTCATACATGATAGTGAAGGGTGCAAAAAAAAGCATATTATATCCAGATCAACAATATAACCACATTTCATACATGATAGTGAAGGGTGCAAAAAAAAGCATATTATATCCAGATCAACAATAGAACCACATTTCATACATGATAGTGAAGGGTGCAAAAAAAAGCATATTATATCCAGATCAACAATAGAACCACATTTCATACATGATAGTGAAGGGTGCAAAAAAAAGCATATTATATCCAGATCAACAATAGAACCACATTTCATACATGATAGTGAAGGGTGCAAAAAAAAGCATATTATATCCAGATCAACAATAGAACCACATTTCATACATGATAGTGAAGGGTGCAAAAAAAGTGTATTATATCCAGATCAACAATAGAACCACATTTCATACATGATAGTGAAGGGTGCAAAAAAAAGTGTATTATATCCAGATCAACAATAGAACCACATTTCATACATGATAGTGAAGGGTGCAAAAAAAAGTGTATTATATCCAGATCAACAATAGAACCACATTTCATACATGATAGTGAAGGGTGCAAAAAAAAGTGTATTATATCCAGATCAACAATAGAACCACATTTCATACATGATAGTGAAGGGTGCAAAAAAAAGTGTATTATATCCAGATCAACAATAGAACCACATTTCATACATGATAGTGAAGGGTGCAAAAAAAAGTGTATTATATCCAGATCAACAATATAACCACATTTCATACATGATAGTGAAGGGTGCAAAAAAAAGTGTATTATATCCAGATCAACAATATAACCACATTTCATACATGATAGTGAAGGGTGCAAAAAAAAAGTGTATTATATCCAGATCAACAATAGAACCACATTTCATACATGATAGTGAAGGGTGCAAAAAAAAGTGTATTATATCCAGATCAACAATAGAACCACATTTCATACATGATAGTGAAGGGTGCAAAAAAAAGCATATTATATCCAGATCAACAATAGAACCACATTTCATACATGATAGTGAAGGGTGCAAAAAAAAGTGTATTATATCCAGATCAACAATAGAACCACATTTCATACATGATAGTGAAGGGTGCAAAAAAAGTGTATTATATCCAGATCAACAATATAACCACATTTCATACATGATAGTGAAGGGTGCAAAAAAAAAGTGTATTATATCCAGATCAACAATAGAACCACATTTCATACATGATAGTGAAGGGTGCAAAAAAAGTGTATTATATCCAGATCAACAATATAACCACATTTCATACATGATAGTGAAGGGTGCAAAAAAAAGTGTATTATATCCAGATCAACAATATAACCACATTTCATACATGATAGTGAAGGGTGCAAAAAAAAAGTGTATTATATCCAGATCAACAATAGAACCACATTTCATACATGATAGTGAAGGGTGCAAAAAAAAGTGTATTATATCCAGATCAACAATAGAACCACATTTCATACATGATAGTGAAGGGTGCAAAAAAAGTGTATTATATCCAGATCAACAATAGAACCACATTTCATACATGATAGTGAAGGGTGCAAAAAAAAGTGTATTATATCCAGATCAACAATAGAACCACATTTCATACATGATAGTGAAGGGTGCAAAAAAAGTGTATTATATCCAGATCAACAATATAACCACATTTCATACATGATAGTGAAGGGTGCAAAAAAAAAGTGTATTATATCCAGATCAACAATAGAACCACATTTCATACATGATAGTGAAGGGTGCAAAAAAAGTGTATTATATCCAGATCAACAATATAACCACATTTCATACATGATAGTGAAGGGTGCAAAAAAAAAGTGTATTATATCCAGATCAACAATATAACCACATTTCATACATGATAGTGAAGGGTGCAAAAAAAAGTGTATTATATCCAGATCAACAATAGAACCACATTTCATACATGATAGTGAAGGGTGCAAAAAAAAGTGTATTATATCCAGATCAACAATAGAACCACATTTCATACATGATAGTGAAGGGTGCAAAAAAAGTGTATTATATCCAGATCAACAATAGAACCACATTTCATACATGATAGTGAAGGGTGCAAAAAAAAGTGTATTATATCCAGATCAACAATAGAACCACATTTCATACATGATAGTGAAGGGTGCAAAAAAAAGTGTATTATATCCAGATCAACAATAGAACCACATTTCATACATGATAGTGAAGGGTGCAAAAAAAAGCATATTATATCCAGATCAACAATAGAACCACATTTCATACATGATAGTGAAGGGTGCAAAAAAAGCATATTATATCCAGATCAACAATAGAACCACATTTCATACATGATAGTGAAGGGTGCAAAAAAAAGCATATTATATCCAGATCAACAATATAACCACATTTCATACATGATAGTGAAGGGTGCAAAAAAAAGCATATTATATCCAGATCAACAATAGAACCACATTTCATACATGATAGTGAAGGGTGCAAAAAAAAGCATATTATATCCAGATCAACAATAGAACCACATTTCATACATGATAGTGAAGGGTGCAAAAAAAAGCATATTATATCCAGATCAACAATAGAACCACATATCAACAAGGATAGTGAAGGGTGCAAAAAAAAGCATATTATATCCAGATCAACAATAGAACCACATTTCATACATGATAGTGAAGGGTGCAAAAAAAGTGTATTATATCCAGATCAACAATAGAACCACATTTCATACATGATAGTGAAGGGTGCAAAAAAAAGTGTATTATATCCAGATCAACAATAGAACCACATTTCATACATGATAGTGAAGGGTGCAAAAAAAGTGTATTATATCCAGATCAACAATAGAACCACATTTCATACATGATAGTGAAGGGTGCAAAAAAAAGTGTATTATATCCAGATCAACAATAGAACCACATTTCATACATGATAGTGAAGGGTGCAAAAAAAAGTGTATTATATCCAGATCAACAATAGAACCACATTTCATACATGATAGTGAAGGGTGCAAAAAAAAGTGTATTATATCCAGATCAACAATAGAACCACATTTCATACATGATAGTGAAGGGTGCAAAAAAAAAGTGTATTATATCCAGATCAACAATAGAACCACATTTCATACATGATAGTGAAGGGTGCAAAAAAAAGTGTATTATATCCAGATCAACAATAGAACCACATTTCATACATGATAGTGAAGGGTGCAAAAAAAAGTGTATTATATCCAGATCAACAATAGAACCACATTTCATACATGATAGTGAAGGGTGCAAAAAAAAGCATATTATATCCAGATCAACAATAGAACCACATTTCATACATGATAGTGAAGGGTGCAAAAAAAAGTGTATTATATCCAGATCAACAATAGAACCACATTTCATACATGATAGTGAAGGGTGCAAAAAAAAGTGTATTATATCCAGATCAACAATAGAACCACATTTCATACATGATAGTGAAGGGTGCAAAAAAAAGCATATTATATCCAGATCAACAATAGAACCACATTTCATACATGATAGTGAAGGGTGCAAAAAAAAGCTTATTATATCCAGATCAACAATAGAACCACATTTCATACATGATAGTGAAGGGTGCAAAAAAAAGTGTATTATATCCAGATCAACAATAGAACCACATTTCATACATGATAGTGAAGGGTGCAAAAAAAAGTGTATTATATCCAGATCAACAATAGAACCACATTTCATACATGATAGTGAAGGGTGCAAAAAAAAGCATATTATATCCAGATCAACAATAGAACCACATTTCATACATGATAGTGAAGGGTGCAAAAAAAAGCGTATTATATCCAGATCAACAATAGAACCACATTTCATACATGATAGTGAAGGGTGCAAAAAAAAGTGTATTATATCCAGATCAACAATAGAACCACATTTCATACATGATAGTGAAGGGTGCAAAAAAAAGTGTATTATATCCAGATCAACAATAGAACCACATTTCATACATGATAGTGAAGGGTGCAAAAAAAAAGTGTATTATATCCAGATCAACAATAGAACCACATTTCATACATGATAGTGAAGGGTGCAAAAAAAAGTGTATTATATCCAGATCAACAATAGAACCACATTTCATACATGATAGTGAAGGGTGCAAAAAAAAAGCATATTATATCCAGATCAACAATAGAACCACATTTCATACATGATAGTGAAGGGTGCAAAAAAAAGTGTATTATATCCAGATCAACAATAGAACCACATTTCATACATGATAGTGAAGGGTGCAAAAAAAAGTGTATTATATCCAGATCAACAATAGAACCACATTTCATACATGATAGTGAAGGGTGCAAAAAAAAGCGTATTATATCCAGATCAACAATAGAACCACATTTCATACATGATAGTGAAGGGTGCAAAAAAAAGTGTATTATATCCAGATCAACAATAGAACCACATTTCATACATGATAGTGAAGGGTGCAAAAAAAAGTGTATTATATCCAGATCAACAATAGAACCACATTTCATACATGATAGTGAAGGGTGCAAAAAAAAGCGTATTATATCCAGATCAACAATAGAACCACATTTCATACATGATAGTGAAGGGTGCAAAAAAAAGCATATTATATCCAGATCAACAATAGAACCACATTTCATACATGATAGTGAAGGGTGCAAAAAAAAGTGTATTATATCCAGATCAACAATAGAACCACATTTCATACATGATAGTGAAGGGTGCAAAAAAAAGTGTATTATATCCAGATCAACAATAGAACCACATTTCATACATGATAGTGAAGGGTGCAAAAAAAAGTGTATTATATCCAGATCAACAATAGAACCACATTTCATACATGATAGTGAAGGGTGCAAAAAAAAGTGTATTATATCCAGATCAACAATAGAACCACATTTCATACATGATAGTGAAGGGTGCAAAAAAAAGTGTATTATATCCAGATCAACAATAGAACCACATTTCATACATGATAGTGAAGGGTGCAAAAAAAAGTGTATTATATCCAGATCAACAATAGAACCACATTTCATACATGATAGTGAAGGGTGCAAAAAAAAGTGTATTATATCCAGATCAACAATAGAACCACATTTCATACATGATAGTGAAGGGTGCAAAAAAAAGTGTATTATATCCAGATCAACAATAGAACCACATTTCATACATGATAGTGAAGGGTGCAAAAAAAGTGTATTATATCCAGATCAACAATAGAACCACATTTCATACATGATAGTGAAGGGTGCAAAAAAAAGTGTATTATATCCAGATCAACAATAGAACCACATTTCATACATGATAGTGAAGGGTGCAAAAAAAAGCATATTATATCCAGATCAACAATAGAACCACATTTCATACATGATAGTGAAGGGTGCAAAAAAAAGTGTATTATATCCAGATCAACAATAGAACCACATTTCATACATGATAGTGAAGGGTGCAAAAAAAAGTGTATTATATCCAGATCAACAATAGAACCACATTTCATACATGATAGTGAAGGGTGCAAAAAAAAGCATATTATATCCAGATCAACAATAGAACCACATTTCATACATGATAGTGAAGGGTGCAAAAAAAAGCATATTATATCCAGATCAACAATAGAACCACATTTCATACATGATAGTGAAGGGTGCAAAAAAAAGTGTATTATATCCAGATCAACAATAGAACCACATTTCATACATGATAGTGAAGGGTGCAAAAAAAAGTGTATTATATCCAGATCAACAATAGAACCACATTTCATACATGATAGTGAAGGGTGCAAAAAAAAGCATATTATATCCAGATCAACAATAGAACCACATTTCATACATGATAGTGAAGGGTGCAAAAAAAAGCGTATTATATCCAGATCAACAATAGAACCACATTTCATACATGATAGTGAAGGGTGCAAAAAAAAGTGTATTATATCCAGATCAACAATAGAACCACATTTCATACATGATAGTGAAGGGTGCAAAAAAAAGTGTATTATATCCAGATCAACAATAGAACCACATTTCATACATGATAGTGAAGGGTGCAAAAAAAAGTGTATTATATCCAGATCAACAATAGAACCACATTTCATACATGATAGTGAAGGGTGCAAAAAAAAGTGTATTATATCCAGATCAACAATAGAACCACATTTCATACATGATAGTGAAGGGTGCAAAAAAAAGCGTATTATATCCAGATCAACAATAGAACCACATTTCATACATGATAGTGAAGGGTGCAAAAAAAAGTGTATTATATCCAGATCAACAATAGAACCACATTTCATACATGATAGTGAAGGGTGCAAAAAAAAGTGTATTATATCCAGATCAACAATAGAACCACATTTCATACATGATAGTGAAGGGTGCAAAAAAAAGCGTATTATATCCAGATCAACAATAGAACCACATTTCATACATGATAGTGAAGGGTGCAAAAAAAAGTGTATTATATCCAGATCAACAATAGAACCACATTTCATACATGATAGTGAAGGGTGCAAAAAAAAAGTGTATTATATCCAGATCAACAATAGAACCACATTTCATACATGATAGTGAAGGGTGCAAAAAAAAGTGTATTATATCCAGATCAACAATAGAACCACATTTCATACATGATAGTGAAGGGTGCAAAAAAAAGTGTATTATATCCAGATCAACAATAGAACCACATTTCATACATGATAGTGAAGGGTGCAAAAAAAAGTGTATTATATCCAGATCAACAATAGAACCACATTTCATACATGATAGTGAAGGGTGCAAAAAAAAGATTATTATATCCAGATCAACAATAGAACCACATTTCATACATGATAGTGAAGGGTGCAAAAAAAAGTGTATTATATCCAGATCAACAATAGAACCACATTTCATACATGATAGTGAAGGGTGCAAAAAAAAGTGTATTATATCCAGATCAACAATAGAACCACATTTCATACATGATAGTGAAGGGTGCAAAAAAAAACCAAAAAAATAATTATGAATATTCAAACAACCAAAAAAAACTAATTAGAACCAATTTTCCCTACATAAAAAGTGAAGTTTGCAAAAAAAAAAACAATGTAATTAAGTTTTAACAATGAAGCAATATCATACACATAAATATGATAAGGAAAAAAATATAGATATTATTAAAAAGTTAACAAATAGAACCACAATTATTTACTATATAGTGAATGCAAAAAAAATTAAAAATTAAAAATCCAGAATTTCAAAATAAGAATTTTCTTAAAAAGTATTTTCTATAGGATCATAAAAAAAGGTATTATAAAAAAGATATTTAAATAGGAAAATTCATAAATTAGATATTCAAAAAAGAATTCCTTATATAAATTCAAAAATAACAATTAAATGATATGAAGTACAAAAAAAATTAAAAAAATTATTTCCATAGAAACACAAATAGAACACACTTATTCATAAAAAAAGAATTTAGTGAAGGGTTTTCAAAAAAAGTGCTATTTATAAACCAGTCAACTTCAAAATTTATTTGAAAGGACAATTAAATAACATGAAGTGATGGGGCCAATTTTCAAACAAGTGTAGTATATTTGAATTTATCATGTAACCATCTTCAACAGATTAGGAAGGGTGCAAAAAAATTGTAAAAAATTTCCAGATCAACCAAAGATTAAAACACCAAAAGAAACTTAAGTGAAAAAAGGGTTGGCAAAAAAATGTAATTTATCCAATCACCCCAAAACCTACATTTTTTAATTTTCAAAATTTTGTGGAAGGTGAAAAAAAATGGTGATTTTCAAATAAAAATTGAACCATTCAAAAAAATAGAAGGTTTCAAAAAAAATGTAATTTTATCCCAAATAAAATAGAACCAATTTCAATAAAAAAGTAAGGTCCAAAAAAATAAATTTTTTAAAAATTTTATCCAATCAAAATAGAAACATTTCCTAAATAGTAATGCCCAAAAAAAAAGTATAAATTTTTCAAAAAAAATAAACCAATTTCATAAAATGTTAGTGAAGGTGCAAAAAAGTGATTATTATCCAATAAACAAAAGAAACCCTCATATTTCAAAATGATAGTTGTAATTGCTAAAATTAAATTACATTTCTGATCAATACTTTTGAACCATTGTCCGATGTAGAAGTCAAAAAAGCTTTTATATTTCCCGACAACAAAGAAACCACATTTCATAATGATAATGAAGGGTGCAATTAAAAAAGGCTATATTCAAAAATCAAACAATAACCACTTCAACCATGTTAGTGAAGGTGCAAAAAAATTTTATATAAGTAAATCCGAACATTTCAATAGAACATGGATATGTAAGGGTGCAAAAAAAAATGTATTAAAACCAGATAACAATAACACAAATTTAAAATTTCATGTATAGGTTTCAAAAAAAAAAGCAATTTATCATTTTCAGATTCATTTCCACTATTTAAAATAAAAGTGGGTGAAAAAATCAATATTCATTATACAAACTGATTATAAACAATCGTAAAATATAGTAATCAAAAACATTTATAAAATATAATCAAATAAGCATAGTTTCAAATTTTTCCATAAACAAATTTAGTTGATAAGGGTGCTAAAAAAAAAAGTGGTTTTATAATAAGAAAATACTTTTAATAAAAATATGTCAAAAATTATGAGGGGTTATAAAAAAAAATTTCTTATTTATTAACCAATCAACATAAACCAAAATTTTACATGATAATTTAAGGTGCAAAAAAAAAGTGTTATTATATCCAGATCAAATCCCAATAAAGAACCAAAAATTTCATTAACAGTGTTTAGTGGTCTTTTAAAAAAAAATCTTAATAATCCAGTGCAAAATATTAAACCTTTTCATAAAATTGTAGTTTTGATGGGTTCAAAAAATTTATTTCCAGATCAAAAATGAAAATTTTCATAATGAAAAAAAAAAGTGTATTTTCCTAAAAAGAACCCCAAATTTTAACAAAATGGGGTGAAAAAAACTTTTTTCCAAAAAAATGAACCCTTTTTTCCTGACAGTTGAAGAGAAGCAGTGACAAGTCTTGCTAAAGGACAGAGGGACAATAGACCCTTTTGCAACCTCTGTTATAGATAACCAGAATAGACAACACTCTTGTTGACTAGCTTATAAAGGTGGTATATAATTGCCATGAATACTTCATTAATCAATAATGAACTAATTTTGGATGCTTTTCAATATTCTTTTGCCCATTTTTATTTGATACACAATGAAATCAATAATACCCATATCCTGTTTATACAAACTGTATTACCACAACTCGTAAATAACATTAACTTGGAGAAAAAAAAACCAAGAATAATTGACTAGTTTATCTGTATTGATTTCCAATCTGACCTTATAAACATTAGTAATGCATGGCCGGTTGATAGAAAAAATATTAATGCTTTACTCAATAATAAAGAATACTGTATGTATTTGATGAGAAGCCCTAGTAACTGCCTTTCATGTATGAAATACTGTGAGGGGTTTATCACTGGAAAAAGCTTTCTTCTATAAAATATATTTCATATTTTTCAGAAGCTGGGTATGTGTTCAGAATGTGTTCACAATACAGAAGAACTGTCCTGAAAGACCACCCCTTGTGCCTAATAATAATGGTCTCTCAAACAGGTGGTCTCTCATGACAGGTCATGATACTATATAATAAAAAAATGTATGCATCAAAAAGGTGGTCTCTCAAGACAGGTGGTCTCCTACAGCAGTGGTCTTTCAAAACAGGTTTTACTGTACTGTAAATAACTTAATGTCCTACAACACTTCAACCAGTTAGGATTTATTGAAAATTCTGAAAGAGCTGACAACACTGATTTGTGATGGTGTTTTTTGAGATGTTGTCAATGTTGTCACAGCAGTCTCCTGGAATTTTGCATAATGAACCATTATATTAACATGCTGCTTTGGTGTTGTGTTCTTTGGAAATGCACAAATATCTCTATTTCTTTTTTGCATGATATAACCATTTTGTTGCTGAAAAATGTTTGAAGCTTTTTCTCATCACAATGTGTTAGGGGTTTTGGTGTCCAAGATCATGTTTTTCATGTGACATTGCATGTCATGGCAAGTAGGTCTAATCCACTGCTTTTTATATATTGGCTGACACCCAGTTCTGGTAAATGAAAACAGCTTGTTTACTCAGACCTTATTATAAGTCAGTGTTAGACTGGTTTGCTCAGATCTTATAGTGTCATAATGGTTTACTCAGACCTTATTATAATTCAGTGTCAGACTAGTTTACTCAGACCTTATTATAATCCAGAGTCAAATGGGTTTACTCAGACCTTAGTACATGTATAATTCAGTGCCAGACTGATTTACTCAAACCTTATTATAATTCAGTGTTAGACTGGTTTACTCAGCCCTTTTTGGTGGCACTCTACAGTTTCGTTTTTAGCATTGGGTTAGAAATTTAAAGAAAAAGAATTTTCCCAGGTTTTCTCACTAGTTATACAGGCTATTTAAAAATGATCTTGTATATCTTAGGTATTGCTCAAAGAACATTAAATTTCCTTTATTTTAGTGTATGATTGATGGGTGTAATATGGGTTAGAGAGTATACAGCTTGGCCTTACTCCAGATGTGCACCTTTCAAAAAAGTGCTAGCTCCACTTGCTCATTTTTCACTTCCCGAACTTCAGAAGTAAATTGTAAAAAAAAAAGAGCCTTTAACTTTTTTTAAAATTAGATAACTTTTTTTACATTTTATTTGGTAATTCATTCATTGATCTGTCAGGAGCTGGTATTGTCTAGTCTGACAAAATTCATTTTCCCTATATAAATGGCTACCAAGGACAGTGTACTTTAGACAAATTCATGATAATTTTTGGAGCACAAGGGAGCAGTCATTTTAGTTAGCAGTGTGCTAAGATCATTTACAATTTCCAAATGTACAATATCCAAAGAAATGTCAGCCACATTACATGAAAGTAGCATGGAGGCATGCCAACATTCTCTCCATTGTGCATATTTTAAATGCATACAACTGCACCTTACATACATCTCTCTCTCAAAGTACATAATAACTGGTGAGCATCACCAATATAATCCAGTGTCAGACTGGTTTACTCAGACCTTATTACAATGCAGTATCAGACTGGTTTATTCAGACCTTTTTATAATTCATCATCAGACTCTACAGTTTCAAATTTAGCATTGGGTTAAAATTTTAAAGAAAAAGAGTTTCCCTGGGTTTCTTCACTAGTTATACTGGTTATTTAAAAGAGACTTTGTATATCTTAGGTATTGTTCAAAGAACCTTTAATTCCCTTTATTTTGATGTATGATTGATGGGTGTAATATGGGTTAGAGAGTATACAGCTTGGCCTTACTCCAGATGTGCACCTTTCAAAAAAGTGATAGCTCTACTTGCTCCTTTTCACTTCTCGAACTGCAGAGGTAAATTGTAAAAAAAAGAGCTGATAACTTTTTTTACATTTTATGTATTTGGTAATTCAGTCATTGCACTTTTAGAAGCTGGTATTATCTAGTTTGGCAAAATTCATTTTCCATATTTTAATAGCTGCCAAGAATAGTATACTTTAGACAAATTTAGGTTGATTTTTTGGAGTACAAGAGAGCAGTCATTTTAGTTAGCAGTGTCCTAAGATCATTTAAAATTTCCAAAAGTACAATATCCAAAGAAATTTCATCCACATTACATGAAAGTAGTATATAGGTATGCCAACATTCTCTCCACTGTGCATGTTTAAAATGCAAACAACTTCACCTTACATACATCACTCTCTCAAAAGTACATAATAACTGGTGAGCGCCACCTTAATATAATCCAGTGTCAGACTGGTTTACTCAGATCTAATTCTAATGCTGTGTTAGACTGGTTTACTCAGACCTTATTATAATGCAGTGTAGGACTGGTTTACTCAGACCATATTATAATGCAGTTTTAGACAGGTTTACTCAGACCTTATAATGCAGTAATAGACTGGTTTACTCAGAATTCAGTGTTAAAATTCTCAACCTCAGTAATTTCTGAATTATTTGAATAAAAGCTCAAAAATTGGGAAAATTCAATTATGATACTCATATGACAGTGTTTTATCTTAAAACAAAAGCACCTCTTTTCCAAAATTATATTTCAGCAGAAGATACAGGAACCATGGGATCTACTATCTAACAATCACCTCTTTTAAGGAACAAATATTAAGTTCTAAGTAGTAAATACAAATAATGTCATTAATAAATATGTTGTTGATACATACAATAATGTCATCATACCTGCCATATCCACTGACAGTGGATATTGGGGTGTTGGGGTGAGACTCAAGATGTGTGCTTTGAGGTCCAAGGTTTTGACCAAGGTTTTGTTTTTAAAAATCCACTGCATGGCAAAATAGGCTTTATTGGATGCAGTCATGCTGATCTCAACAATTCAACTTGGAGTTTGAAGGTAATGTAAGTGTCATTAGTGTTTGTTTTTGAGCCTGAATGTTCAAACTTCCTGGCAGGATTCTGATTGGAGTTGTTCTTGACAACCATAATGTCTGCATAACAAACTGTAACTGTTGTATCTATCCCACCTCCTCCAACAATGAAAAAGTCAGTCCATATGTGATACACATTCAATCCTTATAGAAACATGCATATTCAAGTGAAATAGGGGTAAGGTGAGGGGTTGACAGGGTTATACAACAGCAATAAATGCTTTTGTTAAGTACAGGTGTAAATGCTATATTAACATAAATCAACTGTGCAAACACAAGCATGTGCTTATTGTCTTTTGATCAATCTATTTCATGGCTAAAATGGACCTGAATAGTATGGGTCAATTAAAAGTTTAGCAATTTAACAAGATAATAAAGAACTAGAATGAATGTTCAACTTGGTATGCTAAATATCTTACATACTGATATTCTGGAATGACTTGGGTCAATTATGCAGTTTGCAGTAGGTTAAAAAAATTAGATGCTATGGCTTGCTGCGATACTTCACAGCATAAAACTATGACAACTACGAATTCAAAATTCTATTTTTCCTGCATTTTGCTTGCTTCTCTGACATATTTCTGCTTCCTTAAAAATTAATCATCAGGACATTAATTCAATGACTGAAATAATCATGTTTATTTTATATACATGTATCTAGAGTAAATTATGACTTTAAAACATTTGCCGCTATTCACAAATTTGCCAATAATCTTAATACATGTGGGTTAAAAATTTGCATCAGGGTAATGATGTGCAATAAATTTTTTCTTCAAAATGCATCTCTTTGAATTACCTACATTTTAAAAATAAATTGGGTTGTTCCACTTTGTGAACTTTACACAAGGAAACTAGCATAATGGGATCCCCCACAGCAGTCTTCAAAGCACTTAACACATAACCTAGCTAAATACTGTACATGCAATCATCACTCTTTATAACTGACCTCACTGCCTTTTCACAGCCTCTATGACAATATTATGTATAAACTACTATTAGTAGGACTGTTAATTTTTATACATGCTACATGTTATAGGCATATATTGATGTGATGTATATTGCTTTGTTTGTGTTGATTTTCTGTGGGTTTCTTTTTTTAAGAGAACTGAAAATCATGTTCTTATAATATAAGCATGTCAGAGAGGTATGGTAGTACAAAAACCAAGTTTTAAAATGACATGTTGTATTATGGCAAGTATGCATCATTATTGCATAAAGTCTATGATAAAATAACTGATTACCAATAGTTCTTTTCAAGCACAGAGTTACAAACACAGTCACGTGATCCAACATTTATGTTCTTCCCATGATGGCAGAATAACTAGCTAAATGCAAATAAAATAGATAAAATCAAAATAATGCTTGAACTTTTTAATATTACACCAAAAATGTGTTTTTGGTCAGATGACTATCCCTGTTTCTCACTTTTGACTCTAGCACTCTCCCACATAGTATAAAACTAAAAATTAAAAATAAAAATAAATTTTAAATATCACCTTTTATTTATATATATATATATATATATATATATATATATATATATATATATATATATATAGATGCAATAAACTGACGACGAACAGTACGAAACTAGTAACTAACTAGCCTAAGCGCTTTCGACTCTTAATGAGTCTTTTTCAAAGGCAAATACAAAACATAGTTACGACAAACAAATAAACACAAAAACGTTGCGTTTGTAAACCTCTACATTTCTATCTTCACATGTGTTAAAACTATAAATACAACCAGCTTGTATAGACTAGTTGCGGAAACTGAAAACGTTGTATAATTCCCTAAAAGTCTACAAGCCAAAGCGACATCTATGTACACAAAATAAAAATAGATGTCGCTTTGGCTTGTAGACTTTTAGGGAATTATACAACGTTTTCAGTTTCCGCAACTAGTCTATACAAGCTGGTTGTATTTATAGTTTTAACACATGTGAAGATAGAAATGTAGAGGTTTACAAACGCAACGTTTTTGTGTTTATTTGTTTGTCGTAACTATGTTTTGTATTTGCCTTTGAAAAAGACTCATTAAGAGTCGAAAGCGCTTAGGCTAGTTAGTTACTAGTTTCGTACTGTTCGTCGTCAGTTTATTGCATCTATTTTAATTAATCCCTGACAGACGTGATCCCTTGGTGGATCCAGTACGCTTGAGAGGGTTGTTATTCGCCATATGATTTGTATTCTTTATATATATATATATATATATATATATATATATATGTATATATATATGTATGTATATATATATATATATATATGTATATATATATGTATTTATGTATATATATATGTATGTATGTATGTATGTATGTATATATATATATATATATATATATATATATATATATATATATATATATATATATATATATATATAATGTTTTTTTTTAAAAACTTACATGCCTGCCCTAATTTTAAAGATAGTGCTAATAGAAACATGCATTATTTTTCGTTTGGCATTACATATTTATGATGTCAAATAATATGACACATTTTCAGACTGTTGTTTAATCACCACCAATCTTCATAACTCCTTATCTTTTCACAACCAACAGGTAAAACTATGCCATCATCCCTGATAAAATATGCATGGGAAATGGGTTTTTCATCAAACAGATTTGTCCCCAAAACAATGGCTGTATTAAAATTGACCATAAAAGGCATTGTAAAACCTTAAACAGAGTATTTACCTTCATAAAATACAATTCTGCTTCTTCTCTTAATTTTCCTGCAGCCTGTAATGAAAGAATTATAATCTATCAATCCTTGTATCTCTCTTATTCAATGATTTTCTAATATTCCTTCCAATGACTTCTTATGACTAGTGTAATAACCAAGCCATGCTCATGCAAAAGGTTTGGAAACCAATAATTATTTTAATAGCATTCAAGGTGCCATTAGAAACCCACCTGGAGCTGTTCATTTAGTTAATACTCCAAAAATCCCTAGACAGAATTAATATTTCATCAACAATTTACTAAGAAAATTGCTTCTTTGTATAAAAGGTACCTCCATGATGACATCCCTATGCCTGCCTAAGCAATAACTTCTCCTTTAGGTCCTTCTTTCTTCTACCCACCTCCCAAATTCAATACATTAAGTTCTTAGGATACAAACTCAGTGGCTGAAATTGTTGGTTCACCTGTAGTAGCTGAATAGCACAACTACAATCCTATCATATTTATCCATTTTGTTATCATGGTCACAGAGGAATGCTACATCAGACTATAGCTACTCCATCTCCTATAGTTAATAACCTGGCACAGCAGGGATTGGACCTATAATGTTTGGTTAGCAATTACTGGGAATTTTTCATTGATAATAAAGTGAACATCCTCTATGTTTACCAAATCTGTGAATTGTGCAATTCAATTGTTAAATAAGATAACTAAGTGCCTCATGACTGGAATCACATTATCAGATTCATAAGGTGAGACAGAAGTTTGAAATTCAAGAATGCTAAAGGAGAATCACTTCATAACTTATCAAATTCAAGAATATCAGCAGATAAGTTTGGATGCTAGACAACACCATAGAATGATTTTGTTTGTGTGCCAATCCTTCACCCACCACCTAAATCAGTGTTAATCATTTGATGTTTTAAAGGCATGATTAACTTGAAAACTGAGACTCCATCTGGTATTAAAAGTTTATAGTTCACGTTATTCATAAAAAAAACTTCAAATTTAAAAAAAGTAGGAGTAACATGAATGGAAGATTAAACACTACTTCATTTTTGAAAACTGACTTTCTGTATAGAAATCATCGTTTTTCAGTCAGTCATATAAAACAGACCTTTGACCTTTTGTTCTTACGATCAACAGGCTTCTTCCCTATCCAAATGCAAATATTCTACACAAAATGGGCCAGGTCTGTGGTGTAGAACTAATACTATTGTGCAGAGAACATCATCTTTCTTCAGTCAATCTCCTTGACCTTTTGAACTCCCGACCTAAAAATCAATAGTCTTCTTCCTAACCCCAAATACAAGCATAAAAACTAATGTTATTGTGCAGAAAATATTTTCCTCCTTGTGTCATACTGGCCTTGAACATTACTCTTTTAACTATAAAGTCAATAGGACTCCACCTCACACTTATTGCAATCCATTCACAGTGTATGGTTACCAGACTGATACATGAAACTATTGTGTGGAGACCAATTTCTGTCTTTGTCATTGTGACCTTGACCTTTTACCTTTTGATCCTAAAATCATGAGGGTTCTTCCTCACCACCAGCACACAACATTCAGATAGTTTAGCAACTACAGATGGTGGATCAAGTCATTGTGCAGACATCATTTCCACAGCAACTATGACCTTACTTTTAAGCCCCAAATTGAGAGGGATGTCCATTACCCAAATTGCAAGGTATTCACAAAAATTTGGTAATTGTGTACAACTAAAGTTACTGTGAGGAAACCAAATTGGTAACAAACAAATAGACAGACAGACATTATAACATAATACACTCCACTTTATGGCAGGTATATAAAAATTAGTTCTAAACCTGGGTGTAAAATACACAACTATAGAATAAGTCATACTGGCCATGAATGCACATTTACTCACTTTAAATTAAATATAAATATATAAACTTTAAATTAAATTAAATATAAATTGTTCTTGTAAAATCTAACACTAATTTTCTTTTTATCAAAGTTTATTCAATCATGATTACTGAATGTTCTGCACCTTTACTGTCATCAAGAAACTTCAAGATAAAAATTATTGATCTCTGTAGTCTTTTACAATGGTGGTCATACACTAAACTTTGCTCAAGAAAAGAACATGTTGAGTGGAATTTTCACAATTGAGGGTAGTACAAATTTGTTTATCAATATGGTAGCTTTCATTGTCACATCACAGCTTGTAACATTATATCCGGATTTGAGTGGATTGCATCTTTAGATTTATTTCATCCAAAAATGTCTACATAAACATTTATTTTGCCATATGCACCTCTTGGGGCATCAAAATTATTACTTTCCAAAGGAATATGGATGTATAGAAATCCAAATGAAGTGAATACTTGACACTTAAATGTATGTAGAATCAGATTCTCAAAAATGGCACCCATTACTGAAATAGTCGATGTTGAATACCTACATGATCTGTGTGACTTGCACTAAAAAGCCCTGATTATGGTGTATATCAGCACAGGTAACTTTTTTTGGTATCCATTTTAACGACCATCTGACTTCCCCACAACAAACCATCCAACTTAAAGCAAAAAGCTTTACCTCCTTAAAGCAAGTGACAACATGTAACCATGTGACAACTGCAATACCTTGCAGACAAATTAAAAGTTTCAGCCAGTGAATTAAATTATAAGCAGGCAAGTATTCCTCCACAGAATTGTATAAGCAGACAAAACAGGTAGCAACCATAAAATTACACTTTTAAATGCACTCTGTCTCAACATGAAATGTTTACCTTCAATACTAAATCCTTTGTTAACATATTTTATATGTACTGTTGCAAATGAAAGGACTGGTTGGGGTTATCCTGGTAGTTTAACTTTAATTAGTCTACACAATTACAGCAAAGAACTACTGTTTATAATTATCACAGCCACACATAAATGGACTCCATTAGGTGACATTACTTCTCTAAAGATGCCAATAATGATCTATATTTTACAACTTCTGTTGCACTGCATACCTGTCAAGTCATTTGCTTTAACTTTGTTGAACTGCATTATTATCCATTTCCTGCAATTTCTAACTTCTTAGTTCCAACCATACTGAGTCCTGACTCTATTTATCATTTATTTAGATCAAATATTTCTTTGACCTCAGAAGGAGCACTTATCTCAGTGCAATGGTCCAAGATCATTTGGGTCTACACTGTCCTGTAATTCATATTGCCTTATATGTCCTCTTCCCAACTTCCTTATTTTCATATTGTTTATTTAAAGTGCCCTAAATCTGTCCTCATCTCCTGGACTTCAGTATGTGTATGTGTGTTTGTGATTTGGATTTTTTATATAGGTTAATAAAAATTTCAGTCATATTCTCAGGTCTGCAGTGCAGTTTGTCTAGCACTGGGGCTTCTTGCTGCAGACATGTAGCATTATGTCTCACCCAGTCACATTATCCTGACACCAAGCCAGCCAGTCCTAACACTATCATCTTAATACTGAGCATTAAGAGATGCAGCTCTTAGTACCATTTTTATTAAGTTTTTGGTATGACTCAAGCTGCAACAACCTGTCTTGTGAATAGTCCCTTAACCAACTTTACATTTATTTCCCATCTGGAAACACTTTCATCCATGGCTAAATTAAACAACTTATATTTTCAGGTCCTTCTTTCTGATAAGACAGAGCTAGGTTTGCATTTTTCAACTTTGGCATTTCCACTGAACTTATCAAATCACAAAATGATTAAAGCAACAAACAGCTCCAAAAGACACACATATTAGCTATAGCCTGTGTTACAAGTCTATGCTCTTAAATTAAGTAACAGAAAAAAGTGAAGATAACCTTTGTAAAATTGAACAATTTATTTCTCTAGAATATAAAGAGAAAAATCAGCAACAAATAACTTACATTTGTATGAATTAAATTCAAAAATAATCCAAGAATTAAAAATAAAAGTCCTATTATTAAAAACTACTGAATGCAACTCAGTTCAAGTCCTGATGAAATTCAAAATGGAAGGCAATGATATCTGTTGTAGTCAGTGAAGTGCTGCTGTGTCAACAGTCCTTTGCTAAACCACGGAAAGTATTATTCCAGTTGTGAATTCAGTATAACTTCTAATAAATATCTTTATCAAAGAATTTTATCTGAGCACTTATGTATTTCCTGGGGGAAAAAAATCACTTGAATTCAATAATTTGAAGAAAATAAAAATTCAACCCAAACTGGTCACAACAAAATAATTTAACATGTCATGCCCAATTGACAAACTTCTAATAAAAACAACAGTTATATGCTAATTAAGATGCAAAACAGATTCCTGGATGAGGGTCAAAAGTTCTTCTGGAAAAAAAATGAAGTTTCTAACAACAGATACATGCTACTTGTCAAGTAATCCAGGTATGACCATGACTCAATGATTCAGACTCTGAGAAAGATAAAAAATACATGTAAAAAAAAAAGTAAAGTTGTTTACCAGAACCATCAATGATTTTGAAACAAGGTCAGGAACTATATACAATATTTCTATTATATTTTGTTTACATCAATGAAATAAAAAAAATTAAAAAATTCAATAGTCGAACAGAACTGAACTCAATTTTGGATAAAATCAAGTCCAGTAAAATACATGTATGTTACATTATAATAACATCTAATAGAATTAAAAGTTTAAAACTAATAAACATTTAAGTTAGATATACATAACACCTGAAAGAGGTTACTTCACAGTCATCATACACATTAGTAGTAATTTAAATACATCACAGTGTATTTTCATGACTGCTGTGAGAGACCATGCACAATGCACATCTATCATGTTTGCTTGAAATCATAAAAATAAAATTGTAGATCATGTGACAGATCCAACAAAGCTTTATGAAACTGAAGATCTGAGAATATGCTATTTTTTACTAATTATCATTATTATTATTACTATTATTTATTTATTAATACAAATTATTATATTATGCTATATACCTTGGCAAATAGATGAAGCAGCCCCCTAAAAATGAAAAATTTAATGATTGCTTACAAAATGTTGGAGGCTACTACTTTTTCAAATGATAGTACCTAAAAGGGACCAACACTAGTCTGACTGAAAAGATTTTCCAGGAATTAAAAGCCATTTCTTTCTTTTAACTGCCAAGTATTCTGCAGTAATAACTAAGATTTTCAAATCAGTTGTTGTAGTGGCCATAATGGATGTCAGATTGGCAGCATTTTTATTTTGGGCCAAAATAAGACATCATTAGAAGCCTTTGGTGAAAATCTCATGCCACACAACTATCCAATCTGGAAAAGTACAGTGAGAAGTAGATTTTCAAGACAGCAGCCATGCTGGATGTATGACTGCCACCTCTGTAATTTAAAACAACTTGGCATCATAAAAAGGCCACAAGTTGATATGGCCATCAATTTTGGAATTGTTTTAGCACCAGACTGATACCCAAAATTCTTTTAAAACCCTTTCAAAAAGAAACCCAATAAAAAATGACATTCCATTTAAGAGGAATAGTTGTGACAATATTTTTTAAGAAGGCCACCATGTTTGCCATATTGGACATCATAATGACAGCATTTAATTTATAAAACTGATGTACAAAAGTGAATTTTTTAAAAATATTACCATCTGTTTAAAAAAGTAATAAGATGTTTAAGATGGCTGTCATGGTGGCCATACTGGAGTCTTCAGATCCTAATATGGCACCAATTCCATTTAGAACCAACAAGATATCACAAGTATTTTGGTGAAAGCAGTGTTGAATTAACCTGCCATCTAGAACAAATACTGATAACAAGACTTTCAGGATTGTCACTGTGATGCCCATAATTTGGAGTTCAGACAAGTACCCTTTTTTAGACCAACTAGACATATAAACTTTAGCGGTTGGTGTGAATTTTCTTGCCTTGTGACCAGTTAACTTGATTTTTCTGCAGAGAAAGAGATTTTTCAAAAGCCAATTTTCCATGGCTTTTGTGTGAGAAAATCTTTTCCTGAGCATGGTACAAATAAGTACCCATGGTTACTCATATAGCAGACATCTGCCCAACAGTCAAATGCAAGAGTAGTTAGTCAAATATATTGGTTCAGAGGGTCACATTGCAGAGAAATTTCTCCTAATTACAATTTCACATCTTATGAAATCAACTGTTTCAAAATTTCTCTTATTCCATCATTTGTCTAATACTGAAAGGTCTTAATGCCAGTATTCTTTCTCTAATGCCTCATTAAAATTTGTTGAGTGGTTTCTGACAAAAGCTGCTCAAATAATGTTTTTTTAGAAGTGGCAGCAATATGTTTGATAATGATAGCATCATTTGTATAAATCTAAGAGACTATCATATAAAGGGATTTCACTATACTCTTCAATTTTGAAAACATTTTTCTTCTGTTCAGGAGTAAGGTTGCTTGGCAGATGTTGGCTAATAATATTGCACATAAATCCAAATTAACACACCATTTATATTGATCTGTAATGGGGAAGACCTACTTGGAAAATGGTATTTAAAAATGTGAGCATTATACCTAAAACTGAATGCATTTCATTCTTAAATAAAACAAGCATTAAGAAGATTAGGGTAAACAGTATGTGAAATGCCTGCCATGTGGTAAAGAGCTTAAAATACATCTGTTATGTAGAATGCTGTTTCATCAGTTGGATATATGACCTTTTGAATCTGAAATCAATATGTTCCTTCCTTGTCTTAAAATGCAAGCCATCCATAATATCTGATCAGAGTTAAAGTCAAAGAATTCCATTTATTATGCAAAACCTTTTTATTCTTCCAGTCTCTGTAATCTTGACATTTGACTCCAAAGTCTATTAATGCCTTTCTCATCTCAAAGCCAACAACA
Organism: Potamilus streckersoni; assembly: GCA_016746295.1. Taxonomy (NCBI): domain Eukaryota; kingdom Metazoa; phylum Mollusca; class Bivalvia; order Unionida; family Unionidae; genus Potamilus; species Potamilus streckersoni. The sequence goes on from JAEAOA010000207.1 coordinate 776,693, forward strand.
AACTTTGGTCATATTTTGGGCCTCGAACATGAGCAATGTGTCCATTATATTACCAGCTTGTGCTAAATAGTGTTATTGTATTTTGTTCATATAGAACACTCTTTTAAAAGGCAAATACTTTTAAATCCAAAAATCGACAGGGTATCTTTACCATTTTAAATGTAAGTCATTCTCCACAAAATATGGTCATTGTAAAAGCCACAAAACTTTTGCAGAAAATTTTTTTTTCAATCCCAGTGATCCTGACCATTAAACTTTTATATTTTAAGTATTTATTTTTAATATTTATCTTTTGACTTAATACAATTTTAATTTTTTTATATTTTGTTCTTAATAGTGCAGTACCTAATGTTTACACTTTTTTAGATGAGTTTATCTTCATAGTTTTTTTTACAATTCTTTCTATTTGTCTTTTTAAATATTAACAATTGGCACCATAGTCAGCATTGTGATGATGTACAATTAAACCTGATAAATACATACATATATACTGACCCCAAAAATGAATAGATGTCATCTTCCTTTCAAGTATAATATTAAGCCTTCCATCAAGTCCTGTGAAAGTAGGCGACAACAAACTCCATATGCTGGACTATTTTTCAGCTAAGAATCACTGTGTTTTTCACCCTGGACGTTTTGACTTCAAAATCAATTTTTTGTCTTTCTTATCTCTGCTACAAAAGCAATTTATGGAATTTGATCAAGATATCTCGTAAGAAGCTCAAATTACTGTGTGGAAAATTTTTATTTTAATCAGTTCCTGTGACCTTGAGCTTTGATCTTCTGGGCCCAACATTGATAGATTTTGTTCTATGCCCAAAATGCAAGTTTCAATTTTTTATATTATTACATAGTACTTAAATTTATATGTGAATATTAGTCCCTGTCATCTTTCCTGACTTAGTATTCAGCATGAAAAAAATCCAACATTCTCTAATACTTTACAATTCACACACTTTAGATCCCTGTCAAAGCCAAAGATAAAGCTGATCCTTAGAGTTTTGACTCCCTCATTATCTTGCATTCTTATTTATGCCATAGTTGATTTTTATTGAAAGTATCAGAGAGAGGTGTATAAAGAAATCCATTCCTTGTGATGTGTGGTAAAAGCAACAGCAGACACTGAAGCAAATACCACAGGGACTTGACACACAAGATGTATATATATATATATATATATATATATATATATATATATATATATATATATATATATATATATATATATATATATATATATATATATATATATATATATATGATAAATAATTAAAATATTTTCTTTACAAAGAGGATAGGAAATTACCTACACAATTAGAGAGACTGAACTGCCTATTTTATGTCATGTTCATTTTTAATCTGTTACTTTTTTAAGAAACTACACAAATTACTCTCTTTCCAGCTTTTTTTTTTATTTTGTCATCTGATAGAATTCATTGAGAAAGAAAATTAATTATAATCAAAGTTTGCAGGAAAGTAAAGCTTTTTGGGGACTTGGAAGAAACTCATACTTGCTGTGTAAGAATAATGGCTAGGCCAAGTGAAATTTGCCAAATAGTATCACCTCGATAACACATTTGAGTGCATTTTCTCCCCTTAACAAGCACTGAAGCTCTTAACATTTGGTATGTGTCTGTTATAAATATCCTATGCTTAAAACCAGTCAACTTGTTATCAGTATACCATATATTGCAGTGCAAATAACTTCATTTTCTTCACTTCTTTTGCTTCATTTTCTTTACTTCTTTCTTACATAAGTACCTAATGTATGCTTGATACTAAAATGGGGTAATATTACCAATGTGTGATGCAGTTTCACACTCCGTTTGTGACTAATGTTATCATTTAAGAGACAGTAATTTGGGAATTGTCTGGATGTGAAGAAGCTTTCTCTTTCAATGAACTATGTATGACACATCTGTACAAATCAGACTTGTGAAAAGAGACAAAGACTGTCAAAGTTTGTACTATTTTTCAGCTGGTCTCGAAGTGTAAGTTACCCCACATCACTGACTGCTTAGGTGCCCTTGTTGTTAGAGCATCCACCTTGGATTTGGAAGGTCGCAGGTACGAACCCTAGCCAAGTAATACAAAAGAATTACAGAAATGGTACAAAAAGCTGACTCACTAAGTGTTCAGCATTAAGAGGTTACTGTTAGGACTGGTCAGCCTGGTGTCAAGATAATGTAACTGGAGGGACATAATGCTACGTGTCTGAGGCATGTTGCCCCAGTGTTAGACATATAAACTGCCACACTGCAGACATTATAGCTATGACTGAAATTTTTTTAAAGCTATGTTACAAATCCAAATCACACACACACACTCACATCACTGGTATTTTTAAGACAGAATCTTTATTTATACATTGTCACACCAAAGGAAAGGAGGGGCAGATATTTATATTAGCATTAAAAATTAGTGTTGTCAATGACCAAGATAATTCCATGCACTTACACACAATGGGTGCTGTTATTATCTATTTAAAACAGCAGTTTGGTCAAAATCTAGATGGGTCTAGAAATGTTCCAATTCTCTCCAGGGACAATCAGTAATATTCAGTTTGACCAAAGTAAATCATTTAGCACAAAAGTTGGTTGAAATTCAGATGGCTTGAATTTTTTTCAGATGCAAGTTAAGGTGGCGCTCACCAGTTATTATGTACTTTTGAGAGAGTGATGTATGTAAGGTGAAGTTGTTTGCATTTTAGACATGCATAGTGGAGAGAATTTTGGCATACCTATATACTACTTTCATGTAATGTGGCTGAAATTTCTTTGGATATTGTACTTTTGGAAATTATCTTAGGACACTGCTAACTAAAATGACTGCTCCCTTGTGCTAAAAAAATCAACCTGAATTTGTCTAAAGTACACTATTCTTGGCAGCTATTAAAATATGGAAAATGAATTTTGCCAAACTAGACAATACCAGCTTCTAAAAGTGCAATGAATGAATTACCAAATACATAAAATGTAAAAAAAAAGTTATCAGCTCTATTTTTTACAATTTACCTTTGAATTTCGAGAAGTGAAAATGAGCAAGTAGAGGTAGCACTTTTTTGAAAGGTGCACATCTGGAGTAAGGCCAAGCTGTATACTCTCTAACCCATATTACACCCATCAATCATACATAAATATAATTGGAATTAAAGGTTCTTTGAACAATACTTAAGATATACAAAGTTTATTTTAAATAACCAGTATAACTAGTGAAGAAACCCGGGGAAACTCTTTTGCTTTAAAATTCTAACCCAATGCTAAATATGAAACTGTAGAGCGCCACATTTTTCTTGTAAAAGGTAATTACATACTTGTATAAAAGGTAATTAATTGCAAAAGGTTATTACATACTTGCATAAAAGGTAATTACATACTTGTATAATAGGTAATTACATAATTAAAAGGCAATTTTATAATTGTAAAAAGTAATTACATAATTGTAAAATAATTATTATATACATTTATAGAATTATCTGCTGGCATCATTACTTTGACATGATAATGTAATAATAAAGTTGCAGTCTTCAAAAAAATGGTGATCTTGGACATGGGTAACAATTTCTGATGAAATGAAAATCTCAAACTTATGACATTCCCTGTCTCTCAACTTCTCCCATGTCTAACTCATAAAAATACAGCACTGCTTATTGAAATGAACACTTCTGAACCTTGTAATACTGAAAGGTTTCACTGTAAATACCACTACTAAATCAAGGCTGTATGTGCAGCTGAAATTTCTACAGCAAGTTATAAACCTTGTCAACAATGATTATCAAAGAAGCCATGTATTTTATGGTATCAAGCTTGCATCAGGTACCCATAATGAAAAAGTGTACACTCATCCCAGGGATAAGTGCTTAGAATAAAGTTCCTTGAGCCCTTATGACAGTGGGAATGGAAACACATAACTGAGTGAAACTTGCTGTGGTCAATGTGACATGTAACAATTAAAACTGATAAACAGGCTTGGGTACCAAATTAAGTCTAGGCTAGGCTATCATATAATATCCAAGACTTGGGGTCTCACTCCATTTTGATAAGGGTCAGACACCTGGATGAGGCAAGGCTAATTTGTGGTTTAACTATCGAAGATGTAAAGTTGAGATGATGCAGAGACAATTTGTGCCATTTGCAACAAGTTTGATAAAATGAAATTTTCCTGAAATCATTAATTAAAAAAAAAAAAAAAACAGAATTATTGTTACTTTGATGGCTGTGGATTAATAACAGCAGCTAGATAAATTTAATCCTGCTTGGCTATGCTAAATATGGGGAGCATCTTTCTTGGATGAAATTCAATTATCTAAGTATTCTCCCTCGAAAAATTAATCAGTTTAAGGTGACACAGGAAGGCAAGAAGTTCTTAGTGCCAAGGAAAAAATAGGAAGCATCTTTTCTCATTAAAATTGTCCAAGCGATGAGTGTCTGAAAGTTTGAAGGACATAGAACCTTAAAGGTACAGAAAGATTCTGCTCTGTAGAAGCAAGCTAGTCTTGAAATTTACAAAGTATTTGTCTCAGTCTCATGCAATTTTCATGATAGGAGTTTGTAATTGCTTGAATTTATTTTTTTAAATTCAATTTTCCCTCAAGTTCATTAGTTAATTGTTTGTATTTTTCCTGAATGTTATATGACTTATTTATTCTAAGAATTTCATACAGTCTTTCCTTACTAAGAATTTCATAGATAATTGTGTGAATTTATCTGTCTTAAATGTTGTGAACCATGTATACTAAGAAATGAGTAGTCCTATGTCATTGAATGTTCATGTTATGGATTGTTAGTCTGCAAATATTGTAGTAAATACAAGTGAATTTCAAAAATTCACTTATATATTAAGATGTGAATTCTTTTAACCAACAATCAATAGTATTAGCATGAAGGGCACATGCCAGATGATATTTAGTCCAGTGATTCACAGTCCACAGCAGGGCAGAATAATATATTAAGAGTCTAGATTATGTCATAGTTCAATTAAGGAGGATGAATATCCATTAGGGAGATACATCATCTTCTGTACTAGGATTTGTGTCAGGCTAGTGACTGATCCATATTGGTTTAGTTGCTGATGAATTATGATGTGATGATATCTGATGTATCAAGAGACAGGGATTATGTTTGATCCCAGAAGAGAAATCTTGACAAATATTTACAGTCTATGACTTACTTTAAAAGAGAATGAGTTCCATATACACACCAATATAGTGGGCAAAGGGAGTAGACAATGAAATTACAGCTGATGAAAGAAAAAGGAGGCTGGATAAGAATATAAATAAAGGAAAGAAATATGTTGACTCTGACCTATCACCAACATTGAACTTGACTGGACCGGAAAGCAACAGGTTATGCAGATATGCTGGACAATTGAGTTTGATCTTTCATTTGATTTCATGATGAAATCTATCATATAATTTCAAAATGAATGGCTAATTCATTTTTTATAAACTTGGTCATTATTTCTAAGCGATGTGTATCCTTCAAATGTCATTTTCAATTTCATTTTATTTAGGTAACTTAATTTTTGCCCAGATCTCTATTTATTCCATCAATTACATTTCACATTTTATTGTATTATTTACTCAATCTGGGTAATAACAGTATGGTCTATAATCCTTTAGATAATGATTACTACCACCTGTAAGTCATATTTTTTGTTTGCCTTGGTTTTTTTTATTTTCTTGATCTTGTTCAAAATGTTAAAAAAGGTTTAAGCAGATATATTGAAATCCCTGAGAATAGAACCAGAGCACAAATAAGATTCACATCACAGATAAACAAGCACAGATGGACAAGAGGTGATGAACACTGTAATATGAAGTCAAGTTTAATGAATTGGCTAATTGCCTATTGGCTGGAATCACATCAATGGGCTAATTACCCAAAGGCTTCAATCAATGAACTGACAGTCTAATGGCTGGAATCACATGAACTGGCTAACTGCCTAATGGTTGAAATCTCCTTACAAAATACTGTAAATTACCAGACAAGAGTATGCAAAAATTTATAGCATTTGTAGCAAAGACTACTAGGTGTTTTTAAAAAAATAAATCTGTAATAAAAAGTACCAACCAAATGGACAGTAGTATTCATATATGCTTATTGCTTGATACTGTAATAAAGGTAAAAGGTAAAAAGATAACAAGCTCTGTGGTCCAATCAATCACAATATAAAGACATCATGCATCAACATGTTGCAAGTAGAAATGGAAAAAAAGGCACTAGTAAAACTCATGGTTAAAGTCAAGCCTGATGGATTAGGATCAAATAACTGATTTGTTCACAAAAATAACTTAAACCTCTACTCAAACCAATTCAAACTGAACACTAAATCAATCCTCTATGCTGCATTCACTCTACTAATGCAATTTTCATGGACCTAAATTTGACTGCAGAAAAAATAACTTCAACCCCACAAGTTAATGTGTAATGTAGATTTAATTTATATGTCTGACCTGAGTTTTGTATGCTTTGCAATTATCTACTGCTGTCTAATTATTTTATTAGAATCAATCAGATTTGCCTGTCCTGGAATTCCCCTCCAGAAAACTAAGTACCAATTAGCTTTCAGACTAAAGAACCATTAACTTACCATATTTTTTTTTTAAAAATAGCCCTGTGTTTCATGATTCTCCCACACAAAACTTACAAAATTTGCAAAAATTATTTTCAAGCAATATTTCTGATTATTCACAAGTAAGTTTTTTCTTACTCAAATTTTCTTAAGGCTAACCAGCAAGGATTTTCACAAAAAAAACCCAATAAAATGTATGCACTGGACAGACAACCTTCACAGTAATACATGCCAGGCTCAGGACTTAACGGGTGTGGGTTCGAAACCTTCCACTGAACCAGCTTGAGTCAGCTAAAGTGAAGTTTCCTTCGACAAGACACTATATTCCAACTGCCTCAGCCATAAGTAACCTACTTTTGTTGCTGTGCCATAACGCACCATCCCACACCAAAACCTACATAACATGCATTTGGAACACCTCTGGCTTTCCTGCATCTGTATAATTATTCATCATATTAAATGTTGACAAAATTTAAAGTCACTAAGGCTAGAAAATTGGTTGATATAAATAAGCACTGCTTAGCGTCTTTTTTGTGAATCACTTCAAACATGAGTCCATCAAAGGGATTGACTCTCAACTGACCAAAAAGAGTTAATAGAAATTAATTTAAAGTCCATTTTTTATTCCCTTCTATTACCTTTTTTAATTGATGATGATGAAATAATTTCTGATTTACTGAAAAACTCCAAAATAATAATATTGATAATAAAAATATTTTTCTTAGATAGCAAGTTTGCAGGTTCATAGGATAAGTCCAGCACAAATGCTTGGTCATGGTTTTAGACCCTGAACCTGACATCACTGATACAAGATCAACTGATCTTGTCTTAGATAAAGACATATGTACTCACATGCCAAGTTTGGTTTGATCCAAAATCAAAATTTTGTTTAGAGGTAAATTAAGAAAACATGTTACTTAACTCATTCTTCGAAATTTATTTGTATACTGACCATGAATGCCTATCTCCACTGACAGTGGAACACATTCTTGTCAAGTGTACTGACTTCAATTCTGTGAGAAAAAAGCTTTATGAAAAGTCCATGACAGAACTATATAATGCTCTACCACCTTTTGACTGAATGCATTTCAAATAAAAAAATCTGACCCTATATTTGAAGAATTTTATATTACATGTATTTGCTATTGTATTTTATATCAGGTGCCCATCAACATGAAACTGTAACATAAGTTATAATTAAGTCACATGGTAGCAGTTTGTTAGTTATTGGTAATAAGACAGTTAGTTCATAAGTTATTCAGTTCTGCAGCTTAATCTGTAATTTCAGTTAGATTGAGCTATTCTTGTAGTGTTCAGTTTAGCAGAGCGATGACCATGAATGAAGCATAAAATAGTTTTAACAAAATGGCTGTTTGCAGTTGGACTTGACTTACAAGAGAGTATATATTTCAAAGAAACATCATTTTAAGATTAGAACATACCATGGTTTCTCACCACAGAACAAGACAAATATACCTGGCTATGCACCATTCACAGACAAAAGAAACTGTAGAAATGAGAATGATAAAATTTCAACTTAATATTTATAAAGCATGAAACACACTGTTAGTTTATTAAGAGATATGAATATGAAAATGATTTGTTTCATACCTTTTTCAGTACTGAGCACATTAACAAAAACAGCTCCTTTCTCCTGACTATCACCCAGACGGGTTAATATTGTTTTGAGTTTTAATGCCATTTTTCAGCATATGATTCAGGACAAACCCTGGAAAACACCAGAAAGAACCACCAACCCACATGGAGTTAGTGTCAAACTTTCTCACATACCCACATTGACCAAACCATATACTCAAACCCTCATGAACAGAGTTGAGATGGCAGTGCTTTAAAACACTCAGCTTAGTTCCAGGCCTTCAAGACCAACTAGAAATGAGATTCAGACAATATGATCTTTCAGTTGAGGTACATTTCCAAGGAAATTGATAGTAAAACATCTGTGACACTTCTCAGAAGAACAAATTACAAAAAAAGAAGAGATAATCCTTCACCTGAGCTCTTTAACAGCTAGTACAATAGTACTGTCATGATAATGTGGTGTGTCAGGAAACTTTGATGTCATCATTTTCAGTCCAGTAAATATAGGAATAAGCTAATGATAAACTACAAAGAATCATTTAGTAACTCATTTTTTATGCTATTATGAAAAAAGTAATGCATGTAGTAATTATTTTCAGCACTTTGACAATTGTACTTCTTGATGTCTAAAAGCTGAAATATGAAAAACAAGTTGGTTAGTTGGTTGGTTGGTTGTTGTGGGGCTTAATGCCATTTTTCAGCACACGATAAGATATACATGGTGGCCAGTATTAATGGTGGTGGAAGAAACCAGGAAATCCGCAAAAAGAACCACCAAACCACGAGAAGCTACTGACAAGCTTTCTCACATATCCACATTCACCGAATCTTAGACTCAAACCCATGCAGACAGAGTTGAGATGGCAGTGATCCGTAACAGAGATCGATTTAGACCACAGGGCCACTCTGAACCCCCTGAAAAACTGGTATCCCAAATACTGAAACATTAAAAACTGTTATCCCAGAAAATAAAAAATTAAAAAGTGAGATTCCAAATAATGAAACATTGAAAACTGGTATCACAATTACTGAAACATTAAAAACTACTATCCCAAATGCTGAAACATTAAAAACAGCCATCCCAAATACTGAAATATTAAAACTACTATCCAAAATACTGAAATATTAAAAACTACTATCCCAAATACTGAAATATTAAAAACTACTATGCCAAATACTGAAACATTAAAAACAGCCATCCCAAATACTGAAACATTAAAACTACTATCCCAAATACTGAAACATTAAAACTAATATCCCAAATACTGAAATATTAAAAACTACTATCCCAAATACTGAAACATTAAAAACAGCCATCCCAAATACTGAAACATTAAAAACAGCCATCCCAAATACTGAAACATTAAAACTACTATCCCAAATACTGAAATATTAAAAACTAATATCCCAAATGCTGAAACATTAAAACTACTATCCCAATTACTGAAACGTTAAAAACAGCCATCCCAAATACTGAAAAATTAAAACTACTATCCCAAATACTGAAATATTAAAAACTACTATCCCAAATGCTGAAACATTAAAACTACTATCCCAATTACTGAAACGTTAAAAACAGCCATCCCAAATACTGAAACATTAAAACTACTATCCCAAATACTGAAATATTAAAAACTACTATCCCAAATAATAAAACATTAAAAACTGCTATCCCAATTACCAAAAATTTAAAAGCTACTATCCCAAATGCTGAAACATTACAAACTGCTATCCGAAATATTGAAACATTAAAAACTACTATCCCAAATATTGAAACATTAAAAATTACTATCCCAAATATTAAAACATTTAAAACTGTTATCCCAGATGCTGAAACATTACAAACTTCTATCCCAAATACAGAAACATTAAAACTACTGTCCCAAATACAATACTGAAATATTAAAACTACTATATCCCAAATACTGAAATATTAAAAACTACTATCCCAAATACTGAAATATTAAAAACTACTATTCCAAATGCTGAAACATTAAAACTACTATCCCAAATACTGAAATATGAAAAACTGCTATCCCAAATGCTGAAATATGAAAAACTGGAATAACAGATACTGAAACATTAAAAACTATTATCCCAAATACTGAAACATTAAAAACTGTTATCCCAGATGCTGAAACATTAAAAACTGCTATCCCAATTACTGAAACATTTAAAAACTGTTATCCCAAATACTGAAACATTAAAAACTGTTATCAATATTGCTGAAACATTAAAACAGCTATCCTAAATAAAAAAAAATTAAAAACTGGTATCCCAGTTATTGAAAGATTAAAAACTACTATCCCAAATACTGAAACATTAGAAACTACTATCCCAATTACTGAAACATTAAAAACTACTATCCCAAATATTGAAACAATAAAAACTGGTATCCCAGATGCTGAAACATTAAAAACTGCTATCTCAATTACAGAAACATTAAAAACTACTATCCCAAATGCTGAAATATGAAAAACTGCTATCCCAAATGCTGAAATATGAAAAACTGGAATAACAGATACTGAAACATTAAAAACTGTTATCCCAAATACTGAAACATTAAAAACTGTTATCCCAGATGCTGAAACATTAAAAACTGCTATCCCAATTACTGAAACATTAAAAACTACTATTCCAAATGCTGAAAAAAGAAAAACTGATATCCCAAATGCTGAAATATGAAAAACTGGAATAACAGACACTGAAACATTAAAAACAGCTATCCCAAATGCTGAAACATTAAAACCTGCTATCCCAAACACTGAAACATTAAAAACTGCCATAAAAAATGCTCAAACATTAAAGCTACTATCACAAATACTGAAACATTAAAAACTGTTATCCCAAATACTGAAACATTAAAAACTGTTATCCAAAATACTGAAACATTAAAAACTGTTATCCCAAATACTGAAACATTAAAAACTGTTATCCCAAATACTGAAACATTAAAAACTGTTATCCCAAATACTGAAACATTAAAAACTACTATCCCAAATACTGAAACATTACAAACAGGTATCCCAAATACTGAAACATTAAAAACTACTATCCCAAATAATGAAACATTAAAAACTTGTTATCCCAAATACTGAAATATTAAAAACTACTATCCCAAATACTGAAACATTAAAAACTACTATCTCAAATACTGAAACATTAAAAACTGTTATCCCAAATACTGAAACATTAAAAACAGCCATCCCAATTACTGAAACATTAAAAACTACTATCCCAAATACTGAAACATTAAAATCTGCCATCCCAAATGCTGAAACATTAAAAACTGTTATCTCAAATATTGAAACATTAAAAACAGCCATCCCAATTACTGAAACATTTAAAACTGCCATCCCAAATGCTGAAACATTAAAAACTGTTATCCTAAGTACTAAAACATTAAAACAGCCATCCCAATTACTGAAACATTAAAAACTGCAATTCCAAATGCTGAAACATTACAAACTGGCATCCCAGATATTGAAATATTAAAAACTACTATCCCAAATACTGAAACATTAAAAACAGCCATCCCAAATACCGAAACATTAAAATCTGCCATCCCAAATGCTGAAACATTAAAAACTGTTATCCCAAATGCTGAAACTCTATACAATTTACCTGACACAGGCACTCAAAAATGTGACAAACAGTGGAGAGTGACACATTGTATGCCCACTCCATGTTTAAAAGTCTTCTCAGTAAAGAAGTCAAATTCATGTGCAGAAATCACCTTTCTTCTTTCAATCATTAACTTTTGGCAGATAAATCTCTCCTGGTAATAAATTTTAAATTTTGAAGGTCATTAACAGATAAATTTCTCCTGACAACAAATTTTAAATTATGATGACCAATATTAAATTAATCTCTCCTGATAACAATTTTTAAATTCTGACGATCAATATTGAATTAATCTCTCCCGATAACAATTTTAAATTCTGATGATAAATATTGAATTAATCTCGCCTGATAACAATTTTAAATTCTGATGATCAATATTGAATTAATCTCTCCCGATAACAATTTTAAATTCTGACGATCAATATTGAATTAATCTCTCCCAATAACAATTTTAAATTCTGATGATAAATATCGATTTAATCTCTCCTGATAACAATTTTAAATTCTGACGATCAATATTGAATTAATCTCTCCCGATAACAATTTTAAATTCTGATGATAAATATTGAATTAATCTCTCCCGATAACAATTTTAAATTCTGATGATAAATATTGATTTAATCTCTCCTGATAACAATTTTAAATTCTGATGATAAATATTGAATTAATCTCTCCTGATAACAATTTTAAAATTCTGATGATTAATATTGAATCAATTTCTCCTGATAACAATTTTAATTCTGACTGTCATTATCAAAAAAAAACTATCCCGATAACACTGTTTAACTCCGAAGGTCACTATCAGATAAATCTATCACAATATATAATTTTAAATTCTGATGATCAATATCAAATTAATCTCTACTGATAACAAAAAAGTTTAATTCTGAAGGTCACAGATAATCTGATAAATCTATCCCAATAGCAATTTTAAAATTCTGATGATGATTATTAGATAAATCCATCTAGATAACAATTTTAAAATTCTGATGGTTATTATTGAATCAATTTGTCCCAATAATGATTTTCATTTTATTCTAATGATCAAAATCATCAGAATAAACAAAAGTTAACAGGCCAATCCATTAGTGTAATCATTTTGCTGAAATTTAATACTGGTAAACCACAAGTGTATTTGCAAGTAGACATAAGGGCACTTGAGGTGATAGCAAAAGCTCTGTGAAGCCATTTACTCCTGTCTAGTAATACTGGGTGAGCTTCTTCACTACCATGAATATTGATTTGTTTTTCTCTCTACTACAAATGACAGGGTAATCACACACAACCCACAGACTAACAAATTCTACACAAAATAAAAGGTTAAAGCAACAAAATGCAAATCGAATTAATCATAAGACTTCTTGCTGCTGATCATTCAGTTTTAAAATGTCTACAAGGTTCAAAATTCTACACTCCAAAAACAAAATGTGGCAGCCTTACTACTTAATAAATTCTATATGCTGATGGATTTAATTTACAATCTGAAATTTTCAAAGATTCTGGATCTCTTCCTTTGGCTATTAACATACTTCTAGTACACTGACCCAAACTGCAGTATCTATACAATTTCCAAGCCATTATGTCTCTATAAATAGCAAGCTGAACCTTAAAATAGGCATTCTATTATCAACTTTAGAAAATTAAACTGTGGGCTGATACAATATCAAAATATAAAAGAAACAGTTTCTACAAAGAGGAATAATTTATGTATGCTAGTTTATTAAAACATGACTAAACTTTTAAAGTTGTCAAACTTCAATAGCATTTCATTAATTTTAATTTTAGAAATGCACATATCAAACAAACTTTACATAAGGCAAGTTATGAATTCAACATGTTGCTATAAAAAGAAGTTGAATTTACCCATACAACCTGGTTTCAGACAAACAGAACAAACATGGAAAAGTATGCAATATGATGCTAATGTTTCCCTTTTTATTGTACTCCATTAACAAAATAACACTTAAAGCTAAAATAATTACCAGATTAACAAATAAAGACTTTTTTGACAGTGCTTATGTCCTCTAATTTGGAGAAATTAGTGATTTATCAGGTAAGAAAATAAATTGTTAATAAAAGATTGAAAAACTTCCATTCATAACTTGCATCTTGTTTTTCCATTCCTAGCTTCAGTATAATTATGCTGCCTATTTTGCAAAATGGTCGTTCATTATCATCATCTTTTTTCACATTCAAATGTAAATTCTGTAATTATCCTTTGCCTTTTATTACATTCATTTACTGTTCATTCTTTAATTTTCTCATTCTTTCATTCATTTTATTCTTATGTCTATTCTTTTACTTACCAACTTAAATGCACATATATCTTTTCAACTGTTTCAATTCTTAATTATAAAACTGCCTGGTGAAATAAAAAACTAAACAAATTTGATTATAATGGAAAGCTCATTATCGTCGGAATAATTTTAACACAGTATGTCATAGTTAAATTGATACAGCCTTGAGGGAAGAATCAAGAAGTGTGATATTGTTTGCAATGATGTGAATTTCCTGGATGAAGAGGGACAAGTGATGCAACATTTATTTGGAAAAAGAGATAATATTCACCTGTCTAACAAATGGGTGGAAAAGTTTGCAAAAAATATAAATATAGTCAGTCATGTAGTCTGGTTTTACAGCCAAATTACAAACTTCATCATTTCTATAATACCCCATGTAGGTCAAAAAAAAGCATCAGACAATATGGTCAACCATATCAATACAGTCAGTACACTTGGGGATGTGATTACTGTGGTGAGACCAAACATTCAGCACAGGAATCCAGACAGGAACAGTCAATACAATGCCATCAGTGTGGTAGCTTAGGACACAAAGCAAAAACACACACTAGATTTATGGAATAGGAAAAGGGCAATGAGGCCATCTCAACTCCACAGGAAGACTATATTCAGCAAGAGAACCAGTCTATCAAAGACTGTCATACACACCATGCATCCCTTGTCAAAACAGATTTGATCCAGATGGATGTTCTGAATGTGGAAACTTGCCAGCTACTTGTACATATTCAAAAATGACTAATAGTTCAGATTTTTACAATGATTATAAATGTAGAAAATGCAGTTGTAGAAAAACTAATTTTATAAACAGTAATGACAGTTGTAATGATGATCATTATGAACATAGTTATAATACTTTTAAGTCTCCTTGAGTGCCTCTAATAGCATTGATGAATTTAGGAGTTTCTAGTAATGGTTTACACAAAGGTCATTTAAATATTCTGGGTTTTCATGGAAAGATCGATCAAGTGAAGTTACTGCTAACCTCTCCAAAAACATAATATCCATTATTTCAACTAACAGAAAATCAGAGCAAAAATTTCTTGCATATCAATGGCTATGACAAACCTTATTGAAGGATTATGAAATCAGGCAGTGGTGGGCTCCTTGTGTATGTTAGAACTGGTACTATTTCTAAAAGATGGGGGAAAACTAGAAATACAGTAAATATAATCCATTTGGCTACAGATCACTCCAGAAAAAGATAAGCCCTACTTAGTAGGTTTTGTGTACAGACCCCCATCATCACATACTGATTGGTGTGAATATTTTGAACTTCAAGTAGATAAAATTTATCATGAAGAGAAAGAATTTTAAATTCTTGGTAATATAAATTTCAAAGATCAAATAAAAGTGAATTGGATGAATTTGATTGCTCCGTTAGTTATGGAGCAACTAGTAAATGAACCCACCAGAGTAACATCTATCTCCAAAATGCTTATAGATCATATTTATACCAACACAAAAGAAAATGTTTTGCAAGGAATGGTTCCACAGACTGGTATAAGTGACCACTTTGCAATTTTTCTAACAAGTAAAGTCAATGGCAAATAAAAAAATAATATCCATAAATCCATTACTGAGATATTTTTAGAACTTTTATACTCTTAAATACCTGGAATATCTGAAACATATACCATGGAACACAGTCCAAATCTTTGAAGATATTGATGATGTTTTAGGTACTTGGACAGATCTGGTCATCGCCTGTAAAAACACATAGGATAAAGAAAAGACCACCAGCCAGGCTGGATCTCCCCAGAAATTTTAGAAGCAATAAAGCAAAGAGACCAACTAAAATCTGTAGGAAATCAAATTAAGAGTTCGGAGGAATAAAATTAATAAAATGATACATCAAGCCAAACAAGTGCACTACAAAAAAAGTGCTGGATGAAAACAAAAATAACCCAAAAGCAATATGGAAAATGTTTACAGATATTGGGGCAGGCATTTATACCGATAATCTAACTGACATCTGAAATATTTTTAATGGCTTTTTCATTCAAATTGCTGAAAAACTTAAAGAACCCAAAACTTCATCTAATCATCTGGAACTCAAACATTTTTGTGCTCAAAAACTACCAATAATATAAAGTCTGAAATTCCTGAAATGAGTCCAGAATTTGGGTTGAATTATATTAAAAAAAATGGATGATTGTAAAGCTACAAGACTTGATACAACTGTGCCCATGCTACTCATAATGGTAGGTGCATTTGCAATAGTAGAGATTATAGGTTTCATTTGCAATTAAAGTATTAGGTCTAACAAAATTTCCACAAACATGGAAAACTGCCATTGTTACACCATTCCATAAAGTATGAACATAAGATGACATAAATAACTACAGACCCATCATTATCATTCCTTGTCTCTCCAAAAGTTTAGAAAAATATGTACATGATCTTTCCTCAACTATTTGAACACTTATGATTTTATTTACGATAAATAGTCTGGCTTTCAACAGAATCGCTCCTGTGAAACTGCACTTGTATCTTAAATGGCTGAAAGCATTCAAGGAGAAATGGAAGGCAATTATAAGGTTGATTTTCGTAGTTTTTTATGATGAAGACCATGAATTTTGCTTGAAAAACTAAAATCTATCAATGCAGCGAGAACTCCCTCAACTGGTTAACTTCTTAATTAACTGATAGTGTGCAAAAAGTATCTTTAAATGGTCAACTTTCTAAAAGTAAAAATAATAATAATGGAGTACCACAGGGCTCTAATCTTGGACCTGTGTTATTCATTCTTTTTATGAATGATTTACCTCTTAAGATTGGAACTTCAATTTCTTCCAGTGACCTCTATGCTGATGATACTACACTGACTGAGATGGGTAAAACCAAAATGGTACCTGAAAATAATTTACAAGATGCTCTCAAAAGACTTCAAGTATGGTGCAAGAAAAACAATATGATCATAAATACAGAAAAAAACAAAAGCTCTACTACTTACAATGCAGCAAAAATGATCAAAGCTTGATAGCAATAAACTCAAGGTTCTTTTTGACAATGTGAACTTTACCATGACCTCTCAGGATACATTTCTTGGTGTTATTAATAGATAACAATCTTATTTGGTCTATTCACATTAAACACATTTCAAAAAAGGTTAATTCTTATCATTGGCTACCAAGCAAAATCAAAACATATATTCCTCTTCAGTATAGGATCATCTTTTATAAAGTTATATTCGGCCATATCTTAACTGTTGTAATGTAATTTGGGGTAATACCTCTAATTCAAACATAACACTTTGAAGACTCAAAAAAAGGACTTGCCATTTAATTCTAGATCATTGTATAGACAATTTCCAGGATGCAATGAATAATATAAAGGTTTTAACAATACATGAAAGAATATTTCTAGGAAAGGAAAAATTGATGTATAAAGTATCCAGAAAAGCCATTCCTATCTATTTAAGCAATATCTTGGACCAAAGAGATGCTGATGGTACTCCAAATTTATGGTCCATATGAAATAAAACTAACATTATTCCAAGGCCAAAGAAGGAATTATTTAAAAAAAAAATGTTTTCAATATACTGTTCCTCTAATATGGAACAACATTCCCAGTGACATAAGGCAGGCTTGTAACATTTCTTCTTTTCATAATCAATGTCTCAAATGGATGAAATCTTTAGAAAATTGAACAGATCTAGTACAATCTTTACTGCCTGTTTTTCTGTAATTTTCACAATTGAATTTTTTCAATGCAGGATGATATTTTATATTTTATATATATTTATGTTTTCACAGATGCCTGTACATGTGTACAGGCTTGATACTTTGAGAATTATTTAGTGTCAAGCCAGATTCTTCACATCATGTTGTATATACTGTATATATTGTACATAACATACAGAAGGGCTGAAGGTAGATTAGGTCTGTAACTAAGTGAGTTACCTTTTCTAAATCCAGTCTTTATTATTATTATTATTATTATTATTATTATTATTATTATTATTATTATTATTATTATTATTATTATTATTATAAGTAAAGAAACAACTTGAAAACTTTTCATGCAGTAACACTTTTAAACATGAAAATAACTATTTCAAAATTTGCATGAAAATTTCAATTAGTCAACAAAATGTTTGTACTATAAAGATTACAAGTCAGTGTGGAATGTTCAGAAATATCTATGCAGAGGATTATCTTTTCCATTTCTCTTGTCTTGTCTAAATGTTAGATCTTCTCGCCTTAAACCTTTTTCCCAGAAATAATTTATTATTACAGTAGCTAATTAATTAATTAATTATGACTTTATTTAAAGAGGGTAACTCAATTAGCTAAGAACTAATCTACCTTGAGGCCATCATTTAAAGGAATTTACTTATTTTTTTATTTATTTTGGCTGCATCTCTGAATCCACTGTATATACTGGGTTTGTAAAAAGGAAATAGAGTAGGCATTTCTAATCTCAACTGGAATACTATTCCAGACCAAAGTTCCAGAGTATTGGAAACTTTTTTTAAATAATTCCTTATTTGGCTTGGGAATTTTGTAATGTTTGACATTGATCGCAGGTGGGGAGTATTTCCGGGTAGCCTATACTTGAATAGTGATTGTAAATAGTCAGGAGCACTATTATTGGCTATCCTATACATTAATTTGGCTTTTCCTTAAACAGATTCAGTCTTAATATGTAATATTTTTAACTTACCAGCTAAATTTTCCTTGCTTTCTTTCTGGATTGATATATACACAAAAGCTCTTTTTTTGGAGATGTGCCAGCTTTGCTAAGTTTTTATCATTTGAATTACCTCATAATGTATTACACTAGTCTATATAGGGTTGTATGTAACTTTTATGAAATAGTTTTCTGTGCTTTTCTGGGAGAAAGTGTCTTATCTTACTGAGAAGCCATAAACTTGAATTGACTTTTTACTGATATGTTTGATTTATTCAGTCCATGATAGGTCTACCAAAACACCAAGCAGACTATCCTGACAGGCCATTTGCAACCTATTATCTTTCATATCATAGTTCATCATTATCAAGTTTTGTTGTTTTGTTCTGTGTTGAGATAAGTAATATTTTAGTTTTACCAGTATTAACCACCATACTATTGCATGTGCACCAGTTGTCCAGTCTGTTTTGGGCATTCTGTAAAGAAATTTCAAGTTCTTGCTTTGTGTGTTGGATGTCTGACAATGTTGTGTCATCTGAATAGAGATCTGTAGAAGATACTGAGCCCTTTAGTACAAGTGGTAGGTCATTAATAAATAAAATAAACAGTAATGGACCCAGAATTGAGCCTTGTGGTACTCCACATCTAATTGTTCCAGGTTCAGACAGAACATTATTTATATAAACATGTTGTGTTCTGTTACTTAAGTATGAAGTAAACCATATAACTGTGCTTTCATCACATTGGTAGATTTTCAGTTTCTTCAAAAAGATTTCATGATCCATGTCAAAAGCTTTCCTGAAATCTATAAATACAGAACTATTATTCTACCTTGGTCAAGTGCTTGAAGCCATTTATCAGTTAGGGAGATCAAGGCAGTCTCACATGAATGTTTATATCTAAAGCCTGGTTGATTAGGGTGTAACAGAAAGTGTTTGGTTAAATATGATATGAATGAATCATTGACATGCTTTTCAATCAATTTTGACAAGTTTGGTAGTATTGAGATTAGCCAGTAGTTATCAGCATCATCCTTAGGACCAGATTTGTGAATAGGAGTTACTTTTGCAGTTTTCCATATTTTGTGGACAGATGAGGATGCATTACTTAAATTGATTATGAATGTTAAGCTATCTACAATAGCAGAGGCAGAAGATTTAATGAGCCATGGACCAATCTGATCAAATCATGTAGCCTTCTTAGTATCAAGTTTACATTAATTAATTAATTAATTAATTAATAATAATAATAATAATAATAATAATAATAATAATAATAATAATAATAATAACAACAACAACAATAATAATAATAATAATAATAATAATAATAATAATAATAATAATAATAATAATAATAATAATAATAATAATAATAACAATAAAAATATTAATGTCTTTTTTTTATAGAAAATGCAACTCAGCTGATCAAACTTGAGGTCTTCTGTTTTATATAATATATACAGTATATACAGCACAATGTGACAACAATTTGGCTCTACACTAAAGAATATTCTGAAAGTTTCATGCTTGTAATAGATAATCATCAGGGAGTATATAAAAATATATAAATAATTAAAAGTCAGCTTAAAAGAGTTCATCCATTTGAGACATTACTAATAAAAAGAATTATAGCTACTAGCTGCACGCTATGTCACTGACATTCATGATCCATGTTGGTGTACTGAAAGCTCTTTTTGGCTCTGGTATAATGATATTTTTACTTCCAACAGACATAACATTTGAACTACTGTCAGCATCTCCTTGATGAAAGAGTTTGCATCAGAAGACTGGAATTGCTTTTCTGGACATTTATTCTTTCATATATTGGTAGAATTTTTTTATACAATTCATTGCAGCCTGAAAATTATCTTTAAATCAGGGATGAAAGTGCTGTTAATTAGAATTTCAACATTTCACTGTCTTGAAAAACATCCATACTACTTCATCTAGGTATGATTCATTGAAGGCTGAGACTTCTGATGCTGCATCTGACTCAACTTTGTAGTCCAATTCAGAGCTATAGACTAGTGGACTTCTAGAAAAATTGCACATTTATGGAATTAATTACAAACAGTATAGTGTGTTACTCTTGCAAAAGCTGCCATACCCTAATCAACTAAAATGTTTATTGTAAAATTGGAAGATGTCTAGTTTGTGCCACCTGGCGATTATTTATGAGTAGGTGATTATTTTATTGCTTTTGAATTAATGGAAAGGTGTGGTTTTGTTCTTGCATTTAACAAAAAAAGCACATGCCATCATCTTTGAATGGCTGAGATGGCTCATTAGGTGAGGAAACTAATTTTGAATCAACCCAGACTGGTTCAAAAGGCTCTGTGTATGTGTGTGATATTGATTTTTAACAAAGCTTTAAAAAAAAAAATCAGTCATAGAGCTATGATGTCTGCAGTGTGGCAGTTTATAGTGATGTTTTTAGTATTAGGGCATCATGCTGCAGACATATAGCATGATGTCCCACCCAGTCATATTATCCTGACATCAGGCTGACCTGTCCTAACATTAACCTCTGTTATGTGACAAGGGTTCATACTCAGTAACAAAGAAAATAGTGAAAGCCAACAAGTGTTGTATATTTCAATAAAACAATTTTTTCCCTAGACAACAATGTAAAAATTGGTAAACAGGACTTACAATTTGTGAATATAATCCAAAATTTGATCTTAAGAATGAAAACACAAGTCCTATCACTAAACAGTCCTATTAGAATCCAGGTTTGAGTTCGACATACAGATATGGAAGGTGATGATGTCAGATGTGGTCCAATGTATGAATAACAATAATTCCTCACTTGAATCACAGTCTTTGTTTCTGAATAATTCCAGAATAAATTTCCATGAATATCTTTCAGAATTTTTATAAAATAGTCAACTTGTTGAGTTCCCAGGAAAACAAATTATTAAATTCAAAAACAGATGAAGAAAAATCTGGTAACAAATAAAAAATAATACACATAATGTTCCTTGAAGGTGTTAGAATGACTCTGCCAGAAATTAAGATTGCGTATTTAAAACCCCAGAACTCATTCAAGTCTCACAAGATTGGTCATGTGGTCTCTTACTACACTAGCTCAAGCAGTAGACCAATTTGTCCCCACTTAAGAACCAATCATAAAAAATGTTGTTTACACATAGAGATCACACAAAGAAAGTATGCTCCTGATACTGACCAATCATTTTAACTTCCTGTTGACACTGTTACCAGCCCATGACACATAATAATTCTTTGTCTTAAATAAACAAACTTTGTCAAAAGAATATCTCAATACTAAAAAAGAATCCTGAATCTGACAAACATATTCATTGCAATAAAATACAATGAAACAAAAATGAAATAAAAAAGAATTTTAAAACTTACACACAAGCAATTTAATCACATATATATAACACCTCCTAATACCAAACAATAAGTGAGGCAGCTGTTAGTACCCCTTTTTATGCTAAGTAGGAAATAACAATCAAGTGGAAAACATTATCAGTAGAGAAATTATGAATGCTCAGGCGTTTACTTACTCCAAAACTACCCCCAAGTATGCCTTTTTGTAAGCCTTCAACTTTATATGCATAAATTAGCATGTTCAAATAACAAACAAAAAAACTACTGTCACTGCACACATAAAACCACTTGCATAAAATTATTTAAATTTATATACTTATAATTATTATTATGTGCAGTGCACGCTCAGCCATTTAACAATATCATCATCAGAAAGGTGCAGAGCCTGCAGTCCACAAGGGAACCTTGTCAGTTGACAGTTGTTCACAATGTGTGACATACTTGTAATAAAACAACAGGACAGCACCAAAAAACCATCTGCCAGGTCTGGAAAAAACTCATGGATGCCTACTGTGCCAAGTATTAGTGAACATGATGAGACATAATTTATTATTACTATTTAGTTTTGTTTTTTAAATCAAATTCTTGAATAATGTCCAACCTGTCATTTTAAGATATTTTCCAAAGGGAACTTAATTTTCTATATAAATCAGTGTGATTGTGTGCATACTAAAGTTCCTTAGTCAACAATCTGCCCAGATTTTTCCACAATTACAGGTTGGCATGTAAATCGAGTCTCAACTAATTCAGAGACAAGAGCAAATGTTTGTATGGTTTCCACCCTGCAAGAAGGAGAAAATGTGAATGGCACATATAGAGACATCTTCAAGGAACCAGATTTGTGATACCATTCAAATTTCCCAACAGGAAAAGGTGAGCCAAAAACAATATCTTGCTCATAGATCTGCTAGAAGTGAGTTTATTCTATCAGGTCCCATGGGATACAGACTAACTTCTAGTTCTTGAGGAAGTCATAACCATGTAAAGGAAGTCCTGAGATGGAATGACCTCTAACTTCTCCAGGTTTGATAAGAGACCCAACTGAGTTACTGTAGACCAGCACTGGAACAGGTTGTTGATCAGTCTATTTTTAAAGTACTGGAGAATTGGAGTTTCTAGCAATCGGTGTATACCACTACTAATTCTAAAACTGGGGGTGGCTATGAAAATGATGCCAAAGAGCAGAACTAAGAATTTGAAAACTTCTTGGTCCAAGAAAAACTGGATGCATTACAATGTTGAGGAATACTGAGATTCTCAGGTTGATGAAGATTGACCAATCTTGTGGATGCTTTGCTTCTGGATTAAAGATCACGGTCTCCATCTTGAAAGGTTTCACCAGAAGAAACCAGATATGTAGGAAAGATCAATTATGAGACAGAATTTTGCATTGTCCATGGTGACCAGGAAGATTAAGGAGTAGAATGAGGGATTCAGAGCCCTTTTATTCTTTAATTTTACCAGAAGCATTAGGAACCTTAACAGAGTGTTTCCTGATAACCCTTGCTCATAAGGAAAAAGAACATGTTTGACCAAACCTTTGCAGAGAGGCCACAACAAGCATTATTATATATGGGGAATGTTGGGGAGAGAAATGCAGTGCAGGAAAGGGTACCAGTAGCTTGGCTGTCCTCCTCCCCTTCCTTCCTTAGAAAGAAAGGTTAGAGAACTTCCTCCTTGCAGATATGACGAGAGGCATCAGTGGAGTTTATTCAACATTAAATTCATTCAAGTTGGTAAAGATAGACAAGGAATTATCGCTTGCTAAAGAATGGCACCACAATATCCTTCACATGGAGACGGTGACATAGAAGCAATCTGCAAAATGGCTGCAATACTTCATTGTCATTAGGGACTCTATGCATGCAAGAAATCCCAGTGGAAGGACAAGACTGCTTCAAGGGGGATACCAATTCAATTCCCATCTCAAGTCTGAACATAGTGGTTAGACTCCCAATCCTGCACTGATTGTGATGATAGAGTGTGGAAGTGGAAAATTCAGTCCAAACCCTAACCCATTACCAAAAGACCTCCAAGTAATAACCAGTGAAAGATAGGCAACCAAATGATGTGAATGTGAACTGGAGACAGGTTCAATCTCAGTGAAAGATGGGCAACCAAATGATGTGAATGTGAACTGGAGACAGGTTCAACCTCAGTGAAAGATTGGCAACCAACAGATGTGAATGTGAACTGGAGACAGGAACATTCAGCACACACCAACCAGTCACCGTCGAGATCAGACCATTGACAGGCAACCTGTGATAGGTCACCAGATATGGACCATTCAGGCGACATAAATATGTCCAAGTCTAGTTTGTCTGATTCATCACTCAGCAAGGTGCAATGCTGCTCCTCCCCATCTGAAGGGTGTGGCACTACCCATGAAGTCTGACATAAGCAATGCATCTCCTTCCTTGAAAAAGGGAGCAATACAGCACTCTGAGCATGACAAGTGTTAGACTTTTTAGGGAGGTGTTCTACTCCTCAATCATTCCTTCCTTCCTATGGAGGGTCTTCACCCATCTCCAATGAGACTGGTCCCATAACCTCCATAGGCTTAAGTGTGTTCTTCCAAACTGAAGAACTAGTGTATGACAACATTATAAATTTTTCTCTGATAACTTTACTAACAAAGTGTTCTGTACATGTGCATATGAGGTGCACAAGTGGACCATATTTTATTGATAATTCTCAGCTCAAAGGGAAGATGTAGTCACATCAAGTGGGTGAGGTTTTTCAACAAAAAAAGTTATCAATACACAATAGTGATAGGTAAGAAAATATTCAAACTTATCCAATGAGACAGGAAAATCTAAAGTTCTTGAAAATCAGTTATGGCAACTGAACAGTTTCTGCATGAACTGAAAGCAAAATACCATGAAATCATTCACTAATTTATAACTATTTACTATATTATCAATTTTATTCAGCAAAAAAAATCATTACATAAATGATCAGTTACACAGATGTAACTGGCAAGAAAGTACTCTTAGTTGCCTTTCATCTGCCTAACAGCTAAATATAGTACACTCTGTTTCAAACTATCATAAATGAGTAGTATATAGATGTTGTAAAATAAACACTGCTTGGTGTTGACACCGTCAGCTATTTTTCCAGTTGCCACCTATACTTTTTAAGAATCCAAGACATACTATTGTGACATCAAACAAATTAATAATAACATTCAGAAAACAGTTGAAAATTTTAATGCTGCTACATTTTTACAACTTGTTATTAAATCTGTCAATAAATATAAATACACAAAGAATATTCATATGTTGTGACATCATCAAACTTCACCCATTAAACACTAATGACTGATCTCTGAACAATTGGACCTTTACTCTCATTATGGACAATATACAACTTGGAATAATGTCCTTTTATATATATATATATATATATATATATATATATATATATATATATATATATATATATATATATATATATATATATATATATACACACTGGTAACTGCACAAGACATAACAGATTTATGTTTTGTTGACTATTTCTGAAAATATTGACATTTTTTTGGTCACAGATGTAAAAATTATTTTATAACATAGAACTTTGTAGTACTTGTCTCTCTACAGTCAGTTCCACCTAACTTCCATTTCCACTCAACCAAAATTACACTTGGATTAATATATTGTTTTTCTCTCATAATTAACTGGAAATTGGGGGAGGGGAAGGCACTCTGAATTTTTGAAAGCTGGAGACATGGAGATTAGTCAAGGAAGGTTTAATTTATTAATACAATTATAAAAAAAAGTTTCCATTAACTATTATTTAGTAACTAATGGAGATAAACTCATCAATGAGGATTTATGTAATATCATGTACATATCTAAATGGTTTCGCAGTTGGCTGTGTTAAGTTAGAAAAAAAAGGACGATTATGATTGATATCATACATGATCCATAATAATCAAACACACTTGTGTATTGCTTCTACAATATCTGGACACAGGCAATAAATCTAAATTATACAAAGCATGGTTCATATTCAAATAATAATCAAACACACTTGTGTATTGCTTCTACAATATCTGGACACAGGCAGTAAATCTAAATTATACAAAGCATGGCTCATATTCAAATAATAATCAATCTCACTTGTGTATTGCTTCTACAATATCTGCACACAGACAGTAATTCTAAAGTATACAGAGATAAAGCATAGCTCATATTCAAAACCCAAGCTATGTTATAGAGAATTTTCTTACAATCAATGTCTTTTTACCAGACAATTTGCTGGATGTTTTGGCCACAGTGTGAACCTGTCTAAAAAGCTATAATCAACCTAATCCAAAACAAAAACAAATTTGTAATATTTTGTAGCAAATAAATTTTGGAAAATATACGTAACCATGGTAAAATTGGGATTCAGCACATGAAGGAAAATATTAGCAGTGCATATGATGTAAAAAAAATTCATCCTTTAGCAATATGGTTTTTTAAATATCCAAATTAAGATATTGAGCATTTCAAAAGATTTAAGTATAATCAAGTAAACATCCTCTTTCACCAATGTTGAATATACACATAGTTTTGGACTGGGAATGGAACTGTTCCCAGTATTAAAACTGGCCCAAGAAAATCTGGTACATATTGACATAAATGACCACACTATCTCTCTTAATGAGTGAGGAATAAGACAATGCTGGGGATAAGGCTAATAAACTAATAAAATGCAATGCACTCCAAAAAGACCACAGCCTGCATATGATTAAACTAATCATATTTCACATATGCTATGCAGTAACCCACAGTATACTGTTCCATTTTAAAAGATATAGTCATGAATTTCATAATAGTAATAATTTTGCATAATGTACCCCAGAATAAGACCACCTCATCTGAAACTCACTAAATTTATGGCTCCACTGAACAGTGTTATAGTGAGGGATCATTGTGCTCAGTAAAAGTCCAAATCACATATAACACAGTACTGTTATGTCTCTAAAAAGTATAATAGTGAGGGATCAACATACTTTGTATAATGTACCCCAGTGTAAGACCAAATCACTTATAACAGTACACTGTTAAGACTCCAATGAAAACTATACTCAGTAGAATGTACTCCAGCATAAGTCCACCTCACACATCACAATACTGTTATGGCTCAAACAGTGTTATAGTGAGGAATCAATGTACTTTACATATTGTACTCCAGTATAAAACCATATCACTTATAACAGTAGTTATGACTCCAATGAAAACAATACTCAGTATAATGTAGCTCAGTACAAGACCTCATCATCTAAAACAGTACAGTTTATGACCACATCTATAACAGAACGCTTTATGGTTTCAGTGCAACATACCCCAGAATAAGACCACCTCACTTAAAACACTGTTATGGCTCCAGTGAAAAGAGATAAAATAAAGGATCAATGCACTTAGTATTGAGAACCCCAGAGTAAGAACACATCAACTATAACAGCACAGTTATGGCTCCAATTAAAAGTGTTACAATGAGGGTTCACTGTACTTTGTATAATGTACTCAAGACCACATCATATATAAAACTATACATTATTATGATTCTAATGAAAACTGCATGTGGTATAATGTATCCCAATATAAATCTACTTCACCTATAACATAGTACATTTTAATGACTTAGGAACGGTATTACAGTAAGGGAGTATTGTGTAATCCTCAACCCATTACTGCATAGATTCACTACATGAAGTACTTGCATGAACCTACTGCTGGTGCAACAGCTGCAAATTTAGCTGTAAGATCACTTCATTAATGTGTGTATGTGACCTGTAATCAAAATCATTTTTGGATCAGAAACACGGCCTTTGAAGTGTTCTGAAGTATAGACTCAACAGTGTTCTGAAGTACACTCTCTACAATGCTCAGAAGTATGCTGTCTACAGTGTTCAGAAGTACATTCTCTACAGCTTTCAGAAGCATAGCTTCTAGTGTTCAAAAGTACAGCCTCTACAGTGTTCAGAAGTACAGCCTCTACAGTGTTCAGAAGAACAGCCAAGGTCAAGGTCACTTCATGAACATGCAGGATGTCTCTTTATTAAACTCATCTGAGGTCTTGATAATATAAGCGTACATACCAACTCTTGATTTTTAAGATATCTGATCTGAAAGCCTCTAAAGTGCTGATAAATGGACAGACCATGCATGATGGATGACCCAAAAAGTACAAATAACAATACTATTAACTTATTTGGCTAGGTGAACAACAAATAGAAGTTTCTTAAAATATGGAGCCAAATTTGTTCTATATATCAATAGGCAGTCATATTTTATTAAATTTTCTTTCCAAAGAACATTATCAATACAGTGTACACTGTAAAAAATATTCACTTCAATTTGGACCAATGAAAATGCCATTAATACCTACTTTAATAAAAACCAATTAAAAAGATTTTGTCTAGAGAAATTAGTGTTTTAGTTATAATAACTTGGTTTCAGTCTAATTATCATAAATGCAACAAGCCTTATTGCCTTTAAACTAAAAAAATGTCAATATATATGTACACAGCTATGTTCGTTAGTGAGCATTTCTGTAACAACCAAATTAAATTCCAACAGTGCTTTGATCTTGGCGTTGTATATGTATTTGTTGCATCATTACACTAAATTAAAAGCAGACATGTTCTGCACCATTACATTACTGCCATTTGTTCCAAATCAAATAAAAGGGATCAAATATAATAAAAGTTACAAGGCATGCATATCCTACTGTGAAGCCATTGGTCATGGGTGTGTATCATGTCAGCTCATTCCAACTGATTGAACTGATTATCTTTTTAAATATTATTATATGAGTAACTTAATTAAAATTCCTTTTATTAGCCTAGTCATGAACAAATGTGATTAAAGATAGCAAGGCAACAAAGAAAAACAAGTACTTGATAAATAAAAAGTTTTGTTTCATAAATACAGTTCATTATTGAGATGTCAGTTCCAGAGTTTGTAGTAAACTTAATATTCCTTAATTGGCACTCCAATATTTACTGAAAAAATGAACGTTTTACTATTACTCCAAAAAAATCAAGGCATCAATATTTCATATACAGAAGAATAAATAAAACTTGAGTTCTGACATTGGTGGAGGTTTCACAAAATAAATTTCACTAGTTTTTGAAATAATAAAGGAATCTTGTTTTGTTATAAATCAACAACAAAAAGCAGTAATATAATACACTGTATTTTTGCATACATGTGATGGTTGCTGAGGATTTTTGGAATTATGACTTCATACACATGCTTTAAAGGTTTTAGTATGACTATATTATCTACTCAAGATGGTGCAGTGGCATTAAACAACAACCACTGCAACCCTGTCTCCATCCATCTGACTGAATTTCATCAGTAAAGCTTCAACAGTAAGTTCCAATTTCAATGAATTTACACAGAGAAACAACAGGATTGGTATACAAAATTTTGTAATTGCATCAATCAAATATTATTTTGGGGGGTTTTAATAGCTAAGGTTGTACTTAGGAAATGGAGAATATTGTAGTATTAACAAGACTGATCTTGCCAGTTCCTGACAAGGACAAATTTGTATAGTGAAATGAAATTTGGTTTCTGCACATACATGGCATCATTTCTAGAAATACAAACTGAGATTGCATTGCAGGATCAGAATAATGGTTATATCCTGAAGATCCAATTTTATTTATTGGAGATAAAGTTACAGTTTGTTGCTAATACAAAGGCTTTCTGAAGGGAAATTCTAAATGCTCCCATGTCCAAGACCCTGATTATGTATAGATCAATCAATTGCAGGTAAGATTGTTTATAGACCAATCATGTACAAGTAAGATTTGTATAGACCAATCATTTACAGGCAAGCTTTGTGTATAGACCAATCATTACCTGGCAAGATTGTGTCTAGTCCAATCATTTACAGGCAAGACTTGTGTACAGACCAATCATTTACTGGTAAGACTGTGCCTAAGCCAATCATTTACAGGCATGATTTGTGTATAGACCAATCATTTACTGGTAAGATGTGTCTAGTCCAATTATTTATAGGCAAGATTTGTGTGCAAATTTTAGTTTTTTATTAAGTCCCATATACTGATAACTGCATTAAAATCTTCCAGTGTGCTCCCAATCTCTGTCTTGCCCATGACATGTATTAAATCCTAGGACTTTCAAGCTTGTCCCTGAGATATCCAATATCCAGAATGAAAGTCAGTATATGGTAAAATTAAAAAGTCTAACAAATTTGGGTCCCCTAGACAACAAATGTAAGTGAACTGTCAAGAAACTTTTAAGTCATTATGAAGTTCATGGCATCTTCAGAACTACAGTTTTTGATTGAGAAAACTGAACTTTGAACCTGTTTTCTTCTACCATTTATGAACTCTCTTGAAGCATATTGGCAGTTAACATTCAACAGAATGGTCAAGATATCTAAAGTGCTCACCGTTAAGAATCATTGCCATCTCACCTCTGTCTGTGTGGGTTCAAGTCTTGGGTTAAGACAATGTGGGTATGAGAAAGCATACCTGTAGCTTCTCATGGATCTGTGCTTCTTTCTGGGGTTTTCCCAGGTTCTTACTCCACCACTAATAATGGCTGCCATATATAGCCTATCTTGCACTGAAAAAAGGCATGAAACCTTACTACAACAACAATAACAATGACATTCAACAGTATGCATACCTTTTGTTTTACTCAAGCTGATCAAAGTCTATGATGTATATCTCATGTCTTACAAGATGAAAAGTCTGCTTCTGTCAGTGCTTCTCAAGTGCCTAAATCCACAGTAAAGGTATGAAAGTAGTCTACTGGAGTTAAGATGCCAGAAGAGACAGTCATTTATCATTTCTTTCATGATTTCACAGCTACAGCTTGTTATTACTATATGACTAAAGTTGGAAGAATCCATAAGGACCTTGCCAGGTTTTGGTACGTATACTGTTGCTTCTTGCCATGGGAATTTGCTAGTTTTCCAGATTTTATTGAAAGTATTGTAATATGTACCAGTTACATGCAAGTATTTCGGAAGCTGATACTGGATGTCATCAAATCACAGTGATGTGTCACAGACTTGGTGAGGACTGTCTAGAACTTCTCTGTGAGCAAAATATTTAAATTTAATTTTAACACCAGCCTACTTAAAATATAAGAAATATTTTCTTTCAGGTTTTTGACATGGCATAAATCATATTTATTGTTCTCTAATGAAAAATGAATTGTGATTTACAAATTTATGAGATTTCTTTATATGCTTCTTCAAAGGACAGAACATTAAGTTTCAGCCCACTTTATATGGGTTTTATTCCAACTTTCAGTAATTGAACAGGCATTAAAATCTCTAAGGACCGTTATCCGCTCTCTGATAGCATCTTTACAGGCAACATGAAGCCATAGTTTGTTGAAACATTTATATAAGTACCTGAACAGTATGTTAGCAATAATTGGATCTGCTATGTTTTAGAAATGATCATTCTGTCAGATTTGATTCGCATAATGTCTAAAGCATCAAAATCTGCCTTATTCAATTTCTATTTCAGTCCTAACCCCAGTGGTTTGGGTATATTACTTCTTAAGTATACACTAACACACAAGTCATCACCAACTTCCCAAAAGAAATCAACTAAAGCAGATATGTCACAAATGGTCATATCTAAGAGGTTAACCATCTGATTAGGAATGAGAGAGGGCAGCTTTGGAGTTTTCTGGTGGAACAATACATCAGCTCTTAAATAGCTTGAAAAAAATATAGTTCTTTGATTTATAGCATGAATACCACTATCATATCCATTATATTCAGTTTTTTTTTTAAAAAAAACAAATCTTACCTTGCAGAAAAGAGAAAACAAAAAGAAAAATCTCTGATTTACACGCACACAAACAAAATGGCTGGTCCCAAAAAAGTTAGTTGGCTACTGTGGAAGAACACAGATAAGTCTATGACTCATCATTAACAAAAGACCAAGATCAGATTCTGAAAAGAAATAATTTATTTTCTTCCATTTCTCACTGATATCCTTGCATTCCCTGAGACACCATTTAAGTCCCAAGGACAACAAAAGGGGTAGCTATTAAAATGAGATAGTCCAGACCTACTAAATTCATTTGTATGCTTGGAGAAAGATATATTGAACATAGTTTAAGAATTTGTATATAAACTGAGAAATGGGCTATAGCAAATAATGCAGAAAACTGATTAATTTGGCTGGAAATATTGTGTATTGATAAACTAATGGCTATAATGCATAACACATCAGATTAATTGGATCAGGAGATTTGCTATTTTTGATAATGGACATTCTTCCAGCTACTTTGGTACTTTTCTAAAACATTTTTGAAGACTGTTACTTTTTTGTAAATTAACTTTATCATGTTCGTAAATGTGTGTATGTATGATTTAGATTTTTAACGTAGCTTCAACAATTTTTTAGTCATATTGCTATGATGTCTGCAGTATGGAAGTTTATAGTGATGTCTAGCACTGGAGCATCATGTCACAGACATGTAGCATGATGTCCCACCCAGTCACATTATCCTGACACCTGGCCAACCTGTCCTAACACTAACCTCTTAATGCTAATTGCCTGGCAATTCAAAACTATACAGATAGTGTTACTTAAATGTAAAGTTGAACTTAAATGTAAAGTTTAGTGTTACTTAAATGTAAAGTTTAACTTAAATGTAAAGTTTAGTGTTACCTAATTGTAAAGTTTAACTTAAATGTAAATGGGAACTTTATTGTAAGCTTTTTTGCACAATTATCCTTCTACTGATGTATTTAATATGCTGAAAACCTTTGTTGTTATTTAACAATATGTTGATATTATGATGACTGGATAAATAACGCTTTTATCACATATGACCTGCTATATATGTTTTAATGGTTATTATAATGAATTCTTTTATGCCACATGCTGCAAGCACCTGACTCATTTCATACAAATTGATCCACAATTACACAAATAAAACATCACTACACATAACTTATCAAGGTAAAACTCTGAGATCTGCCAGATGAAATGAGAAACAGATGCTGACTTCCACAGAAGCATTAATACTATTATTTCATTAAAAGCAATCTCCATGTGTCGTTTTGTGCACTAAAAGAACTGCAAGAATCATAGTGACTGTATTGTTGGAAACTGGAAGCTGTGGGCAGAGAGTACCAAAGTACAATTTCCAAGCACCTTGTACATCAGGTACAACCATTATATCTGACTGTAATTTGCCTAATATACCATATTTATTAAATAATTTTTTTTTTAAAAATGAAAATGGCTTTCCACAAAATTACCAAGAGTCCCATAATGGAACTGAGACATATTAATCAAAAGGTATTTCTAGGAATCCAAGATAAATCCATTTCTGCTGTTCTTTTATTCTTCTTAACTGTTAAATATTGATACCATCTCTTGACAAACTCAAACAAAACTCCAATAAAATTAGTCACAAAAATGTTTTTTATGTATATGTTAACATGTTTACAACATTACATTATCAGTTAAAGAAAATCCATTTCCTTGAAGAACAACTAAAACTTAATGTCAAGCTGCCTTTTTTCCTAATGTAAAGGTGCAGTCACTCAAACAAAATTTATTATTAAAAAGTCATAATTAAAAATTATGATGGAATTTTCATACATTTTCCAGAAATGAACATTTGTTCATTGAATTGTCTCAATGGGTGTCTACAGCATGGTGACTGAATTATCTCCATATAGTTGTATAGCAGCAGGGAGGGTGAACCCTACAAAATTTTGCTCGAGTCCTTAACGAAAAATAAAGGTTCCTACAGAGGCTGAAAAAAAAGATCAATAATACTAAACCAGTCTCTAAATATTATTTTTTGTTAAGGACTCGAGCAAAATTTTGTAGGGTTCACCCTCTTTGCTGCTTCTATAGTTGAGTGTTGGGTGATTGCTAACAGTAATAGGCCAGAATATTGTGTGTTGGCTACTTAATCAGTCAATACTATCAGCTCTTAAAGAAACAAGACTTATGACTTGTTTTTAATCAACACATTAGAATATGGCAGTTGCATCATTTAACTATGGCCCTGATACACTGAACACATATGATCTTTGGTTACACTTTCTCAATGGCCAGCTGAAGCAATGGGCACTCTCTATGGAGCATGGTACAGTTGGTTCTGTTAGCTAACTTTAGCTACAGTAATATCTACAGTTTAGAGAATGAAACCTACTGCAATTGTTGCTTAATATTGAATTCTGGGATGACACCTTGAAACAAATCACATGTGGAAAGTGTATATCTGATTGTTGAGGCTCAGTATTAGAAAGAATTATGTATATTGAAACAAACATAAAATATGTTCAAGTTTCTGGACTTACAAGTGAGTATATACGGTATGTATTTAAATTTGAATTATGGGACTAAATAGAGTTTTTTGAAGGTGCTATGGTATTTATATAAGTTTTGAAGAAGAAGATATCATTATATATAAATTTTCTAAATTCTCTCCATAAATTTAATAATTATATGTCTATGATAGACGAATACATCTTTATTAAATGTTAAATTTAAGGGATGAGATTCAGGGTATTTATGACATTATCAGTTATGAACAATGGTGTCAAGTTACATTGCTAGATGAGAAACTGAAACAATGAAGTCAGTATGACAGTTGGATTATGTATTTGTACAGATAATATAAATCAATGACAGCAAGTTTCCTATAATAATTAAATATTTAATTAGTTACGAGTTAGGAATTAATTAGCTCAGTAGGATAAAGTTTACAAGTAATTTACTACTTAGCATAATACTTTTGAAAGTTCTAACATACAGTATCAGTTGAAAAAGTGTGTGTTTGGAGAGCAAATATATGGATTTATTTTGGATTATATAATTTTGATTTTGTGCATTATGGTATGTGTACTAGAGTCAGATAGAGGGTCTGATAATAACACAATCAGACTATAAGATTAGCCCTAGAAAAGGTCTTCATTTAATGCTCTCTCTAAAGTCCACACTGCTCTAATGGCCTAGTGGTTAGAGTGTCCACCTCAGATGCGGGAGGTCGTGGGTTTGTACCCCAGCTGAGTCATACCAAAGACTTATAAAAATGGTACTAATGGCTGCCTCACTTGATGTTCAGCATTAAGAGGTTAGTGTTAGGACTGGATGGCCTGGTGTCAGGATAATGTGACTGGGTGGGATATCATGCTACATTTTTGTGGCATGATGTGTTAGGCATCACTATAAACTGCCACACTGCAGACATTGTAGCAATATCACTGAAAAATGTTAAAGCTACATAAAAAATCAGAATCACACACACACACATACTCTGAAGTCCACAAGGATTGTTTGTAAGTAAGGCGTCAACTATAGTGCATGAGTCAGCATGAAGAACTGGTGTTTTTAAGGTTATATTAAATGTAGTAAAGAAAAGCCCTCTCACTTTTGATTAATATCCCCTAGCACAGTTAAGTCTTCATTAGGCACTACTTAACACTTGCATGACATTTTCCATCAGCATCACTAATAGTGACCTGCAAATGCTGCATTCAATTAGGTCAAACAATATATATATATATATATATATATATATATATATATATATATATATATATATATATATATATATATATATATATACACACACACACACATACAAACGGTAGAACCTGTCTTGCAAGACCACCCCTTTTGCCAAAAAATAATGGTCTCTCAAGACAGGTGGTCTCTTTTAAAATGGTCATACTACTATATAATCAGTAAATCTGTGCATGGAGATTTTGGTCTCTCAAGCCAGGTGGTCTTTCATAGCAGTGGTCTCTCAAGACAGGTTTTACTGTATATGACTTTTATTCTACTGGCCAAAATTAATTTCATGAAATTCAAGACACATGTACAAATTTCTTTGAACTGCAGGGAGTAGACATCAGATAGCCACCATTTTCATGTTAGGTCCAACTAAACATCACAAAAGGTGTTTTAGTAAAACCTCATGTTTATACAACTCAGGAGGAGAGTCAATAACATGATTCTTAAGATGGCTACTATGGTGGCCATACTTGAGCAGCACCATTTTTTTTTTGCCCCACCTGGAAACAGATCACAATTAAAAGTTCCAGTTAAGTATCAATGAAGGTAACCCCAGTCTATTTTTACTGCATTATTTCCTGTCTCCGTTTGGTGGTGACACAAGAGTTAGATTTTTGCATTCTTGGTATGGATTTAAAGGCAATTGTTTATTCTTTAGAATATGAGCTTATGGTGTGGTTGTCTGTTTGTGTTTCAGCGAGTGTACAGGGAGTAATAAGGTCTTGGTAATGATCCAGAAGTGAAACCTGTATTCCATTGCATGTTGGCTTGTTTACAGTCCAGCCTTTCAAACTATGATGGTGAAACTTTGACAATAACATCAACATGAAGTCATCTTTTAAAGTAGTTTAGATTAACATCTGAATTGTATTGATTGTCACACAGTGGAAAGCTCAATACTAAAAAACAAATGTAGAGAAATTAATTGTGTTATGGGTCCACCTAGCAAACAAGTCTTTTCTGTTAAAGAGGAGTATTAAGAAACATTTAAAGATGGCTGAAAAAAAAAACTAGGATAGATCTTTGGGGAGAAAAAGTAAAAAAGGAAAATTTAAAGTTACAGGTATGTATGCATAACCATTAAACAGTACTCAGCACAGTAAATGCTATATCAAAAGCAAAAGTTCTAATGTAAAGATGAAGAATTGTGCAAATATTGTAAGATATACAAAATAAATGTAAGTTACACCAATAAATTTAAAATATACCCTTCCAAATAAATATAAAATATACCCTTCAAAATAATGTAAGATACACCCTACCAAATAAATGCAAGATATACCCTTCTAAATAAATGTAAGATATACCAAATAATGTAAGATATACCCTTCCAAATAAAGGTAAGATATATCCTTACAAATAAATGTAAGATATACCCTGCAAAATAAATGTAATATATACCCTAATAAGATATACCCTTCTAAATAAATGTAAGATATACAAAAAAAAGTAAGGTATACCCTTCCAAATAAATGTAAGGTATACCAAAAATAGGTAAGATATACCCTACGAAATAAATGTAAGATACCACCAAGTAAATGTAATATATATGCTACCAAATAAATGTAAGGTATACCAAGTAAATGTAAGATATACCCTACCAAATAAATGTAAGGTATACTAAAACAGGTAAGATATACCCTACCAAAAAAATGTAAGATATGCCAAGTAAATGTAAGATATACCCTACTAAATAAATGTAAGGTATACCAAATAAATGTAAGATATACCCTTCCAAATAAATGTAAGGTATACCAAATAAATGTAAGATATACCCTTCCAAATAAATTTAAGGTATACCAAATAAATGTAAGATATACCCTACCAAATAAATGTAAGATATACCAAGTAAATGTAAGATATACCCTACCAAATAAATGTAAGGTATACCAAATAAATGTAAGATATATCCTACCAAATAAATGTAAAGTATACCAAGTAAATGTAAGATATACCCTTCCAAATAAATGTAAGATATACCAAATAAATATAAGATATACCCTACCAAATAAATGTAAGATATACCAAGTAAATGTAAGATATACCCTTCCAAATAAATGTAAGCATGAAGCACATCAAAATCTAATATTAAAATGTAAAGATGCTAACATTGTATAAAAGGTATATCAAATATAAAATAAATGATATAGACCATGTTTTTCTGGCACCATTTGGAGTCTGTTGAGAGCATATTGTAAGTTATTTCCAAGTACCATTTTGATTTTACCCATCTCAGACACTGTAGTATTATCTGCATAGAGGTCATTGGAAGAAACTGAAGTTCCAATCTTAAGAGGTAAATCATTAATCAGTATAATGTATAAGAGAGGTCCAGGATAGAGCCCTGTGGTACTCCACAATTAATATTTTTACTTTCAGAAAGCTGAACATTTAAAGATACCTTTTTCACTCTTGCTTAAGTAAGAAGGAAACCAGTTTAGAGCTTTCACTGCATCGACAGATCTTTAGTTTTTCAAGCAAAATGTCATGGTTTACAAGATCAAAAGCTTTATGAAATCAGCCATAATACTGTAGTGCCTTCCATTTCTCCCTGAGCTAATGCTTTCTGCCATTTATCAATATGCAACAATATATTCACTTTCTCTCCCATACTGTTCCCTCATGCATATTAACCCACATGCATTCAATATACATTCAATATGCAATCAGTGTACAAAGACATGGGTTTTATCCTAAATGATGCCTAAAAGGCTAATTTATGAATGGCACTACAACTGTTGGCAATCACATTCCAATCAACAGAATACCACCTTACCTCAGTGATTTGTTCAATACAAGGATTGCCACTCTCCAATAGTTTGTTTAATGTTTTAAAGTCTAGGCAGTTTTCATTCCACAGATTTTGCAACATATGTTTGGCAGGAAAAGATGCAAAAAATGTTTCCCAGACCATAATGATATTTCCCATAATATCCAGGCTCTTCATAGGTTATCAGATTAAAGATTTTGGAAATGGAATCATAAAAGATGATGAAATTTAATATTTTAGAAGTTTTAACACAGTTCAAAGATTTGATTTCTGAACAATTTTAGACTTTATCACTGCCACTATTCATCAAGCTATTAGTATATACTAGGTGCATGTATATTGAATGTACTGATATGTAGGTTCACATGTATGGGTGAGAAAGTGAATATATTGTTACATATGCAAACTAATTTTGCCAATTCTTTCTCATACATCAAAAATAGCTAAACAAATACCACCCCAAAATTACCCAATATATATGGTAAGTGATAAACCGGAACCAGATACAGAAGATAATTCATCCCATGCACTCCTGATTTATTGTTATTGATTTAAACTCAATCTTCATGTCGTCTGCTTTTGATCATACTCCCTTTTTACTGAGGAATAAATCAGTTCAAGATTGCTGCCTGCCAATAATCCAATGCCACTCTGTCTACTCTACACTGGAAATTATGGAAGCTGCTTCAGTTAAAATAAATGGTTTTCTTCCAATACTTCTCATCACTCGAACATTGACCAATGCTATATGTACATGTATTGTAAACATTTAAGTACACATAGCAGGAATTTTTAGAGGTTGTTTTGAAGGCTGAATTAACACAGACCACACTCCAAATCCTATAATTATGTGCAATGTATATTTTCCAAATACAGAAAAAGAGGGACCTATGTCCTCCAAATTCAATACACTCTCCTCTGCTGTCGGTGCACTTCTAGCCCCTCCATGACCCCTTGCCTCTGGTCCTCTCCAAATCATTAAAACTCCTTCTGCAATCGGTCTTATTTTATATTAATTACTCCACTTATAATTAATGTGGGATAAACTGATCAATGTGCTTTTATCTGTTTAAATTCCAAATTTCATCATTTAAAATATTTCTAAAGGAACAAATGTCCCTTGTTGCAAAAATTTCCATTTCTTACAACAAAAATCCCAATTTCTTTCAACAAAAGAGCTCCATTTGCCAAATGCTCACCCTATTCATTTCCCCTGAGTACTATATATCAAAGCTGTATTTGACACTTAAAAATTCAGAAAAGAATAAGGATACTTACATGAAACCATTTGCAAATGCTGGTGACCTTCTTTAAACATCAAATGAGACCAAATATATGTCACAAACAAAACTAAAGTTATACAAGACAAATATGGTATTCATTTTTTTTAAGGAAAAAAGATTTACTACAATGAATATTTTTCTTGGATTCAGGATTCTATTTTTAGTAGTGAGATATATTTTTGTCACAAAGTTTATTTTTTTTTCAAGACAAAGATGTAATACATGAGAAATATCATGTAGTCAGTCTTATTCTGGTAAAAGTGTCAACAAAAGTTAAAATTATTGGTCAGTTTGACCGGCATACTTTCTTTGCATGATTAATGTTTGTAAACAACCTTTTTCATGATTGGTTTTTAAGTGGAGTGACATTGGCCTACGTGTGAAAATTAGCATAGAAAGAGATCACATGACCAATCTCGCAAGACTGCAAATGAGGCATTGGAGTTTTAAATACCCAACCTCAAAGGAACAAGGTGTATTTTTTAATTTGTTGCTAAGATTATTTATTCTTCATCTGAATTTGGATTTAATAATTTATTCCCCTGGAGACTCAACAAGTTGACTTTCTTATAAAAAAATTCTGACAGATATTCAAAGAAATTATTTCCAGAATTATTTGGAAACAAAGCTGTGATTCAAGTGAGGAATTATTGTTATTCATACATTGGACCACATCTGATGTCATCTCCATCCATACATATAATTATGTCGTCGGGATTCAAACCTGGATTCTTATAGGACTATTTAGTGATAGGACTTGTGTTTTCATTCTTAGGATCAAATTTTGGATTATATTTACAGACTGCAAGTCCTATTTACCAGTTTTTACATTGTTGTCTAGGGAAATAAATTATTTTGTTAAAATATACAAAGCTTGTTGGCTTTTACTCTTTTCTTTGTTACTGAGTATGAGTCCTTGTCACGTAACAATAAAAGTGTTGTATTCATAATAGAAAATACATATTCTCTTGATATTTAAAAGTTTTTTCTATTACAAATACTGAATTAATGAATAAAATTATTGCAACAAATGGTCTTCAGATTCAATTTGGTTTTTCTTTAATTCAAACTAAGAACATTTTGAACAAGTGGAATTCGCAGCTTTTTTATAACTTTCTTGTGTTTCACATTTTTGAACATCCCATTAAAATAATGTATCCAAATGTATGGTAAAGTCAGATATTTCTTTAAAGAACAAAATCAATTATAGGCACTAGAGTTTTCTCAATACCAGTCATCCTTCATTACCATATCGTTTACAAAAGCCAACAATATCTAAATGTAGCCAACTAACAGGTGTTATAAGAATTTATAGTTTGTCATAATAGAATTTGTTGCACACAGTGACAACACCCCCACAAAATAAAAGGAATTTTTATTATCACTATGCATAGTCAATGAGAACCATATGTTATATTTCTTCTTGTTGTAGCTATTGTTATTGATCTTCAATTCTTATTTGCAACCAGGCTCTAATAAAATCCACAACTCAGTGTAGGCAAGATTCCAAGACTGCTGAAGTCAGAGCTATCAAAGTAGACTCTTTCAATCAGTTGGGGTTTTCAACTACCTCCACCCCAATGACATAAAGCAAGGATAACAGGTAAAAATTTCATGTACACATAAATGATCCCTATTTGTTGAAATAGTTTCTACGCTTATGTGGGATGGAAAAGTTTTAATTATCCAACAATAATGAAAATGGAAAAACAAAGGTCTGGTTATTAAGAGATAAAGTTAATAACTACACTCCATAGACATGGAATGCTGGATGCTGACAGACAAGGATTAAATTTAAAAATGGATATAAATTTACATGCCTATTGCTAAGTGTGATACGATCATCTTGGCTTTGTTTATTTCAATCAATTAGACAACCACAACAATTAAGCTACCATTCCAAATACCACTTTTACACAAATTTAATAGCTCCAGTCATATAAATGTCAAAACCCAGGTAGATTAAATTGGTTCTTGCCATTAGTAAGTTTGATTTTAATCAGGAAACTTCCATCCTATAAAGAATAACATGCTGACTTTCTAATGAATTACCTGTATTTGAGGAGACCTTTCTTGTAATATATATCCTTTGAGAGATCAAGATTGAAAACTTAAGTCACATATTTTAGGTTGACATGTGTGTGTGTGTGTGTGTGTGTGTGTGTGTGTGTGTGTGTGTGTGTGTGTGTGTGTGTGTGTGTGTGTGTGATTAAGATTTTTAACACAGATTTAAATTTTCTTTAGACATATGACTAATATGTCTAGAGTGTGGCAATTTATAGTTATGTCTAGTGCTGGGGCATCATGCTGCAGATATGTAGCATCATGTCCAAACCAGTCACATTATCCTGACACCAGGCTGACCAGTCCTAACACTAACCTCTTAATGCTGAGACCATGTGAGGCAACCGCTAGTACCATTTTTATAATTCTTTGGTATGACTTGGCCAGGATTCAAACCTTTAACCTTCCACATCCGATGCAGATGCTCTAACCACTTAGGTGACCGGAGAGATGAAAGTCAACATTTAAAATTATCCAAACTACATCGCTGTATAGAATGTAAATATGTAAATCTTTTCCCTTAAATCAATGTCATAAATCAACAGTGATTTTGATTAAGTCATTATTAACAGTGAATCAATGAAAACATCTGTCATAACATTCAAAAGCAAGTCCCTCAAAGGATCCGTTGCTCTACTGCCCATAAATATAAGGAAAACTATTTCTTCTATAACTTTCAACTACTGAAACAATTTCTGACATGCAATAATATGTTCAAATTAGCCACTGTGGCAAACCATACTGGACGTAAGATTGGCACCATTTTCATTTAGGCCCAACTAGACATCACAAGTAGGTTGGTAAAAAGCCTATGTCAATATGACAATCAATTTTAGAGCAGTGGTAATGACAAGATTTTCAAGATGGTTGCCATTGTGGCCATACTGGATGTCAAATTGGCACCATTTCATTTAGTGCCAACAAGACATTATAGCAATGGTGACCATATTTGGACATATTATTGGACAGCTCCATTTTCATTTGAGGCAGTCTTCTTGTGAAACCCCCATTTTAATACGACCTTCCATTCGCACTCAGTAATGACAAGATTTTCAAGACAGAAGCTGTGTCAGCCATAATAATTTTGTCTGATTCATTTCTGAAGTTCTTTATTTAGTAACAGTGGCCATATTTGATGACAGATTGGCACACAAATCTAAAATATCTAGGATACTTTCTGTTAAGACTATTCAGAAATACATATAAATTTATTAAATGGTTGTTCTATTTTTTAGTAATGGCAGCCATACTTGATGTGCAAACTCTAAAGTTCTATATGCAAAGATGCTTTCTGTAAAGTTTTCTCAAATCTATTCATCAGTTTTGGACAAGAAGTCATTTCATGGGATGTCTATTTTGGCTTTTGTATCTTTAGTATCAGTGACTCTATTTGAAGCCAAATTTTGGCATCATTTGTAAAATTTTGAAAAGTTCTTCCTGTCAGATACTTTATGTCAAATCTGAACTACATGTAATTCTATTCATCAATTTTTAATGCCAAGTCATTTAAAGAGTGTGAACTATAAATAATGGCAGCCAAATTCATGGCAGATCAGCAGATTGGTATGATTTTTACTATCATGCCAGTATGCTCTGTTCCAAATTTAATCCAAAAAAATTATGTGTTATTTATAGAAGTTAAAAATATCAATTGTTGATGGATTCAAGACATGATGGACACAAGGCCATACCATACAAAAACTGGATTAATTAAAAGAATTTAATAAAATCAAAGAAATATGAATGTAATTATGTTGAGTTTCAGTCCCTTACTAAGAATGAAAATCAATAAAAAAGAGAAAAGTAAAACAAGAATGGAACTATTTAGTCTTTTAAAATAAAATAGTTTAGCTTTATAGTGGAGGTCTAGACTGATCCATTTCCTGAACATCAGAAGACCAATACCTTCTATGATCAAGGTTTAATCAATGATATGCCTGCCCCATGTTTAACAACCCTCGATGTGAATAATTAACATTTCTGTGCAGAATCCACTTATCTTCTGAAAGTCAAGCGTGTCTTTGACCATTAGCCTTTTGACCCTCAAACTGCGAAGCTTCTTCCTTATGCCAAGCGTAAGCAATCAACAAAGGTCAGTCCGTGTTTGTATTGTCATGATACTGTGAAACCATTTTCTTCTTTTAAGTCATAAAAGACCATGGCCTTTTGGCCCTAAATTCATTCAGCTACTTTTTTCCTTCAAGTGAAGGCCATCCACAATATTTCGTTCAAATATGTTTTGTAAAACTGACATCTTGGTTGGTAAGGGAGATCACTCCATATATGCAAAACATGGTATCATGAAAGAGTCTTTAGGAAGAAAGCACTTAACTTAGTGAAGTCTCTGACTAATGACTAACATTACTTACCTGTCTGATACTAGTTGATGATTACTTTCAGTCATCAAATCATCAACAGTAATCCATCAGAAATCATCCATGTTGATTCTTTAAATACACAAAAAGATTCCCAAATCTTCTGCAAAATACAGAAAGCAACATTTACCCGGAAATAATGATATGTGTAAGTAGTGAAATTAGTGAACGACAACCAATTCTGAGGAGAAACAAAATTACATTAACTTTACATCAAGATGTCGAAAAGCTTTAAATTTTCAGTCCAATAAGGATCAAAGAATACAGTTCAACCACTTAA
The DNA here is from genome assembly GCA_016746295.1 of Potamilus streckersoni. NCBI lineage: Eukaryota > Metazoa > Mollusca > Bivalvia > Unionida > Unionidae > Potamilus > Potamilus streckersoni. The sequence goes on from JAEAOA010000207.1 coordinate 821,092, forward strand.
AAATTAGTATCTTGCAGGCATTCCATAAAAAATGAAAGTTTGAAGAATGGTTGCTATGGAAACTGGGTGTATTGCCTAAAAAAATCTGCATCTTGCAGAAGTTTCATAGAACAGACATATCTTCTGATTTTTTTTCTCCAGAAAACATTAATATTTTGAAACATTCTTGACAAATTTTTCTCTATACAGCTGATGCTCTATTGGCCAAAAATAATTTGCAGGAATTCACAATATGTCCTTTTTTCCCTCTTTCTATGTTGTTAATATTTAAACCATATAAAATATTCCTGATAAACTACAACATACTAAGTTTGGCAACAACACATAAGACCCCTTGTGTAGACAAAATATGTGCACAACAAAAACCTGTCAAAGCCTTTGACCCTAAACCTGACATTACGGATAGGTCTGGGTTTTTTAACAAGAGGAACAAGTGGCCTGAGATTCCTAACATGCTTTGCTAGGTTGTTCTAGAGAATAAGATAAAAATGGGGTTTCCACTTGATTGCTAAGAAACTAAACAAATGTCAGCAGAAGCACTAAGAACAAAGTTTTGATCAAACATATCCTGAGACATTTTTCTATTATATTTTATCAAACCTGGACAAACCATTCTGGAAAAGAAGTTTGAAAATAGGATTACCCAATGGTTGTTATGGAAACTATAGGGGTACCACCTAAAAAAATTGTTGGATAATGTCCTACAAAACATTCCTATCAAGCTATTCCACATTCTAGAGAAGACGAAAATAGGTTTCTGCCTGGTTTCTAATAAGCTACACTGTTGCTAGGAGAGCCACTCCATATAAAATTTTAACAAAAGCATGTCCTAACAACAATCTAACCTAATCTGATTAAAACTGGCTCAGCCATTTTGAAGAAAAATTTGAAAACATTTTCCATCTGGATGCCATTATTGGAGGAGTAAGTCTGGATGCAGTTTTGATAAGCATGTCCCAAGAAAGATTTATACCAAGGATTAACAAAATTTACTCAACCATTCTGATGATGTTGTGAATATAGTTTTCATATTATGGTTGCTATAGAAGCCACACCATTGTATGGGGAACCATCATTGAAATGTTTTTGACAGAGTATGTCCTAAGAAATACTCCTACCATTTTGATCAATTTTAACTCAGCCATTTCAGAGGAGAAGTAAAAACAAAAGGTTTTATATTTGATTGCTATGGAAACTACACTGTTATTAAAGGAGCCACCTTTGATTACAATTTTTGTGGAAACATGTCCTAAAAAATATTTCTGCCAGCTTGATTCAAATTAGATGAGCAGGTTTTGAAAAGATGAAAACTGCAAACCTAGTTTTTGTTGATGGTTTAACAACATTTGTAACATGTATATCCTGCTAGTGAAATTGTAGCTAAAAGTGCCTTTTCCAACTACACACTGAGGCAGGTATTGAACCTTAGTGACCCTTGGATTACAAATCTGATTCTTCACCATCTGAGCTACCATGGCTTCATCTCCAAATCTGGAGGGACAGATGGTAAGTCCACAATAGACACAGTGCCATGCCTTAAGCTCACAATAGACACAGTGCCATGCCTTAAGCTCACAATAGACACAGTGCCATGCCTTAAGCCTACAATATACACAGTGCCATGCCTTCAGCCCACAATAGACACAGTGCCATGCCTTAAGCTCACAATAGACACAGTGCCATGCCTTAAGCTCACAATAGACACAGTGCCATGCCTTAAGCTCACATAATCTTCTACCCAGTGTGCTAAAATATGAAGTTACTGAAATGGCATCATTCAAAGGTTCTTAAGATCTTATCAACGAGCTGGATTTGATAAAATTAAACACTTGTACTTGCTTGTGTTATCATCCTACTGAGCAATTACAGATATAAAAAAAACTAGTCAAGACCTTTTGAGTTCCCATATCATTAACTTAAACTGAAAACCACATGATACTAAATCTTGCAAAATAATAATACTTTATTTTCTGAGGGTGATTAATTTAATCACAAACCATTCTCCCTCAACCCCTCTTAAATACAACAATATGTTGTTGTTGTTGTTATTGTTGTAGGGTTTAACACTATTTTTTCAGCGTAAGATAGGTTATATATGGCGGCCAATATAAATAGTGGAGGAAGAACCCTGGAAAACCCCAGAAAGAACCACCAACCCAGAAGCTCCTGGCAAGCTTTCTCACATAGCCACATTGGCCAAACTTGAGACTAGAACCCAATGGTAAAATGGCAATGATTATAATAGTGAGTGCTTTTCGACCACCTGGCCACTCAGGGCCCCTAACAACCTATTTCATGCTAAAAATAATGTACTAAATGTTAATGTACTAAATGTATCTTCATCATAATACTAAATTATTAATTATGATCTATATTTTCATCATTATAAATACTTTATTAATTATAATCTACATCTTCATCATTATAAATATATTATTATAATCCACATCTTCATCATTATAAATACTTTATTATTAGTTATGATCTGTTATTACATCCTCATGACATCTCTTCTTAAATACTTAATATTTTCTACCAATTTCTATGAAATGCAAGTTTGTTCCACAGAAATGTAGCAGAGTGCTGGAAGCTTTTCTTTAATTGCTCTCTTTATGGATCTGGTGGATGACAGTCTGCATGTGATGTTTATCTCAACTGTTAAAAATCTGAATACAGCTTAAATAAACCCTTTAGGTACAATATTGATGTTTATCAGTAAGGACAATATCTTGCAAAAATCAGTTCTATAATATACTGTAAGCCATTTTTGTTCTGTAAACAATGCTTTCAATGACTAATCAATGGATGCATCTGAAAAAATGACTGCTGCCTTTTTCTAAAGTTTATAAATCCTGTCAAGCTGAGATGAGATTTGGCAAGGTTTCTCAGTTGAATTAAACAATAAACCAGAGCTGGAAGAATAATTTAGGTACTGTAATTTGCAACAAGATTAGGTGTTGGTAATATTTCTTGTCTTTAATTAGTATGACAATTTTTTTATGACTGCTTTGAAAACAATCTAGTCAATATGGTCATCCCATTGGAAATCTATATGGATAGTGTTACCACTCTATGTAAGAGAAAAGAGTGAACACCAACAACATTTGTAAAATTCAAGAAATAATGTATTTCCTTACAAAACAAAGTGAAAATTTAAAAACAAGTTACATTCTGAATTAAATTCCAAAAAGTCCACAGACTTATATTACAAGTCCAAAAGTATAGAACATTCCTAATGAGTGCTAGTGGTTTTCCAAATAAATTAGAATACTTAGTTTCCTGATGTGCCCAGTCTTGAATGTGCTGATGTGCCAACAGTCTTCCTGTATCACAAATATATAATCCAAAATACCTTTGACTGAATTCATGATAATCTAAAACATAGTGATTTAGTCATAAAATCAAAGATCACTTTGTAATACTGATTAATAATTTAAATACATAAATTCTCTGAATATTAACTGAAATGCAACAAAAACTAATCCATGTAAAGACTCATGTAACAGAGATAAAGAATGAGTAATTCTAACATAATCAAACTAAATATAAAAATCTAAGACAATGTTGAGAACCAGGACAAAAGTCAAAAGTTCATTTCTAGAACATTCTAAGTTATAAACAATTTTGTATGGATCCCCTCTACTCTATTATCTTGGTAGAAATTGCCATCAAACTAAACAAAATTCATTTCTGTAAAATTCTAAGACATTTTTCAGCACATGATAGGTTATATAGAAAGTGTAAGAAAATCCAAGAAAAACCAATATTTGAAGCTATTAGCAGGCTTTCTCACATATCCATGTTGGTCATGCCATATCTTAATCAACTTGCAAATGTTTTTATTTTATGTACATCTTAACTTCTTATTATGAATGGACTTTGTATGTAAGACATGCCTTTCCTGAATATATCTGACAAAGTAGAACATCTGGGGTAACAAATCCATACTGCAAAATATATTTACAGAATGAAAAAAACATTTGTACACACCAGATAAAAGATATACAAATATACATTGTGCGTGTTGGTCCACACAGTTCACACTCATTTACTGATTCTATGAATATTTACAGAGAGTAAACTAAACTATGCCATTTATGTGTGTAAACTGTCTCACATGGAATGAGACTAACCAGTATCTCCATGAAAGTCAAATGATAAATGCAATGAGACATGATGTTCATCTAAACTGCATCCAAATTATGTTGAATGGATTTTGAGTTTTGCCAGTTAAACAAAACATCAATCTTAAGATAGTAAAATGCCAATAACTATAACACTATCCACAAGAATGACTGAGTGCATGTTGAGACCACAATCAAAATATTACTGTAAAATGGTTGACCCTGACCCAAACATTATATAAAGGATTAAGGAAATAGAAGCAGGTCAAAACTCGTTAACCAAAACATTAACATAAATTTTAATCTACTATGCCATGAATTATGTTATACAGCTTGTCTGGATGAAAAATGTTTACATCTACTATGCCATGAATTATGTTATACAGCTTGTCTGGATGAAAAATGTTTACATCTACTATGCCATGAATTATGTTATACAGCTTGTCTGGATGAAAAATGTTTACATCTACTATGCCATGAATTATGTTATACAGCTTGTCTGGATGAAAAATGTTTACATCTACTATGCCATGAATTATGTTATACAGCTTGTCTGGATGAAAAATGTTTACATCTACTATGCCATGAATTATGTTATACAGCTTGTCTGGATGAAAAATGTTTACATCTACTATGCCATGAATTATGTTATACAGCTTGTCTGGATGAAAAATGTTTACATCTACTATGCCATGAATTATGTTATACAGCTTGTCTGGATGAAAAATGTTTACATCTACTATGCCATGAATTATGTTATACAGCTTGTCTGGATGAAAAATGTTTACATCTACTATGCCATGAATTATGTTATACAGCTTGTCTGGATGAAAAATGTTTACATCTACTATGCCATGAATTATGTTATACAGCTTGTCTGGATGAAAAATGTTTACATCTACTATGCCATGAATTATGTTATACAGCTTGTCTGGATGAAAAATGTTTACATCTACTATGCCATGAATTATGTTATACAGCTTGTCTGGATGAAAAATGTTTACATCTACTATGCCATGAATTATGTTATACAGCTTGTCTGGATGAAAAATGTTTACATCTACTATGCCATGAATTATGTTATACAGCTTGTCTGGATGAAAAATGTTTACATCTACTATGCCATGAATTATGTTATACAGCTTGTCTGGATGAAAAATGTTTACATCTACTATGCCATGAATTATGTTATACAGCTTGTCTGGATGAAAAATGTTTACATCTACTATGCCATGAATTATGTTATACAGCTTGTCTGGATGAAAAATGTTTACATCTACTATGCCATGAATTATGTTATACAGCTTGTCTGGATGAAAAATGTTTACATCTACTATGCCATGAATTATGTTATACAGCTTGTCTGGATGAAAAATGTTTACATCTACTATGCCATGAATTATGTTATACAGCTTGTCTGGATGAAAAATGTTTACATCTACTATGCCATGAATTATGTTATACAGCTTGTCTGGATGAAAAATGTTTACATCTACTATGCCATGAATTATGTTATACAGCTTGTCTGGATGAAAAATGTTTACATCTACTATGCCATGAATTATGTTATACAGCTTGTCTGGATGAAAAATGTTTACATCTACTATGCCATGAATTATGTTATACAGCTTGTCTGGATGAAAAATGTTTACATCTACTATGCCATGAATTATGTTATACAGCTTGTCTGGATGAAAAATGTTTACATCTACTATGCCATGAATTATGTTATACAGCTTGTCTGGATGAAAAATGTTTACATCTACTATGCCATGAATTATGTTATACAGCTTGTCTGGATGAAAAATGTTTACATCTACTATGCCATGAATTATGTTATACAGCTTGTCTGGATGAAAAATGTTTACATCTACTATGCCATGAATTATGTTATACAGCTTGTCTGGATGAAAAATGTTTACATCTACTATGCCATGAATTATGTTATACAGCTTGTCTGGATGAAAAATGTTTACATCTACTATGCCATGAATTATGTTATACAGCTTGTCTGGATGAAAAATGTTTACATCTACTATGCCATGAATTATGTTATACAGCTTGTCTGGATGAAAAATGTTTACATCTACTATGCCATGAATTATGTTATACAGCTTGTCTGGATGAAAAATGTTTACATCTACTATGCCATGAATTATGTTATACAGCTTGTCTGGATGAAAAATGTTTACATCTACTATGCCATGAATTATGTTATACAGCTTGTCTGGATGAAAAATGTTTACATCTACTATGCCATGAATTATGTTATACAGCTTGTCTGGATGAAAAATGTTTACATCTACTATGCCATGAATTATGTTATACAGCTTGTCTGGATGAAAAATGTTTACATCTACTATGCCATGAATTATGTTATACAGCTTGTCTGGATGAAAAATGTTTACATCTACTATGCCATGAATTATGTTATACAGCTTGTCTGGATGAAAAATGTTTACATCTACTATGCCATGAATTATGTTATACAGCTTGTCTGGATGAAAAATGTTTACATCTACTATGCCATGAATTATGTTATACAGCTTGTCTGGATGAAAAATGTTTACATCTACTATGCCATGAATTATGTTATACAGCTTGTCTGGATGAAAAATGTTTACATCTACTATGCCATGAATTATGTTATACAGCTTGTCTGGATGAAAAATGTTTACATCTACTATGCCATGAATTATGTTATACAGCTTGTCTGGATGAAAAATGTTTACATCTACTATGCCATGAATTATGTTATACAGCTTGTCTGGATGAAAAATGTTTACATCTACTATGCCATGAATTATGTTATACAGCTTGTCTGGATGAAAAATGTTTACATCTACTATGCCATGAATTATGTTATACAGCTTGTCTGGATGAAAAATGTTTACATCTACTATGCCATGAATTATGTTATACAGCTTGTCTGGATGAAAAATGTTTACATCTACTATGCCATGAATTATGTTATACAGCTTGTCTGGATGAAAAATGTTTGACAGAGTAAAGAATAATATCCCAGATTTCTATACAAAAGGGCTTTTGAACCCAAAAATTTAGTTGTAACCTGAAAATATACTACTACTACTACTACTACTACTACTACTACTACTACTACTACTACTACTAATAATAATAATAATAATAATAATAATAATAATAATAATAATATTAATAATAATAATAATAATAATAATAATAATAATAATAATAATAATAATAATAATAATAATAATAATAATAAAGACTTTATTTAGAGAAGGTAACACTATTAGTTACAGAACTAATCTACCTTGAGGATTTCTATCTGTTATGTACAATATCAATTTCAAATTCATTTATGAAATACAACCTTATTTTGTCCCAATTTTTGTTTATCAATCATCATTTTGCATTTTGTACTTGAGCTGTTTTCTTTAAAGAATACATTCATCATTTTATTTGCACTCCTTTTGTAATTTTATTTGCACTCCTTTTGTAATTTTATTTGCACTCCTTTTGTAATTTTATTTGCACTCCTTTTGTAATTTTATTTGCATTCATTTTGTAATTTTATTTGCATTCATTTTGTAATTTTATTTGCACTCCTTTTGTAATTTTATTTGCATTCATTTTGTAATTTTATTTGCATTCATTTTGTAATTTTATTTGCACTCCTTTTGTAATTTTATTTGCACTCATTTTGTAATTTTATTTGCACTCCTTTTGTAATTTTATTTGCACTCCTTTTGTAATTTTATTTGCACTCCTTTTGTAATTTTATTTGCACTCCTTTTGTAATTTTATTTGCATTCATTTTGTAATTTTATTTGCACTCCTTTTGTAATTTTATTTGCACTCCTTTTGTAATTTTATTTGCATTCATTTTGTAATTTTATTTGCACTCCTTTTGTAATTTTATTTGCACTCCTTTTGTAATTTTATTTGCACTCCTTTTGTAATTTTATTTGCATTCATTTTGTAATTTTATTTGCACTCCTTTTGTAATTTTTTTTGCAATCCTTTTGTAATTTTATTTGCACTCATTTTGTAATTTTATTTGCACTCCTTTTGTAATTTTATTTGCACTCCTTTTGTAATTTTATTTGCACTCCTTTTGTAATTTTATTTGCACTCCTTTTGTAATTTTATTTGCACTCCTTTTGTAATTTTATTTGCACTCCTTTTGTAATTTTATTTGCATTCATTTTGTAATTTTATTTGCACTCCTTTTGTAATTTTATTTGCACTTCTTTTGTAATTTTATTTGCACTCCTTTTGTAATTTTATTTGCATTCATTTTGTAATTTTATTTGCACTCCTTTTGTAATTTTATTTGCACTCCTTTTGTAATTTTATTTGCACTCCTTTTCACTTCACTGGTAAATTTACAATCTTCATTGTGCCTCTGAACAATATCCATCATGATATTTAGGAACTATAAACAAATTTAAAAATAAACCTTAACTGAAACCCTAACAAATTTTTTAAGACAATGACTTGAACCCCAAGGTCAAAGCAGCAAGCAAGCTAGTCACAGAATTAATCATCTTAGCCTCAAGTCAAAGGAACAAGCAGAATCTGACATCAGAAAAGAATTAAACCTACTGGTAAATTGATTAGCAATTGATTGCATATCTGCTTCTAATATATATATATATATATATATATATATATATATATAGATGTTTATCATGCTGAAGTACTGTTTGACTAATGTTTGCAATGTGCAACAATCTGTTGTCAGGAACAAGTTTTACAACATGTACTGCCAATTCTGGGAGGCAATTTCTTGTTTATCTGAAGGAAAGTGTTCAGATCAAGCAGAAAGAGAAAAGGATTTTTAGAATGATTTGTCTTAACTTCATAAACATTCATCTGAATCAAATTCCATTGAAAGAATGTGTGAAATAGAAGCAAAATTTTGAAAATTTATCCAAAGCTTTAATGCTGATTTTCTACAAATGTGACTCTGACCCCTAGGTTGACAAGGGCCAGCAAAAGATCTATAAATTATCTTAGCTTCATAGAGAAAACATATTGCAGGTTTCAATCCTGCCATTGGATTAGCCTGTCATTTCTTGACCACAAAATTTATTAAACATGAATGTCATCTTTTATGTATAAGATGGCTACACATGACAGAAAGGCAGATAGAAACATGTCATCACAATTGACAAAGAAAGAAGAAATTAATGAATGGCTATTTATCGTTGAAGGTAAAAAAAGGGAAAAGTTTAGTTACTGCAATAGTATATAACAACTGTCAACATTTAACATCTGCTTAGTCTTTGGGTCAGCCACTGAAATTGACTCTTGCTCACAACTGTATTCATCCAAAATCTTCATTACTTAGGCCTATTTACCAAGTTTGATCACAATTAGATCAGCAATATTCTTTAGACTGGCAACAAAGTCAGGCACTCACATTCAACATCACCTCATTAATAAGGATGAACCTCACACATCATTCAAGATCACCTCATTAATAAGGATGAATCACAGACATCATCCAATATCACCTCATTAATATGAATAAATCAGACATCATTCAAGCATCACCTCATTAATAAGGATAATCACAAACATCATCCAACATAACCTCATTAATATGAATGAATCACAAACATCATCCAACATCACCTCATTAATATGGATGAATCACAAACATCATCCAACATCACCTCATTAATATGGATAAATCAGACATCATTCAAGACCACCTCATTAATAATAATGAATCACAAACATCATCCAACATCACCACATTAATAAGGATGAATCACAAACATCATCCAACATCACCACAAAAATAAGGATGAATCACAAACATCATCCAACATCACCTCATTAATATGGATGAATCACAGATATCATTCAAGATCACCTCATTAATATGGATGAATCACAGATATCATTCAAGATCACCTCATTAATAAGGATGAATCACAAACATCATCCAACATCACCTCATTAATATGGATGAATCACAGATATCATTCAAGATCACCTCATTAATATGGATGAATCACATATATCATTCAAGATCACCTCATTAATATGAATGAATCACAAACATCATTCAAGATCACCTCATTAATATGGATGAATCACAAACATCATCCAACATCACCTCATTAATATGAATGAATCACAAACATCATCCAACATCACCTCATTAATATGAATGAATCACAAACATCATCCAACATCACCTCATTAATATGGATGAATCACAGATATCATTCAAGATCACCTCATTAATATGGATGAATCTCACACATCATTCAAGATCACCTCATTAATATGGATGAATCACAAACATCATCCAAGATCACCTCATTAATATGAATGAATCACAAACATCATTCAAGATCACCTCATTAATATGGATGAAAATCACAAACATCATTCAAGATCACCTCATTAATATGGATGAATCACAAACATCATCCAAGATCACCTCATTAATATGGATGAATCTCACACATCATTCAAGATCACCTCATTAATATGGATGAATCACAAACATCATTCAAGATCACCTCATTAATAAGGATGAATCACAAACATCATCCAAGATCACCTCATTAATATGGATAAATCAGACATCATTCAAGACCACCTCATTAATAAGGATGAATCACAAACATCATCCAACATCACCACATTAATAAGGATGAATCACAAACATCATCCAACATCTTCACATTAATATGGATGAATCACAGATATCATTCAAGATCACCTCATTAATATGGATGAATCACAGATATGATTCAAGATCACCTCATTAATATGGATGAATCACAAACATCATTCAAGATCACCTCATTAATATGAATGAATCACAAACATCATTCAAGATCACCTCATTAATATGGATGAATCACAAACATCATTCAAGATCACCTCATTAATATGAATGAATCACAAACATCATCCAACATAACCTCATTAATATGGATGAATCACAAACATCATCCAATATCACCTCATTAATAAGGATGAATCACAAACATTATCCAAGATCACCTCATTAATATGAATGAATCACAAACATCATTCAAGATCACCTCATTAATATGGATGAATCACAAACATCATTCAAGATCACCTCATTAATATGGATGAATCACAAACATCATCCAAGATCACCTCATTAATATGGATAAATCAGACATCATTCAATACCACCTCATTAATAATAATGAATCACAAACATCATCCAACATCACCACATTAATAAGGATGAATCACAAACATCATCCAATATCACCACAAAAATAAGGATGAATCACAAACATCATCCAACATCACCTCATTAATATGGATGAATCACAGATATCATTCAAGATCACCTCATTAATATGGATGAATCACAGATATCATTCAAGATCACCTCATTAATAAGGATGAATCACAAACATCATCCAACATCACCACAAAAATAAGGATGAATCACAAACATCATCCAACATCACCTCATTAATATGGATGAATCACAGATATCATTCAAGATCACCTCATTAATATGGATGAATCACATATATCATTCAAGATCACCTCATTAATATGGATGAATCACAAACATCATTCAAGATCACCTCATTAATATGGATGAATCACAAACATCATCCAAGATCACCTCATTAATATGGATAAATCAGACATCATTCAATACCACCTCATTAATATGAATGAATCACAAACATCATTCAAGATCACCTCATTAATATGGATGAATCACAAACATCATCCAACATAACCTCATTAATATGAATGAATCACAAACATCATCCAGCATCACCTCATTAATATGAATGAATCACAAACATCATCCAACATCACCTCATTAATATGGATGAATCACAGATATCATTCAAGATCACCTCATTAATATGGATGAATCTCACACATCATTCAAGATCACCTCATTAATATGGATGAATCACAAACATCATCCAAGATCACCTCATTAATATGAATGAATCACAAACATCATTCAAGATCACCTCATTAATATGGATGAATCATAAACATCATTCAAGATCACCTCATTAATATGGATGAATCACAAACATCATCCAAGATCACCTCATTAATATGGATGAATCTCACACATCATTCAAGATCACCTCATTAATATGGATGAATCACAAACATCATTCAAGATCACCTCATTAATAAGGATGAATCACAAACATCATCCAAGATCACCTCATTAATATGGATAAATCAGACATCATTCAAGACCACCTCATTAATAAGGATGAATCACAAACATCATCCAACATCACCACATTAATAAGGATGAATCACAAACATCATCCAACATCTTCACATTAATATGGATGAATCACAGATATCATTCAAGATCACCTCATTAATATGGATGAATCACAAACATCATTCAAGATCACCTCATTAATATGAATGAATCACAAACATCATTCAAGATCACCTCATTAATATGGATGAATCACAAACATCATTCAAGATCACCTCATTAATATGAATGAATCACAAACATCATCCAACATCACCTCATTAATATGAATGAATCACAAACATCATCCAAGATCACCTCATTAATATGGATGAATCACAGATATCATTCAAGATCACCTCATTAATAAAGATGAATCACAAACATCATTCAAGATCACCTCATTAATATGGATGAATCACAAACATCATTCAAGATCACCTCATTAATATGGATGAATCTCACACATCATTTAAGATCACCTCATTAATATGGTTGAATCACAAACATCATTCAAGATCACCTCATTAATAAGGATGAATCACAAACATCATCCAAGATCACCTCATTAATATGGATAAATCAGACATCATTCAAGACCACCTCATTAATAAGAATGAATCACAAACATCATCCAAGATCACCTCATTAATATGGATAAATCAGACATCATTCAAGACCACCTCATTAATAAGAATGAATCACAAACATCATCCAACATAACCTCATTAATATGGATGAATCACAAACATCATCCAAGATCACCTCATTAATATGGATGAATCACAAACATCATTCAAGATCACCTCATTAATATGGATGAATCACAAACATCATTCAAGATCACCTCATTAATAAGGATGAATCACAAACATCATTCAAGATCACCTCATTAATATGGATGAATCACAAACATCATTCAAGATCACCTCATTAATATGGATGAATCACAAACATCATCCAAGATCACCTCATTAATATGGATGAATCACAAACATCATTCAAGATCACCTCATTAATATGGATGAATCACAAACATCATTCAAGATCACCTCATTAATAAGGATGAATCACAAACATCATCCAAGATCACCTCATTAATATGGATGAATCACAAACATCAATCAAGATCACCTCATCAATATGGATGAATCACAAACATCATTCAAGATCACCTCATTAATATGGATGAATCACAAACATCATCCAAGATCACCTCATTAATATGGATGAATCTCACACATCATTCAAGATCACCTCATTAATATGGATGAATCACAAACATCATTCAAGATCACCTCATTAATAAGGATGAATCACAAACATCATCCAAGATCACCTCATTAATATGGATAAATCAGACATCATTCAAGACCACCTCATTAATAAGAATGAATCACAAACATCATCCAACATAACCTCATTAATATGGATGAATCTCAAACATCATCCAACATCACCTCATTAATATGGATGAATCACAAACATCATCCAACATCACCTCATTAATATGGATGAATCACAGATATCATTCAAGATCACCTCATTAATATGGATGAATCTCACACATCATCCAAGATCACCTCATTAATATGGATGAATCACAAACATCATCCAAGATCACCTCATTAATATGGATGAATCACAAACATCATTCAAGATCACCTCATTAATATGGATGAATCACAAACATCATTCAAGATCACCTCATTAATATGGATGAATCACAAACATCATTCAAGATCACCTCATTAATATGGATGAATCACAAACATCATCCAAGATCACCTCATTAATATGGATGAATCACAAACATCATTCAAGATCACCTCATTAATATGGATGAATCACAAACATCATTCAAGATCACCTCATTAATATGGATGAATCACAAACATCATTCAAGATCACCTCATTAATAAGGATGAATCACAAACATCATCCAAGATCACCTCATTAATAAGGATGAATCACAAACATTATCCAAGATCACCTCATTAATATGAATGAATCACAAACATCATTCAAGATCACCTCATTAATATGGATGAATCACAAACATCATTCAAGATCACCTCATTAATATGGATGAATCACAAACATCATCCAAGATCACCTCATTAATATGGATGAATCACAAACATCATTCAAGATCACCTCATTAATATGGATGAATCACAAACATCATCCAAGATCACCTCATTAATATGGATGAATCACAAACATCATCCAAGATCACCTCATTAATATGGATGAATCACAAACATCATTCAAGATCACCTCATTAATATGGATGAATCACAAACATCATTCAAGATCACCTCATTAATATGGATGAATCACAAACATCATTCAAGATCACCTCATTAATATGGATGAATCACAAACATCATCCAAGATCACCTCATTAATATAGATGAATCACAAACATCATTCAAGATCAACTCATTAATAAGGATGAATCACAAACATCATTAACACATGTTAGATTCTGATCATAAAACAGCCAGTTGAGCAAAAAATGAGCGAGTTACAAAATCTTGTTCCAAACAATTTGTTCATATTTTCTTAGCAATTACAATTCAACCATCTGTCTAGATGTTGCCTGGCTTCAGATTTGCTGATAAAGAACTTTTAACCTTCATTTTCTTCTGATTATGGTTCATATATTAATAAACTCTAAGTGATAATTCAACTGGCAATAAATTTAATGCCAATAAATTTTCTGTTCCAACATCACTCTGCATTTTTCTAGATCCATGCCATTAGCTATCACTGACTGCATGGGTTATGTATTACACTGGTTAAATGCATAAATTATGTATTAGACTGGTTAAATGCACGTTACATATGTTATGTGTTGAGACTCTTACAAAGTAACAAGGAAACAAGTAAAGCCAACAAGCTTTGTAAAATTTAACAAAAATAATTTATTTCCCTAGAAAAAGGTATAAATATGAAAAAGGACTTACAGTTTGTGAATCTAATCCAAAAATTAATCCAGGAATTTATAAACTAAAGTCCTATCACTCAAAAGTTCAAAATGAATCAAAGTTTGAATACCAATGAATTTCCAGAATGGAAGGTGATGATATCTTCTATATCCTGCTTTTTGCTATTGTGTCAACAGTTCTTTGTTGAATTTTATGAATCAAGAATAATATTCCGGTCAGTGTATCCCCTAAGGTGCAAAACTGAGGGTTAAAAAAATCCTTTTTTGGTGTCAGAACTGGTGGTCAAATAACAAATGTGGCGGTCAAAATCTCTCTCCCTCTCTCTCTTCATCCTTAGTTCAAAATGCATTTTCAATGCAAGAATCTTAAATGAACTATATTATTAATATTATCATATATCAGTAATTATTATATATACTAAAATGATGAATACCATCAACTACAGTAATTATTTTATATACTAAAAAACCATGAGTACCCTCAATGACAGTAATTATTTATACACTAAAAACCATGAGTGCTATCAATCAATGATTATGTTATACCCTAAAAACCAAGAGTACATTCAATGACAGTAACTACTTGATATGCGAAAAAAAAAGAGTACAGTCAAAATAATTATTTTACACACTAAAAACCAAGAGTGCCATCAATAACTGTAATTATTTTATACACTAAAAACCAAGAGTACCATCACAATAATTATTTTGTACAATAAAAACTAGGAGTACCATTAATGACAGTAATTATTTTATACACAAAAGTATGATCTTTAATTAAACAGTAATTATTCAGTACACTAAAAACCAAGAGTACCATCAATAACAGTAATTATTCAGTACACTAAAAACCAAGAGTACCATCAATAACAGTAATTATTCAGTACACTAAAAACCAAGAGTACCATCAATAACAGTAATTATTCAGTACACTAAAAACCAAGAGTACCATCAATAACAGTAATTATTCAGTACACTAAAAACCAAGAGTACCATCAATAGTACAGTATACACCTGCACCACATTTAAATACTCTTTCATGAATGTACAAATACAGTATGGTGTAAATTATTTTGATTTACCATGACCGAACTCTGACCTTTAGATTCTGAATCCATTTTGCTTAATCACCTTAAGTGTCTTTCAACCACAGTGACACAGGCCTCTGACCCTGTGTCTACAAAACAGATAGAACTTTTCCATACATTCACTGAATACACAAACTTCAATTACAATGCAAATATTAAAAAATTTTCTTCTTTCATTTAAAGTGAAACAAACATTTGTTCTTTTTCAAAGTGACTGAAACCATTGTCCTTTGACCCTAAATTCAAACCAGACTACTTTCTTGCCAAACATGTAAGTCATCCACAAACTCTGGAGAAGGTACATGGTCAAGAAAAAATTTTTATGCAGAAGGCATTTTTCTTCCTGCAGTCACTGTGACCTTTACCTTTCACTTCTGCAAGCTAAGTTTGATATAAGTATGTGATGTACAACTAATGTTACTGTGACAAAACTATCTGCCACCTTTTAGCCCCAGTGTCCTAACTTTCTGACCTTTTGATCCATTATAACTCATCCTTTACCCAAGTGCAAACCACTTATAAAGTTTGGTAACTATATGTCAAAGAATATAGTGCAAGAAAATAATGATGTTGCATTAGAACTTTCATAGGTAGTGGATTTCATGGAGATGTACAACATTACCTAGTGTGTGGTCTTGTTTGCCTTGCCTAAATATATATATATATATATATATATATATATATATATATATATATATATATATATATATATATATATATATAGCTGCATCTCATTTTAGATCATCTGCAGCAGGACAACCAAATTCCATGATATGCACAGATAATTTAACCTTGCATTTTGCACTTGTTTTGGAGTACTTGTATATTCTATTATTACAACTTAATGGTCCTAAACTAAGTAATAGAAAATAGCAAAGAGCAAAACCCATCCAAGTTTGGTAATATTCAATAAATAATTTATTTCCCTAGAATACAAAAGCTAAAAATAAAAAAAAGAACTTACAGAAATGCAAATTAAATCCCAAATAGTCCAAAAGGTTATCACCACACCCAAAGAATAAAGTTCTAATTGAATCCAAGTGTTGTTTGAAATAAAATCCAGCACTAAGGGTTTGATGTGCCTGTTATCTTTAATGTACTAATGTATTAGTAGCCATAAGTGTGATGATATACTAACAATCTTCCAAATAATCATAATAATATATCCAAGGTTTTCTTGTCTGAACTCACTACAATTCCAAATTAATGTTTCTATACAAGAATATTATATAGGAGCACTTTGTATTTCCAGTGAATACTATTTTGAATTAATTTCACCAAAATCAAATGCTGAACACAGCAATACAAATGATTTCTGCTTCTGATGTCATCACAGGAATTAATAATTCTCCAAGAAATAAGATTGTATTAAAAAAAAACTAAGATGATAAAAGAAAAGCCAGGATGTAGGACAAAAGTTCATTTCTATTATAATCCAATTTGCAGACAAGACAAGTTCTGTTACTAAAATTATAATGCAGAATGTGGCAAACATCAGGTACCACAGGTTTTTCCATGTGGAATGTAAATGTCTCTGACTCAAACCAAAATAAAAATTTAAATGATAATGATCCTAATATTTAACCCACACTCATAGAGAAAATATTTGACATGTATTATTTCTTTGCAAAAATTGAAGTTACTGGTCAGATAAGCAATGAACTTGATTTTGGACAAGGTCAAGTCCAAAATAAAATTATGTATATAATCTAGGAGAACAAAAAAAACCAATACAAATTAAATGTACATAACTATATGTGCTGGCAAAATGATTCTGAGATCTTATCAGGCATTATCTACCTTACAGTCATCAGTTTACTATAGCCACAGTGGTCAGCACAAGCTAATTTTGCAATATTATTAAATTCTATTTCTAATTGCTTTCCTCTGTCAAAAATATCACTTGAATTTACCATATCAGCTTTTGTTCAAAAGAGTCTTATGAGAAAAAGGGTGGAGCTATCATAATTTCATTAATAGAATGTTTTTTTTGATCTGTCAATTGTGAATTCTGAATTTACTATCATGAACAATGAATTTGGAATTTTAACAATTCATATGGTTAGAGGAACCACACCCACCTTCTACTATAAGCTCGTTTTCAGAACACAAAACAACAGGAAAAGTATGACATCAGTATCATAACATCTGGTGAATGTTTTGGCATATATTGATTGAAAGTAGTTATTATGCTTTTGCTCAAAATAATGAACAGTAAGAACATTTTCTTATTTAATACCAAGTGACCAGATGGCAACAAAAATTTCTAGACTCTAAACTGCTGCATTTCATATGGTATACCTTCCTTACAACACATTCTTTAGTTAAAACTACTCCCTGTCAAGCCTATACATCATTTCATCCAAAACTCAGCAGAAAACTAACTTGTATGCAGTTTTCGTAATATCACACTTATTTATTTGCAGTTTTTGTAGTATCACACTTATTGATCTGCAGTTTTCAAAGTATCACACTTATTGATCTGCAATTTTCATAGTATCACACTTATTGATCTGCAGTTTTCATAGTATCACACTTATTGATCTGCAGTTTTCATAGTATCACACTCATTGATCTGCAGTTTTCCTATCACATTTATTAATCTGTAGTTTTTGTAGTATCAAAATTATATATCTGCAGTTTTCCTATTACACTTATTGATCTGCAGTTTTCCTATCACACTTATTGATCTGCAGTTTTCCTATCACACTTATTGATCTGCAGTTCACTTGTACAAACAAGCTGATTTTAGGACTGCTCCAACTGTGTCAATGGGATTTTCTTTAGGAAATGGAAAATTACTTACCATATTTGTCTTATGATAAACCCCACCCCATTTTACAAAAAGAAAATAGTTTCAAGGCCACCACCCAATTTAAATCCATATAAGCAGCTAATTTTAAGATTTTACAACTTTCTCTCAAATAGTAAATTTCTACAGAAGTCTATAGTTTCAAATTGAGAGGTTATTTGTAACAGGTCATACTGATGTATTCCAGTAGAGTTCCCAATAGCCATTGAAAAGTACAATTAAACTCCATCATACATATATACTTCACACCACTGTGGTCATGTTTTCAATTCCCATCTCTGATATGCAAGGTATTAATGTGACCCATTGCCCAGTATATTCCTATTAACAGCCCATTAACACCTTTGACTTTTAAAGGTCAGCACAGTCCTCCTGGAATTCATTAAGTTTAAGTTGGAAACTTTAACAAAATTATTCCGTAGGTATGTAAGTTAATCATGTGGATTCTGGTTTAACATCTTCCTCCTCCAAATTTTCAATCCATCAAGTACTCACAGTATGGGGGTGGGGCTGGAGTGTAGTTATCATAACAATTTACACAATCAAAATGTAAATTGTTACTGAGTTTGCTTTGGTCTGGTTTAGTGTTTTATGGCAAAGCAACACTGCAGAAAAGTGGCTTGCTGAAGGAAGAGTGATATCTGGTGATCCAGACTGATCCAATGGCAGAATTCATACCCAAACCCTTTTGGACAGTACAGCCTGTTAACCCTTCAGCTACACTGAATCCTGCCAGCATCAGTCACCTCTTAAAATATCATGAAAGGCACATTAGACATGTTCTACATTCATAAGCCTGCAGGGTTTTTTCATGTACTGTTATTGAGGGAATGAATTTTCTTAAATATTCAACTTTACTTCAAATAGTTAATATATTATTTTCATTTTGGTTTTTTTAATCACTGTTTGTCACAACTGAAATCTCTGCACCCCTATTTTAACCTCGGCTTATTTCTCTTTGTGACTGGAAACAAAACTAATGATGTTTAGAAAGTGTTGCTAATATGACACTTATGATGCAGCAAATATGATGCAGCAAAATAATATCATTTTCCTTAAAGGGTCTTTTTTGTGTTTAAATTTCTATCCATCTGTAGCATTTCAAATATTCATAACAAACTGAATGATTCTTGATGGGGGTTTGTAACCACATAGCAACTGTGAGCAAGTGAGAGCAGAATTGAGCACGCTCTGTAAGGCCTTCTGTGGCAAATATTTAACAATGTATTGCATAAGTGATGATGATTAAAACCAAACAAGTCTAATAAAAAAAAATTAAAATATTCTTCCAGTACCAACATTGAATGGCACCATATTTACAGTTTCTCATGCAAGTAATGTGTCAGACACAGACTTTTTGGCAGTTAGATCACTTGAGAGCTTCTTCCTTCATTAACTTTTTCCTTATCGTTAAGTATTGTTCGCTGTAATCAGGGGTCATACCAGTAATTGTGCTTTGCAAAATATCCATACATAACCATGCATTACTCTTTATACTTGGTTTTTTCCATCTTTAATTAACACTAATATTTCTTTCTTTCAAATTAACCTTGTTATACACATAGATTTCTACCAACAACTTTCATCCTATTTATTCCACAGTGATGGTTCTTGACCATTCATGGAAAGGACATGGTCACTGTGATTAAGAATCCTTTCCCTCTGTGATTGTATTAGAGGAAAATGATCCCCAATATGTATACACACAAAATAAAGCAAACTTAAGTTTATAAGAAAAATCTCTGATAGATATCATGTATATTCATAGCTTGAGCCCATCTGCAAATGCACAGACCCAGATCTGCCCAAGTATTATGCAACATCATACGAGGTCTATATTGCTTACAGTTGGACCAAACATATATATAAGTATATACGGTATTTTTCATCTTTGTCAATTTGTTCAGATATGATCCAGTCTCAGAATTATACCATGGAGATGTGAAAATTTTAAACAGTGGGCAAATGAAAGAAAAAAAATTAACATCTTGTACTTTTTATTCAAAAGTTTCATATGACAACAAATGCATGTTTATATATGAATAGCTCTTTATAACTAAAACAAGCATGGTATATGCTATAAAAATATAAATAATACAAGTAATACTAATGTGCAAAAGGCCATCATGACATTATTATTGTAACTATACTATTATTATTATTATTATTATTATTATTATTATTATTATTATTGTTGTTACTGTTGAAATATATTGTTATCAGTATTTGTTCAAAATATAAATCAAAATTCTAAGCAAATTGGAAATTATCACTCAAAGTGGTATACTATATGTAAGTTCTCATATTCAATGTACATGATACAAACAGTAATGCACACACCAGTATCTCAAACCAATGTGAATGAAATTAAAAACCAGATCAACTGCTCCAGTGGCCCAAGTTGTTAGAGCATCTCCCACAAATTTGGTAGGTCACAGTTCAAACCAATGACTTATAAAAATGTTTCTAGCTTAGACTGCCATGCTTGCCATTCAGCATTAAAAGGATTGTGATAGGACTGGTCTACCTGGTGTCAGGATAATGTCACTGGGTAGGACAAGATGTTATATGTTTGTGGCATGATGCCCCAGTGCTACATGTCACTATAAACTGACACACTGCAGACATGATAGGATATCACTAAAATTGTTGAAGCTACATCAAAAATGTAAAAAAAACACTCATAAATTCCATATTTCACATGCTTGTACAAAAACTGTAACACAAATTTATGTACTACATAAAACTTTGTGTCCATATTCTCTAATCTGACATCTGTGTCATGTAACTAGGCATCTTTTTCTCGACTTCTCTTCATTTTTACTTTTATTCTGCTCACCACAGAAATGCCAAGTTAATGGGCAGTAACTGAAGTCTGACATAAAAAAAGATAGATAAATTGTTAGTTTACCTAGTCTGTTCAAATGTTTCCCAATCCTTCTCAGACCATTTAATTGCCTTGCTGCCCTGCTTACAGGCATTTGATATAAGACTATTAAAATTAAGCTTAAAGTCAAGAGTGACACCTAATAGTTTAATCTCATGGTCACATGTTAATTCTATACCATTTAAATTAAATGTCACCTTTTTATCATGAGTTTTTTGGCACCAACAGCAATAGCTGGGAATGTTTCTGAGTTTACCTGCATTTTATTTACAGAAAACCATCTTGTTATGGATTTACTATCTTCCTGCTGAGATGTAATAACTTTTGCCAAGGATTTGTCAGACTAAGATAAAACATTATCATCTAAATAGATATAATCTTTGACACGTCATCAATAAAAATATTAAAGTGGATTGGTCCCAAAATGAATCCTTGAGAAACACCTTTGATAGTATCTAAAATGCTACTAATATTCTGACAAAGTCTGACACAGTTTTTTTATTAGACAAATAGCTATTTAACATATCAATTGATGACTGAGACACTGACCATAAGCCTTCAGTTAAAGTAATAATAAATATTGTGGTAGGCAATCAAAAGCCTAAGAAAATCTATACTCATTACTATCAAGTACTTTTTTTCCAATCTTCAGTCACACATAGAAGAGTCAACTGACATCCTATTCCAGACTTACAAGCACCTAAAAGAGGGTTGAAGATACTTTCAAAATATTTGACCAATTGAGATTCAATAGCAGTTTCAATTTTTTTTATTATAGTTGGGAATACACTAACTAGTCTCCTTCTCTTTTCTTATGGACTGGAACAACCTTTGCTACTTTTAAAAGGCCAGGAAAAGTTGAGGGTGCTGTTGATAAATTAACAAGATTGGTTAGGGATTTATTACATTGTAAATCATTTAAATACTGCTGTAGAAGAGTACATCAGGCAAATTTACTACCTTAGATATGGATTGGCTCCCTAAATTAAAGCATTGTAATACAAACAAGGCAACAAAATGCAGAAAATACAATGTTGGAACCAAAATAATTAACCTTATTCTTACTAAGGGTGCACCCAAATGGAAAATTATAAACTGAAAAGCAATAGAACCAATACTTCCTCACTATAAACCCCTTCATTAAAAGTTTTTGTTATACAGTGAGTATGATTATAAATTTTATTTCTGCGATACAATTATCATGTACTTCATTTTATAAGTTGGCCTCACTATAACGCATATAATCAATGGCTCCCATGGACAGCTTTATAATAAGGGAGTACTATAAAAATTCATTGTAAGTCAGCCTCACTATACGGTAATACAATCAATGGCATCCACGGACAGAGTTATAATAAGGTAAAATTAGGTAAAACAAAATTTATATATACTTTGGAGCTATAAAAAAACATGCTCATCACATAATGTTAAAACTAGTTTTTGATGGATGCATCTTTAAGGACCGTAACCAAGACACAACTCTGAACTACACAAACCTTGATCATTGAATATATCAAAAGATGAGGATCTCAACTATTTGTCTGAAACTGTACACAGAACAAACTACAATGTTGTTCTTGTTGCTGACATTATCATTGTGGGTTTAATGCCATTTCATATGGGTGAAATGATTCACTGATATAATGATGCACTGATACTTTTGCTGAAACAATACACACATCTATCTATACAAGAGACAGTGAATCAATACAGAATAATACTTATTATATGCAAGCAATTTTAGTCTCTGACAGTCATGAAAAATGATTATTAGTTTGCCTTGTTATTCTTTAAATTTAGCCTTTATCTGAAACAGTATTTGCAGTTACAGGCACTCATTTTTATTAGTAAAAAATTAAAAAGAAAGTGCTTGCTCAGTCTGCAACTTTACAAAAAAGTGACATGGCTCATAATCTGCCTCCCCACACACAAAAACACACAACCTTCCATGCTAATTATCTTAACCCAGCAGCATATTCAGTGTTCAGGATACATTCCAAACATGCTCCATATGTATATTGATGTACTTTACTCTTCACTTAATGACCACTTTTATGCAAAGTTTAATTGCATTATCTACTTTGGTCGATTTGAAAGGTTCACTACTGGTGTGCCATGCTGCGAAATTTGTTACAATGAAATCTCGCTGGTGGTTATTGCTTGTTTCGGTACAGGTCAAATAATAACTACCAATCAGGAATTAGTGTAACTTATTTCCCCCGAGTGACAAACAGGAAGTATTGGCAAAATAAATAAACAGAGATGCTGCCAGGGTGTGCAATTGCAAGAACTGAACAAAATGTAACAAATTTGTACACTTGGAGAACAATGATGCATGAAAATTCCCACAAATTAGTTGAAAGCTTGGCAAAGTACACAATTCTTATTTATTCATCAAGCATGACATGAAAGGTGGTTAAACTAAATTTGATTGGCACATGCATTGTACCTTGAAATAAGCATTATGGCATTTGTTTTAACCTTCCATGAAGGAAGTTTTACAAAATGAGTGTTTAAAATATTGGTTACCTGGAATACCCAAAATGTCTGACACCCAGTGTTTCATTATGCTTTTGTTCAGCAAATACTGGCTGATGAAGACAATAATTTTTATAGTTTTGAAGTATATCAGATAATTAGAGCTGGGAAATTGTTAAAGGAGATACCAGTGAGTGATTTTGAGCCCAAAAATAGTGTTAAATATGAGTTAAATGTACATGCTGGATGTATACAAATATATGGCATGATGGTCAATATCCATTTCAATGGCATTTTGAAATTAAATGTAGAAAAGTCAGAATACTGAGCCTAATTAAAATACTGACAATAGAAAAGTGGAATCAATTTTCATTATTTTTTAATCAGTCAATTTAGCCCTGTGGATCATAAACTACAAAACCATACATCCTTACCAGGGTTAAAATAAGCTGAATAAATAGGGATAAAAAAATGATATTAAAAAGTAAAGACATTTGTTTGGATACAACCGTCTGCACAAGCAGACTATGGAAATAATGGACTAGAAACCCAAATACAGGATTATTGAACAAATAACAAATAGCAGTCAGTAAACCATTGATTCAACAAAGTTTATGCTGGTGAATATTCCTATTTTGGAGCAGATGTATCCAAAAGATAATATCTATGAACTCTTGAAAATTGTATGTAACAGCCATCAAGATCAGTTTCCCAATATCTTCAAGCTGACAAAACTAGCTATGCATATGCACCTTCAAAAGGAAGCGCAGTAAAATAATTGTACACAGACAAGGAACTGAGTATTCTCAGAAATAATTAAGAAGCCAATACTTGTACAACTAGATGTGACACCTGAAGAGAGCTAATCTCCTCTGAGCTTATAGAAAGTGCAGCTGGAATAGAGAGAAGAATATTGAAGTGTTAGTTAAATATTGTACTATGACTGTTTCCTCCTCCACCTTTTCTACTCCCCCTTATTTTGGTGACAAAGGGCTAAGTCCCCTTTCAGATCAAATCCTGGCAGCATCTCTCCAGAAATTTTACATGGGGAAAAACTTGGGAATTTCTCTTTGTATGCAGAGAATGAAGGTCCTGATAAAATAAACAAAATTAGCACCTAATCAGCAAGAGGTCAGATTTCAAACTGCTCAAGATGATCACCTGGTGTTAATGTTAAAAAAAATAATAGAATAGGACTGGGTGTTGTCAATAGTTTTCCTTCTTCACTAACACATTCAAGTATCTGTAACTAACCAGAAGTCTTTTGCAACATTCCCTGAATTTATTCCAATTGAGATTTTCTTTGCATGAAGAAACATATTTTTTTTTCTCTTTTGAAGATAACACTGTAATGTCCTCCAAGTTTAAGTGAGACATGAGATTGGTAATAAGATGTTTTCAACACATTCATGTTATGCAAAACATTGGGCCTGGTTGCTAAATTGAGTTACATCGAGCCACACTAATTAATGGAATAAAACTCACTGACAACCAACAGGTAGCCTGTTTCAAAATATTTTTGTTTTCTTGTCATTTATGAGAATTGTATACAAATAGATGGTGTCTCTATAATCTGCATGCTGGAAATACAACCAATATGTCCACATACATAAAAAGGCACCAACCACCTTCCAAAGATGGAAAGATCATCAGGCAATATGTGTATTCATATATATCATATCACAAGCTGTGTATCATAAATCATATTGATACATTAGCACAGGTTTTATGCAACACCCCTTAATTTTCCAGCAATTATATGATATACTGAGTATAGCTGGTGGATGACGAAAATGGGGGAAAGTCTGGAAGAACCCCAATCCCCATGGGAAACTTCTGGCATGCTTCTCACTTACCTAGATTGGACAAGCTTCTGGCATGCTTCTCACTTACCTAGATTGGACAAGCTTCTGGCATGCTTCTCACTTACCTAGATTGGACAAGCTTCTAGGATGCTTCTCACTTACCTAGATTGGACAAACTAAGCCTCAAACCCATGTGGAAAAAGGCAAGTGCTTTATGCCACTCTGTCACTCAAAGCCCCAAAACAAAGAGCATAAATCTAAAATCTACTTGTGCATTACTATGACAGCAGATCCTGATTAAGACTGTTTGCTTCTTATATATAAATCTATTCTAGAAATGAAAAACTAAAGTTAAATTCTTCAAGTCTTTTTTACCATGTGGCAAATTTCAACAAAACTTAAGAATTTAATGAAGAAATAGAGATTGCTCTTGACAATATGTTTTGTCGACTTTGCAGCATCATATTTAGAAATTAGTGAGAAGCCAGTAATCCAATGTCTTATATTTAGTAAAGATAACAGAGATGACAAATACAGTAAAGCAAGACTGCCTTTATACAACATTTCAACTCATTTCAACCCATACTTCAAAAAATGTATTTTTTTAAAGTATATAAAATGCTATGTGTAGTTTAAGTGGCTCCTTAAAATTATCCATAAAATCAAGACCAATCAAATAAAAATAAATGAAGTGTTTCAAATTTCATAGTTAAAAAAAAACAATTTCAATCAGGCATAAATAGACAATTTTGACTTATTATCAGTACTCCTTTTACCAAGAATCACTTGCAGTAAATTTGAAACAAACCATGATTTGAGAATATCATGCAAAGCAAAAATTTATCAAATCTTGCTTTCTAGTCCATGTCTAGCAGACTCTTAAAAATATTGAAAGAAAGAGTATGCATCTTAATGAATCTGATGTCTAATACTAATAGTTGTGCTTACAAACAAAATGAAATTAAAATCTGGACTGCTCATGACATTTAAAAACTGAAATTCTTTTTTGTAGAATTCTTTTCTAATAATTGGAAAAATCTATATGGGCCACACAGGCAAAACAAAGGCAAGACAAGAAAGCATAAACAAATCTATAGGGCCTAATTTTAACAATATTTTATGGATCCCGAGGCACAAATATCAACTACAGAATGCATATTCAAACTGATAAGACTTTCTGTAACTGGTTTGCTCAAGTCTCTACAAAAAAAATCAATTCATCCCTGTGGGGAAAATTGATTTCTTCCTTTACAGAGATGGTGAATTGAGATCATGAGCACAAATTATGACAAACTGACAGCAATAAATTAATTTATCAATATTAAAATTCCCCCTCTTAAAACTCTCACATCTACAAAAATCTTGTGAGAAAGATACAAATAATGTCATCTGGACTTTTATAGAATCCAATTTTATATCATCATGTACAATTTTCCAGTTGTGCAAACAAAATTTTCCATGTTGACAACAAATGTCATAAGCATGCAAAACAAACCAGAGCCCACATTTAGCAAGGATAATTTTGGAGTAATTTGGAATGAAGCCGGAGCTAATCACTTGGAAACACTGATCAATTGGTAATACAATTTTCAAGAGTCAAACACTGAAATAAGGCCTTTTTATGTTCTCTGTCATCAAACTTTGGTAGTATGGCAATAATAATTGTTGTCATTGTTGTAGGGTTTAATGCCATTTTTCAGCACAAGATAGGCTATATACATGGCAGCCAGTATGAATGGTGAAGGTAGAACCAGGTAAAATGATGGAAAGAACAACCATACCACAAGAAGCTACTGACAAGCTTTCTCATGTACCCACACTGGCCAAGTCCATGACTCGTACCCATGCAGACAGAGGTGAGATGGCAGTGATCCATAATGGTGAAAGCTTTTGACCACTTGGCCACTCAGGGTCCCCAGTAATAATAATAATAACAACAACAACAACAACAACAACAACAATAATAATAATAATAATAATAATAATAATAATAATAATAATAATAATAATAATAATAATAATAATGATGATCATGATGATCATGATGATGATGATGATGATGATGATAATAATAATAATAATAATAATAATAATTACAAACATAATAACAACAACAACATATGTAATAACAATAATGGGCTTAATTCATTTAATTACATTTTAGGTTGTCTTATGTGAGGCACTCTGCGACATACAGTATTAAATACATGAAGACAATATTTCAATGAAAGAAAGAACTACTGAACACTGTATTACTTCTAGTTTAAAGTTACACAAAGATTAAAATGTGCATAATATATCTACTTCTACATCATTGTTTCATGTCTGTACAATATTTATGCATACACAAAGAAGAAACTGCCACAACATTTTATGCTCAGATAATTGAAACATCTGATGTTAAGACAAGTGAAACAAAAATCTTAACGTTTTATGATTACATCCTTATTTCTAATTAAAGTTATTGGGACTTTTGGACTTTGAGGTTGAGATTGATGTTAAGATTGGATTTCTTCCTCTCTGTACAGTGTCTGAAATGGTGGATTTGGACCAGCAATGTTCAAAATGTAGGGGAGGGGTAGTCTAGAGGGGAAAATTAGGGGTCCAGGTGATAAAAGCAGGAGTACAACAGTGGGCCAATTTATTATTCATTTAATAAACCCCTGACTCATTTGATCAACTCGTGCATTATAAAATACATTTGACCTTGGATTCAGCAACTTTGTACATGCACAGAAATCAAAAGTCTGATTATCTCAATATCGTATTTTTTATAATGATTGGCATTTTAAATAAAAATGTTTAACAGACTGATAATGGAGAGCTGTAGTCTGTAGAAATTGGTTATACATTCGTTTGCTATCTACATTCAGTACCTGACTAAGGACACTGATCAGTAAACAATGCAATACATAGCCAATATTTCTCTGCAAGAGTAGATTAAATATTCGGATTATTATCAGTAGAAGTTAACATGCTTATCTTGAGCTGAGTGTAGGACATTGGTATCCCCATGGATGATCCTGTTGTTCCTGATGTTTAACATTTTTTTAATTATAATTTTACTAACAAACATTATCTTGTTGACAACTTAAAATTATCTAGAAGTGAACTTCTGACCCTCATCCTCATCTATTACTGTCTTAGTTTTTTTTCTATATAATGTTGTTATTTTGCAAAATTGCTCATTCTTGCAGGAACGTCTTTAGCATAATCAGTCTTATTGTTGTTTTCAGTATTTCATTTAGGTAGAATTATTTATTCAAATTATTATTCACAAAGCACTCATCAATAATATTCTTGGACAGAAACATTAAACTGGAATTAATTCAGACAAGAACATTTATGAATATTATTGTGAAACATCAAAAGGCTGTTAGTACATCATCAAACTCAAGGCTATTGACACATTACCACATTCAAGACTACAGGCACATCAGCACATTCAATATTGGAACTTCCTTGGAATACTAACAGAATTTAGTTGAAACTTTATCCATTTGGACTTGTGATAACAATAATTTAAGTTCTTCATTAATTTTCACTTTTGTATTCACGAGAAATAAATTATGTAAGCTATGGATATTAATTACTTGTTGAATTTTACAAAACTTGTTGGTTTTTGCTCTTCCCTGTTATTTAGTTTAAGACCATAGAGTTATAACACATTATAATGCTTAGTTATGGGATTCACTGGAACAATGCTCCTTACTGTCAAACAATGCATTATCTCACTACAAATTGGGTAGTCATGCAATAGCCAGGAAACAATGTGAAAAAGGTCTACTTCGAATTATGCATGATTATGAAATATTTTACATTATGTCTCAAGGATTCACAAACAATACAAAATGTGACCTATTTTTACTCCCACAAGGACCTAAAACAATTGCAGTTTAAGACAGTTAATACACATTGACTTTATCTCTACTCATTCAAAAGATCAGCCAGATAAGCTCAACTGAAACAAAATAGAAACAATCTGCACCTTCTTATTACATGTCATTGATGTGGTTCAGCTGAGGATGATCATAGGAAAGACACCTTACAAAAGGCCAGAGTTGTTGTGTATACAAAAAATCTAATTTTCCACAAAGAGACATTAGTAAGAAAGTCTGATCATTTATTGGTCATGAACTGATAAGCTATTTGTGGACAGGATTTCCACTACAAGTAGGACAAAGAACTTATTTTGATGCTACATAAAAGAATATCTAGAAGTCATAACCTTGTAAGACTCATGTGCACATGGGAACTATAGCCATGGGCCCTTCCCAAGGATATATCAGGGACGCTTATCCAGACTACCCCTGGGATCAAACATGCAATCATTTCATTACACAGCTAATGCTAAACCAACTGAACTACCAACTCTCCATGAGTTGGCATGGAGAGATAAAGATGCACTTGTATTATGCCATATGTTTATTATTTCAACAAACGATTCTTCTTCCTGCCTAGTATACTATTTGTATTACAATTGTTTTTGGCAAACTTTATCCTTGCTTAGCAATATACAGCTACTACTGTGATATAAATTGTTTCCTCTGCAAAGACTTGATGGGACCAGTCCTACAATTTAACCTTAAACAGGGTTGTATTGTAATAGTGAAATAAAAAAACAAAAAATTTTTAAAAAAATAATTCAATGATGTGAAATTATGTTATAATTGATTTTCATGAACCTAGAAATAATAAAAAGGGAAATAAATGTAGTTAAGATAAAATAAAAATTAATCAGCTTAATGGGAACCATGACAACCACCTTTTAAGATGACACAATATGTTGAGAGGGACCACTGTAGATAATTTTGAAAACTCTGTTTTAATGATACAAGGTTAATATTAAACCACAAATAATCTCAAAAGATTTTATTCCCCTGTACATTAAATTGAAAGGGTATCTTGAATTGTGTTCTTACTATAAATAAAATTTTCTGTTTCATCAGCAACTTTAAAGCATAATGAGAAACTGCCTAATTATAATATTACAAGTTCCCACTTCTTTAAATACAATAGACTTCTACAGCACAAGTCTATTTCTTTTGAATGTTTAACACTTGATAGGTATATTGAAGTAAAATTACAATATATATATATATATATATATATATATATATATATATATATATATATATATATATATATATATATATATATATATATATATATATATATATGGGAGTCTCTTGTGGTTTAAGATATTCAAACCAGTGTGGAATCAACTTGGACTACCATGTATACTAACCCATAAGTCCAAATGCAAACAAGCCAAATGACCATGATATGCTGTCACATAAAGTCCTGGCAGATCAGGATCTGTACTCCAAAAAAGTATGCAGATCTGCTGCTGCATTATGTGATGGTAAATCTGGTCTGCAGAGATTGCAAATACCATCAGCATCTACATGCATGTGATATGTTCATCAAGTAACTTTGCTGAATCTTAACCTTAAAATTGGTCTTCAACAGTAAGTCTTAAAGTTTAAAAGTCTTGAAGATATAAACTGAAAACTGACCCTACCTATCATATTCACACTGGATCAAATAAATCGAAAAAAGTCCCCCGGAGATAAGTGGGGGGGATATCCTGAAACATCAAACCTAAGAACTTGCCCTAACGACCACTATTTTCCACAACTATATTTTCATTCCCTTCAATTCAATTTCATGTACGACTTTGTTTCTCTAAAGTTTGTTATCCCTATTCCAGGCATAATAACTTTTATCAGCTTTATACAAATTGAATACGGTCTTCGCAAAGCATTCGGTTGCAATGTTTCCATACCATTTTAAATAGTGCAGACCGTCTGCACCAATCTTAAATCAGCAACAAGTGAGCATGAAAACTGCTGCAACGATTTAACTACTGGGTTTCGTTTCTTATATCTAATTAAACTTATTCAAGAATGACGACTGATGTTTTCTTTATATACTGAATAAAATCATCACACTGTTAAACGTAAAACTAATTTATTTTCTTTCCTTTCAACTGCAAAGAAACCAATGGTAACAACTGATACGTCACTGGTTCCTGACTTCTATTGTGTACAGCAGAACATGCAATTGAGAGGTTATTTGCAACGTGTTAATAAATACAAACTTTACAAATAAAATACACAAACAAAATCATGAAATTATCAATAAAATTTAGTACACGTTCAGCTTACCTGAGTTCTTCAATCCTTATGCATCGATGAAATTACAAATCACTGTACAGACGTATTTATTCCAGCGCTACGAGCCGGTTTTGACGAGAAACATTAAATCGATATGCAACGGGAGACAATCCATTCCTTTCTCAGCTTCACCACGTGTGCACGTGACAAGTTAGTACCCGCACATGTAAATTTCACATTAAGTAACTACATTTATTGATCTTGAAATACAAGATATTAAACCAGTGCAAGCGAGGGTATACATCTAATTTCGAAAAATATGTTGAATATACAAATATCATTTCATACATTGGGTGAAATTATACTTCAAAAAGATTCGTCTTTATTGTATTCGAAACCAAATACTTGTCCCTTCTTTTCCTATATTTCTGTCAGTTTCTTTGTATCGTCTGTCATCGTCAATACATTTACAGTGAAAATTAACTTTGTTCTGAGTGTGTAGCAAACCACTTGCAGGCCCGGCCCTAGGACGTGCGGGATCCAAGGCAGCAAGCGATTAGCGCTGGGCCCCCAGCACAAAACAAAAATTGCATTGCGGAGAAGCGCCGGGCCCAAGGCGGTTGCCTCATTCGCTTTGTCCTATGTCCCAGCTCCACTTATTTTTTTATTTATTTACTTTTTCCTTCTAATTGACTTCATTCTTCATTTGCTCTTCCCTTTCAGTTGATTTCCATTTTTGCTTATGCATCCTCTAAAAAAAACAAAACTTGAGGTGGAGCTTATATTCCTCAATACAATCCCTTAACTATGTCATCATCTTTATTATTATTATTATTATTATTATTATTATTATTATTATTATTATTATTATTATTATTATTATTATTGATTTATTTTTGTTATGATTTGCTTGGTTTGTTTCTTGTGTTTTTACGTCTGTTAGTCATGCTCCAGATCGAAGAGAGATGACCGATGGTCAGTCGTCCATGTGTCCGTTAACACAAATTGTTATATTTTATCCTTCGAAATTACTTTTAGGATCGCCATGAAACATTACAAAAGCATTCATTCAATGGCCTAGTTGGACATAAATTCGAATAGTGCCGCTCGGACATACATTACGACCGCCAGAGTGATCATCTAGAAATTATTCCTCGTGGATGCATGATCACATTAATATGGGACATTCTCTACAAAATTTCTTATAATGACCAATGGATCATAAATGAAAATGGTACGATCTAACCAGTGCCGGATTTAGACAAAGCGAGGCGCTAAGCTATGGGAAGCTATAGAGGCCATATTTGGTATAAAATAAATTGGGGGGGGGCTTCAGACTGAGTTCAGACTTTGGAGCCCTAAGCTGTAGCTTGTTTAGGTTATGCCTAAATCCGGTACTGGATCTAACGTCCAAGTGAAGCCACCTTGAAAATTTTGTTATCACTCCCCTTTTTTGAAAAGCTATCTATGAAATCATGTTATTTCTACTTGTCCTGAGTGGATGGTTATATCGGCATAACTTTCTCACTCAAATACTACTAAAGGGAAGCCATTCTGACACACAATATTATCACTATGACAACCATCTTGAAAATCTTGTTATCCCACTTGTCCTAAAC
This sequence comes from Potamilus streckersoni, assembly GCA_016746295.1. NCBI lineage: Eukaryota > Metazoa > Mollusca > Bivalvia > Unionida > Unionidae > Potamilus > Potamilus streckersoni. The sequence goes on from JAEAOA010000207.1 coordinate 855,228, forward strand.
AGAAATCCACGTCAATACAAGCAGCAGAATGGGTGGACAGACCATTAGGTTTACGAATTAAATAACCGGTTCCAACTGGTTCACAGGGGAGAGGGTTATGTGAACCACCACTTGTTTGAAACCGGAACCAACGATCGACGTCGTTGTGGTGGTCGTCCTTTCTGCTGATGATAATTATTTGTCACAAAACAATTTTGTAGGGTATCTATATTTTGTCAGCAACAAACAAAAAATTATATGGGGCCTTCTCTATGTTCAATAGATTTCGCACACTTCCCTCATAGTCAACCCGGGTGAGTGCAAAAACAGTACCCACCACGAGCTGACATGGTGGGAAAGTATGTTCTTCTGTTGAAGTTCGAGCTAATGGGTCGCGGACATTCATTAAGAAAATTTGGCATCGATCGCCACCCCCAACATATGTCCCATACAGGGAATCAAACCACGGGCCTCGAATACGAGAGAGAGAGAGAGAGAGAGAGAGAGAGAGAGAGAGAGAGAGAGAGAGAGAGAGAGAGAGAGAGAGAGAGAGAGAGAGAGAGAGAGAGAGAGAGACGCGCTAGTAATGCACCATAGTTCCACATAACAAATATGGTGCTGTAATTAAACCATTACGTTACATCAATAATGATTGGTGAAGCTATTTAGCACGATTAGCTCGAGAGCGACTAGAAGCAATTAAGAAATATCTACCTGTTCGTGATTCTGTCAAATAAAATTTACAAGAACGTCAAAAAAAAAAAAACGCAGGAAGAGTTTACAGAGTCTGTGGACCAATTATTTAAGCCTATCACGGAAACTACGGCCGATATTGTCCCTGTATTGGAAGAGACGGCAAAATAAACTAAAAAACAAGTAGCGGAGCGAACTAAAAAGAACGAAAATCATTCTGCAAAAACTTCCCGAAAAAACTTTCAGAAGTTATCAGTGATGTGGGCGATGATGTTGCCAGCGACGCAAGTGTTGTCACCGTCATTGATAAAACTAATGATGACGCAGCTGATGTGCAACCTCAGGCCAGCGCTAACATCGCCAGAATTGAATTATATGATAATTTAAGAATATCATTGACATAATCGCAGATTATGATGAATATGAATTAGTAGAATTTGCTGATTTATCTTATGGTGATCGAAAAAAAACTTTTTAAAACCCAAGCACGGTGATGAAGTCAAAAATTCTAGAACATGGAACAACTGGCTTTTTCGTTTGCATTTTAATGTTGATCAAGTTCAAACTAAACAAGACCCGAGATAAATTAATTACAAAAAAGCTATAACAAAAATAAAATAGGCTTTTTAGAAAGTTAAACCACAACAATCACAAAAACCAGTAGATGATTATTTTAGCATCAAAGACGCTGTCGATATCAGATCTTCATCCCGTATATTGAATATTGCATCAGATTACGAAAGACGAGCAATATATTTAAAATCTGAACACGTTGAAAAGTTCAATTTTTATGATTGGATTACTGCCGTTTATCTTGTTTCCGGACGTATCGAAAACATAGAGGATAGAAATGATTTTGAATACTTTAAGAAAAGTAAAGAGGTTGAGAGAAAGATCTGTCGACCCAGCTCCAGAAACCCAGCCCTGAGGTCTTTTTAGTCATTTTAAATCTCCGTTTGGTTAATAAAAAAAAAAAAAAACAACAACAACAAAACCGGGGTGTGGATTAGTTACTTTCCCCAACAATGTCGTAGCCGATAGATTAGACGTTTTGGTTGGTGGAAAACGAGCTGGTAATAAGTCTTCTGAAATCATCAACGAAATCTCATCTATTTGTCAGTGATTATTTACTGGAGGTAACATGGACGTTGACGTGTATCGATCTCTCCGCAATGCAATTATCGATTTTTATGAAGCGACTGAGGTCGCCCGATTAAACAGTTAAATAATTAAATAGATGATCATACACACTGCTCAACATGGACCAGCTATGGTCACGATGGTAAATTCAATATTACCTGTATACGGTACATTTTACGAACATGGACTCTGTGATGTTATTAGGGGTTTACTTTCGAGGATAGCCCCAAAAGCAATACCGATCGTACAGCAATTAGGCATGAAAGCTATTGAAGTTATTCGCCAGAAAGGTATTAGTACTGTTAGTGAAGGTACCAGTAAAGTATTCTCTGCAATCAACGATAGACTAGCACGAATAATAAGACGAAAACCTCAGACAGTAAAATTACCCAATAATGAGGTGATGCCTGCAAGCGTTAGTAAAACTATAAATCAAGCCGCAAATCAAAAACTAGTAGCGATGACTTTACCATTGGCCGAAGAGGGGAACAAAATGTTTCAGCAAGTCTGATAGCTGGAAGTGGGTTGAAAACTTCTCAAAGTGGCATTTATTTTAGACGATGATACATGTCATAAGCGATGTTTAAACGGACATCCAATCCCGCATTTGACATATATTCGTTGCGCTTCAAAATGCTGCACGATTTAATGATCAAACACGTTCCGAAATGATATTTGACCGACTCGATGTTACGGAAGTTACGGAAGTTTCGGAAGTTTTCAATGAGATTAAATGAACATCAAGAACCATCAGAAGATATTTAGTTGAATTTTGAACAAAATCATGTAGCACGTGCGTATCATCGTCTGCTGTCGTTTATTAGAACGTGATCAAAATATTGATACTGGTTTACAAATATCATAACTGGATTTTACAACACTGTATCTGATTTATTATTTTTCGCTGAAGCCTTTGGATTTGTTTAGATAGTCCGTAGTTGACATATATGTTAGAGCTCGTGATACGCGAAGATCTATTGTTGAGTAGAGAGCAATCGCCGTTATATTATCCGATAAATCAATGTTCCTTGAGGTGTTGGTGGCCGCATGAGAGTCATTGTTGCTGCAGTAGAGAATATACAAGCGCTGAATGAAATCAGTATTTAGAAGTCAAAAATATATCATAAATGTCATATCATCATGTTAGAGTCAGTCTGACCACGGGTCAGATTAAATGATTACAATCACAGATAACATCACGATGCGGAACAAAAATATCATTAAAACACGATCAAATGTGCGGTGCAAATACATTATCGTTGACCAAGCGTCTGTTTAAGAAATTCAACTAAGTTAAACACGCCAATAAAAGAATGCGATTAAATCTTTCCGTGAGTGGGGTCAAGGATACTATTAAAACCGGAGGAATATTTACGCTTCTCGCAGCTTTCCCAGCATTGATAGCCTCAGCCTCTTAAGCTGTTGTAAAAGCTGATTCGTTATGTGCAGTTGGTACAACTGGTGGACTGGCTCTGAAGATAGCAACAGGAAAAAGATTTTAAAAAGACGACGAGTTCACGGTCTGAGACTTCCAGGTCTCGACCTCCCACAATGGGATCCGGAAGAATTCCAGAGACTTGTTTGACAACTCCGTTGTCCAATTTTGATTTACTCCATGCTGAGACGCGATTGCAAATAAAGAAATTTAGAGGTGTTTTACGCGTGGTCAATTACTAAAAAAATCCAAATCTGTCAGAAACAGGTTTTATTAACCTCTATAAGAGTTATGGAGCAGATACTCACTGGGTCGTATACACCATTGAACGAAACCTCCTCATAAAGCTTTATACGAATATACATTAAATAATCGCGAATTATATAATGGTAGATATTTACGGGCGATCAGCTAAACTCAAACCCCGAACAGAATTTGGACAAGAACCATCCGAAGATTTATTCAAGCGGGTAACACGGCAAATCCATGATGAATTATCTTACATGCCAAATCTTGCCAACGTTGACCTAAAAGAATTTATTATATTTCAAAACCGTGAAGGAAAATTGAAGACTAGTAATATTTCCATCATAGATATTATTCTCAATTGAGTCATTAACATGAATCACAATAAAATTATTAATGTAGGAAAACCAACAAAATATAACGACGCAGACAAGAAGAAATATGACGATGATAAAGAAATTCCTTTCACAACCTCGTTAGGTACCATCAACAATGGAATGACCACACTCAACGCTGATTTTACTAATCACGTGCAAACGTTTCCGAATTTTTGCAGTGAACAGGACATTTAATGAATGTTTTGGAAGCTAATATAAGTCTTATCGACATAAATGCAAAAATCAATGGAATTCCTAATATCGTTCAAAAATTCAATCTAAATAAGATTTCTCACGGACGAGCTAACAATATAATGTACACAGTATCATCCCGATACTGCAAAACAACTTAATCAAACACCGCGTAGGTCACTGGCGTGTATAGGCTGTCTAAGTTCAGCTCTAAACGTTTAGGATATTTTATTACATTCTATGACGTCATTCAACCGACAATTTTTCTTGAACCGTGTCTATAGTGTTATAAAAGACGCCAAAGAAGAATTTATAACGGAATCTTTTGATAAAATATTTAACACAGCGTCTTACTGGTGGTGTTTAGAATTTGTAGCTGAAACACCTCCGTTGTCTTCGAAAATACATTTTAAACAACAACTAAAGCATAATGATAGACGTTCAGCGGTACAGATACGATAAAGTAACGACATGGCAGAATAAATTAAAAACAATCATCGATAATTATACAGCAAAAATAAGAAAATATCGTAGACATGCAGCTTTCGCTGATGCTATCGTTTAGTAGATTTCCGTGGTCGTCGCTGAAACCGGCGTAATATTAGCATCGATAGCTCCGATGACGGCACCGATCGTTGTAACAATCATTGTTTCATCGTCAGCGTCAATTCCTGAAATATTTAACATAATCTCAAAGAAAATAAACACAAGCACGAATAAAAAACTGAACGAATACATGATGAATAAACATGCAGAAACGAACGCATATTCTAAATTGTCATCGTTAAGTTCTTCGTTACTTAATGATGGAATGATATCGAACGACGACGAATTCTGTATCACGGTAATATACAATGAAGTATTCAACGATGTTGTCGCCAACGATAAATTTAATGACGCAGTCCAGCGTTTCAGCGCTGTCGATGATTTAAAGCAATAATACTATAATAATGACATCTTCAGTGACATCGTTAGTGACTGCGTCACCGAATCAGCGATTGCAGGAATTACTACAACAAATCGCTGATAACACTGCTCCGGTAAAAACCACAATAATATCGGTGAGTTTGACTTCGCCTGAATTCAGTATAATTTTTTCAACTGCAATACCAGTGTCCGAGATAGGTCTAGCGCAATTAAGGGTTTATAGTTGGCCCAACATTAGGTCAGCATCGTTTGATGGACTACAACCAAATAATTCCTTGGTGTTTGCAAATAAAAAACAAGCTCGATGGAACTCCTGATTGGCAAGTAGTCAGTATTCCAACGGAAGGTTATCAAATAGAACAGATCAATGAAGAATTACAGCGCAGAATTAAATCCATCACAGGAAAAGAATCCCAATACCGTCCACGAGCCAACACTGTCATCTGCGATTGAAATATCGCCTGATTAAGCTGTGGATATTTATCAGTCTTCGATCAGATCAGTGTTAAGATGGCCAGATATTGTATCTCCATATGAAGCTCCGTCACAACCACGCCAAGAAGAGTTTCTAACAGATGATCAAATATTCATCAAAATTCCAGATCACCGAAATAATTATTTTTGGTCCATTTATAAATACCAGATAGAACAGACAATGCAATCCCTGGATTTTGTAGAGTACGAATTTAATTTCCCTAACCTGTATGATAGTATTGCTTGTATTAAAATATTATTTCTGCCCACTATTATCAAGATTCTACTATAGAATCCAGGGATTGCATTATCTGTTCTGTCTGGTATATATTTATAATTCTTTGCAATACAAAAATCCTATATACCTTGATTTCTTTCATAGGAATCTAGAACGACTCTGTGTGTGTGTGTGTGTGTGTGTGTGTGTGTGTATATATATATATATATATATATATATATATATATATATATATATATATATATATATATATATATATATGTGTGTGTGTGTGTGTGTGTGTGTGTGTGTGTGTGTGTGTGTGTGTGTGTGTGTGTGTGTGAGAGAGAGAGAGAGAATTATTTACTATGTCCTCATGCGAGTGTGACTGCTACGCACGAGCTTATATAACACCGAATCAGTGCCATCATTTTTGGGTGATGCGTGCTTAATCGTGACGGTATATGGGATGGTGCGTGCAGGCATGGCGTTGGGTGCCATTTACTGGCGGAAACTCCGTAGAATACGAATTTAATTTCGCTAACCTATATGATAGTATTGTTTGTATTAAACTATATATATATATATATATATATATATATATATATATATATATATATATATATATATATAGATATATATATATATAGATAGATAGATAGATAGATAGATAGATAGATAGATAGATAGATAGATAGATAGATAGATAGATAGATAGATAGATAGATATGTCAGTTCAATAAATAAATGAAGTGCTTGTTTAACAGATTCCAAAACAAGTGAGAAAATACATACGTGTATTATTAACGATTTTGTACTCCAAAATTTTTAAAAAACGTAAAAAATTAGAACAGAATCACAACAAATGAAATGTACAGATTTTACGATGGTAGCCGTTAAAATTTGTATTAATATTTTCAACGGCATCAAATTATACTTAAAGAAAGCCACCATTTAGGCATTTAAATCATTTGATCATGTAAGGTTAAGATGGATTAAATGATAGGACCTGTCTAAGAAAAGTAAATAAAATTCGATACTGAAAATTTTACTATGACAAAATCTAAAGATACTAAACATAGTTCAAATGAATGGCATCCCTGAAAATTTATTTTACATTTTACTTATCAAATTTAAACAATAAAGTAATCGAATGTACAAAATGATGGAATGTTTAACTTTGTGCATAGATGGGTGTTAACTATACAGTGGAAGCCTATATATATATATATATATATATATATATATATATATATATATATATATATATATATATATATATATATATATATATATATATATATATATATATATGCAGATAGATAGATAGATAGATAGATAGATAGATAGATAGATAGATAGATAGATAGATAGATAGATAGATAGATAGATATTTTTCTTCATTCGGTTAAGTCCGAAAAAGCTCACATCAATGTACAAAATATTAGCAATAGATCAATCTCGCACCTGCTCAGTACCAAAACATATAAGCGCATTTCAACATGGTTTTGTATGTACCTCGAGTCAATTCACGAGAGGAAGTGTTCTGGAGAAAACAATATGCCGATATGACGTTCCATTCAGGAAAAATAGCGATAACAAGATTTTCACTATGGCTGTCGTGGGGACCATAATGGATGTCAGATTGTCACGATTTTCATTTAGGATCAAGCAGATGTCATATGAAGTCTGGTAAAAGATACACGTTGATATGACCTTCCACTCAGTGGGGATATCGAGATTTTAAAGATGGCTATTGTGGTGGTCATTGTGGAAGTCCGAACCGAATCATTTTCATTTAGCCACGGCTAAACCTTATGATCAATTTGTGTGCAACGTTTGAAGAAAATCGCGAAGTTGGTTATGAGGAATAGCGATAATAAACATATCCTAACGGACGGACTACGGACGACAGACAACATGCCATCCCAAAAGCTCTTTGATCGATGACCACTAGATATAAAATATAAAAATATCAGATATATTAGATACAGACCAAAACCGTGTTTCCCTCAAATAATTATGTCATGTGCATAAAGACTGCATTTTTTAAGTTCTAGAATTTAGTCAGAAGTTAGGTGAAATGAAACTTAAATTTTAGCGAACGACACTTGCCCAGGAAAAATATATGGCTATTTATAAAAAGTTTCATTAAATAATATTAGCTCCAGTAGAACATTTTTAAACATCACTTGACGATTCGAACATTTTAGATGACTGCAATACGTTCAGGATGTGACATGCCACTTCAGTCTAAAAACAGATGGAAATCTAGACGAAAAAGATTCTTTGATGTTGTGACATCTTTCAAGAATTTAGGAATGAAAGTGTGAAACTATACAGACTTGACATATCATATTAGTATAGTTACCTGGTACATGGAGCTTGTCTAAATCTATCGGACATGGAAATTGAAATTATTAAAGCTATGATATGTTTTTGATGACTGACGGTGGGGTTCGTCGTGGCATCATCATGATAACGTGTTTATATTGACTGACAGTGGAATTCGTCGTGGAATTAGTATGATAACGTGGCGATAATAACTGACAGTAGAATTCGTCATAGAACTGGATAGCTTGGCAACAATGAATGGCATTGGAATTGGTCGTGGAATTGGTAGGACAGCTTGGAGATTCCGTTATGTCTGCGTGACCAGTTTAAGGAGTACTCGGTAAGTGACTCGGTAAGCGGCCGAAAAAACTTGTAACAAATAAACTTATTCCTCTACATTATAAAAAAAACTGATAACAAGATTACAAATATAATGAACGAACTAAAACAAAACTATTATGAAAACAGATCCAGTGGATTGGTGACGTCGAGTGTCGCCATAAACTTGTGAGGGTGCTAAAATCGCGTTTGTCATGTCGCCAAAATGCACTGGGCCCCATCTACTTTACATCTACCACTATGCTATTGCATTAAACAATGAAAACAAGTATGTAATAGACTGCAAAGTCATAATGCTTTACATCGAACTGGGTTCGAAACTTTACAAAGGTACACAGCGAAAAATAAAAAAGGGCTTTTTTAATTGAGTGAAAAATTAGCATTTGGGAAATAGTTCAAGTGTCTGAAGAAAGACGAAGTCGACATATAAACGGACGAAATTAGCTTTCTTAAATATCATAAAGTTTTATAATTAGCCATGAAGAATAATTATTAATCATGACATGGTATAGGTCAGTATGAAAAATAAACAGTAACCTACATGAGTAGAAAAACAATTAGAAACCATGACACTCTAATGGTTAGTATGAAAAATAAAGAAAATATCAATTCTATTATTGAAGAGTTTTACAATGTTAAAGTTTTCCAAAATTGGCGATGAAATCATTTCTATTACAACATCCTCAAAAAATAATAAAATGAAAATGTAACTTTGCTTTATTCCGATGTAGTTCTAATACGCAGTTATGTTATGGATGCACAATTATGTCGAGAGTACGTCATTTATGTTGAGGAAGAAAACATTTACAGAGACATGAAGTTCTGCAACACTGGCGACTATCCGAAGGACAACATTTATTATCATCCCTCTAACGAACAAAAATGATTATTGGATTATTTCAGAATGAACTAACCAATTACGGGTAAATGGCATGACATTATTCCTTAAGAACTGGTAACGATGAAAGAAAGTTTGCAACCAAAAAAAATATGATTGATCAAAAAGAATTTTTAATTTCAAAAATTTTATAAATTTTGTATTCATGCACACAAAAAAAAAATACAAGGACATCAACTTACTCAGGATATGCAGTAGAATAATGTACAGTGTCAAAATAAACCAAATATGGCTTTCGATACATGACGACAAGCATTGTGTTGGTTGACAACGTCAAGACTTTACCTTACGGACACGCCAGGACCGTGTAAACCACAGAAAACTCGAGCTTCATTGATTTGTTTAAAAATATCTACATTCACTCTGTGTGCACCAGCTCTTATGAGATATTTTTAATGAAGATTTCATTGCATTTCTGTATTTGGTACGGAATACGAAAGCTGAACAATCTTTTATTATCTAATTGTGCCTTTTTGTACTACCACGCATACGTTTATTTTTTCAAACTGTCTACTACGGCATGCCCGTCTAGTCAGTTTTATTACTTTCTGGATTTACATCATCAAGTCTGCCACAGACATCGATTAGAATGAATCGTGTGTACCTCGGTAACCATCAGCCAGAAAATCAACTTATCGACAGTATTTATTACAAACTTTTGTTCTTTAAGCAATCACTTCTATCGTAAGTCTTAAGTCTTATGTTATGTTCGTTCAAGTCTAATGCCATTAGGTGTATACGTGACACAATGATTTGTTGGACCGAGGTACATAACTAAATTCGGTATCGTTCCGGATTCTTTGGAGTGAGGTGTTGTAAAATATTATACTTTTTTTTGTAAGAAAAAAACTATTAAAAAGCTTGTTAGCAACATGCCAATTAACACACATCACAAGTGCGAGAAAAATGCATCCATATATTACTTACTTATCAGAACGTCAAAGTTTTCCTCACTCTCAAGATCGTTTAAATTATCTGTCGATAGTAGCACGAGTTGACATGTTGATAGGGCGATAAACCAGCCCCTCACCCGTGATGATATTAATTGGCGGTTTTGAGGCTGATATCACCTATTCATTAAAGCATGCAAGAATCTGCAGTAAGGTCCTGCTGCATATAGCGGAATACATTTTACACAGGTATTTCTCGCGGCTATGGAACTAATGTCGACTGAAGGGTTCTTTTGGTCGCATGTACATTACATATCCGAATCAAATTCTTTGTTTGGTGACTTGTAAATCCACCTAGAATAGCACATACCCTCTGTCCTATGGCCATTCTGAATCTCGCGCTAGATATGGCTGTTACAAATTATCGGTACGTGTCTAAGGACAATGCAGGTTTGCTCCTCAAAGATTTGCATACAGCAAAATTACACATTTGTATGAACAGTTGACTCAGATGTTATCCATCAGTATCAGTACGGATTTGGGGTCTTAATTTATCAGACTAATACATTGGTAACAAAACATCACAAAAACCAAAATAGCAAGAAAATAAAAAAAGAGGATTTTATTTTTAAAAAAGACTGATACCAATAAACCGGAAGCGATATTATAGAAGACTCCGAATACACATAATCGTATATATTACAATATTAACACCATCATTATTATTTAATGACAATGCTTCAGAACGTTTGTAATAAATAATAACAATCCTATTTATAATAACGTATTTAAAATAATAATAATAATAATAATAATAATAATAATAATAATAATAATAATAATAATAATAATAAATATAATAACAACAACAACAACAGCACCAACAGTAACAAATTGGATTTGGAACTAAATGTAAAAAGTTATCAGAATATATCACTATGCTAAAAATAAACACACTAATAAACCAAACAAATAAACAAAACAACTTTTACTCTTCTTGATTTTGAGTTTATACAATACACGCAATCATTTGCGATCTTCAATGCCATTAACTTTGCTTACAGCAAGCACGTGCTTCATCTGGTAATACATTAGCATCACATTTCGTGTCGTTCCTTCGTGGTTATGCCAACCAGAGTTCTTTACACACTTTATTGTGACGTCATATATTCTCCTAACAGTCTAATAGGATAAAGTCCTTTTACTTTTTAAGTTCAAATTTTTAAGTATCGTTTCCTTCCAGACAGCGTGTACATTTCATTGAAGCAGAAAACGCAAACTTTTCTATCATTCTCTTCAAATTCGAGTCTTGAAGTTCGAATGAGGAAGAAAAAATCTACAAAAGTTAAATGCAGATAGAAGGCGCAGCTATGAAAATAGTTGATAACCTGGATTTTAAGACATTATTTAATTGACACAACGATATCTATAAGTATACCTTGTACTCAGCAAAATGTGATTGAACATATTTAAATCTTAATGGTAGCAAATTTTTAGGCGTCATTTCCGCTAAAGATATATGGCGATTCTGATATACATCTTACTTCATTATCAAACCACATAAAAATGTCAACGTCATCTATTACATTCACACATATGGACGTAGCATCGTGATACTCCTAGCAATCTGAAAATCGTAAAGCAACATCCATACTCGTATTAGTTTTCTTTTCTCAGCGAACTCCTGTTCGTTTTTCCTTTTCAACTTTTTATTCTATCAGTCAATCCAATTTTATTTATGCTTATTTCCGTGTTTAATTGAGATTTTATTGTCTCTAATTTTTCAGGTTTTCTTTCGGTTTAATTTGCATAAGTGCTGCCAGCGTGCAATTTGTTGTCAAAAAGAATGAATGTAGTACTTTTTAAAAATTATTTTAATGTTATCACGAGAATATGTAATCGCTAAATCATAAGTTGTAATCGCATATCTAATTGGCCTCTCAGCCACACTCATTTAATTTTTAACATCTGGTTTCACATGTCTCTGTATCAAATTACTTTTATACTATATTTCTATTAGCCGCATCAAACTTGTATAATGGTACCGTTATGGTCGGGGTTTCCATCAATGTTAAATTTTTTATTTTAATTTTTATGTCTCTGTATCAAATTATTTTTATACTATATTTCTATTAGCCGCATCAAACTTGTATAATGGTACCGTTATGGTCGGGGTTTCCATCAATGTTAAATTTTTTATTTTAATTTTTACCTGTATGGAATCAAGATCTTAATCCACTCATTTTATATATGCAATTTATGTCGAAAACAGATGCTTTATGCACAGCATTGTACTCGATAACCCTTCCATCTTCATACCCAAAGCTGATACTCAGTCTCCTAGTTGTACTTTCTGTAAATTTGCTTGTAATGACCATTAACATTGTACGAAACAAATTTTCCGTGAAACAAAGTACTTTAACAGGCAGAGATTATAAAACACGCGAATAATAGCCGTCAGCGTAATTTTTGAAATTTTCTTCGAGGAATATGTATGTATGTATGTATGTATGTATGTATGTATGTATGTATGTATGTATGTATGTATGTATGTATGTATGTATGTATGTATGTATGTATGTATGTATGTATGTATGTATGTATACATACATACATACATACATACATACATACATACATACATACATACATACATACATACATACATACATACATACATACATACATACATACATACATACATACATACATACATACATACATACATACATACACGCCGTCGAATAAATAACCTACAATTTTAGTAGACAAGTTCACATTAATTTGGTTATTAAAACCTTTAGGTTTGTGGAGTTTATTTTCTGCGGACTGTAATTGTTATTCTGAGTGGTTTTTAAGCAATTTATTTATTTTTTAAATACATTTATTAAAGTCGATTCTCAACTATTGCTAGTTCACTCATTCTCTCCGACTTTTAAATGCATATATCAAAGTTGTGACAGACATCAGGAATTAAAATATCAAATGTTTCATGCTGGCCTCATCTGTGCTAGTGAATACCTTGGCATTTTAAGGTCATTGAAACTATTATGCTCTAAACAATAAATCCAATTTCTGTAATGAAATGGATATTTGCTATCGATTAGATTGGCACAATATGACGGTAGCTATCAATTTTATTACAATTATCTTGCTTTGCCAAGTAGGTGCCATTTATCTGTATAAAGTTTTGCTTTTTAGAATGATTCATGTTACTGAGTAACAATTTTGTCAGATTGGAGTCTATTTGCTGTATGGTGCTCGAATGCGAACAGGAAAAATAAACATCTTTGGAATCATGAGTTTAGGAACTTCAATATCTACTAATGATAGTTGGCAAATTATATGTCAAAAATGTTTCATAAAGCACACTGTAACAAACTAAGAACTGTGATTAATCTTGACTGTTAAATTATCTTAGTAATGGTTTTTTGTTCGCTCGACATTTCATTATTTATGTAGAAGACATTTCATTATTTATGTAGAAAAAAAGTTCTCATAGGATATTTGAATTTACACTGGCTCCAGTGTTAACAGTGCTATAATGTAACTTTCTGAACTAAGTGAAAACTTAACCATGAGCATAACAACTTCATCAACCCTCACCCCATAAGGATCAGATACAATGTCGCAACACAAGAGGACCGTTCCAGAACTAATTAAATGGCAGTAATTACTTGCATAAAGAATAAAAGACGACACTGATGAACGTAACACTTCACAAAAAGTATTGTTCACGCGAGAACTGCGTGTGGTTTCAACTCGCAACAGACTACTTTTCTCATGCCCCGTTACGAACGACACTACCGTTAACACGTAGTCCTTGATAAAGATGATCGTTTCATACACTCGCATGAGAGGTGCACGAGTGGACCGCGTCTTACTGGCAATTCTCCACTCTGTGGAATTATGTACTCACATCCACCGGACGAGACGAGAATAAATAAATAAATAAATAAAAGCTGAGCGATATATAAGATATTGTGGTTATTAAAAGGTAGTTAACATTCAAAATCTTTCTCATTCTCTATGAAATTGTATATACTGATTTTGCTAATTAGGTATAATTTTTGTTGGAAATCTTACACACAGAGGTTGACATGCACATTAAGCAGTTAATCAAAAAGCGCAGTTTCAGTTTGCCAGTGTCCTAAATGGTAATAACAGATTAATCACGCATCTTTAACACAACGTTTGAATTTTGTATTTCCATTTTCTCAATCAAATTCGGATTAGAAATATTATACAGTTATTATTGTTCCTTCCGAAGGCGTAGTACAATTTATCTGCCAAGTGCAGTTTCAATTACTAACAAATTATAAGTTGATCGAATATGTTTTTTTCAAGAAACCCGTACAGCCAAGTGAGTGGGTTTTTACTACGTCCAGAAGGTTGACAAATTCCATACAAATCAACTTATTTTGGTTAATTCTTCTTTGTGACTGGAGGTGTATGGATGCCTTTAAAATGAACATGGTAATTATTTTGTCGACGGAAAATGCAGATAATTGAGTGTTGCGTGAATCGTTGCTATGCATCCTTTCAATGAAATTTGAAAGAGGTCGAAATGTTATAATCACTGCATCAAGATTTATTTGATTTTCATTACTCTTCATGTATTCCAGACACTATCACGTAGTCTTTTATACTATATTTGTCTTGTTTTTCTTCTTTTTTCTCCCGTTTCAAATGTAGTGAAAATTAACTTCATTTTATCCATTATTGTCATTTTCATTTCTTTTCTAATTTCATTTATTACTCAGGTTAGGTATTGTATTCATTGTTGCCTTATCTGAAATGTTTTTTGTATGTACCGTCTTCTTTCCATTGGATTTCACGACCAACAGGCATTCGCATGATTCAATGTTATGTTCTAATGCTCCGGGTTTTCTTTTTAACATGTCACGTTCTAGAAACTCGTTATCTTAAAATAAAAAATAAGCCCACCACCCTTCCTTAAGTTTGTATGCTCATTTATACTGCTGTTTCTTGTGCTTGATCATTTATATTACCTCGATATTTTTTAATACCTAGATATTTTATAATTCCCAAACTTTTATATTACCTCGAACATTTAATACCTCGCTCAATTTTTTTTTTTAACAATACATTTTCTACTTTTTGCCAGGTGTTAAAAATGTTTCAGCATATCATGTACATTTCCTGAGTACATGCCTTCTGCATTTCACTATTATGGTCTTTAAAATGATTTCAACTTGGTACATGTAATCTGCGTTGTAGTTTAGATGCAACTCATTCTGGTAAAATATATCGTCATTATCCTCTCCATGCCTCCCAGTTTTTAAACAACCAGATCACCACCAATAAATTATCTGATTTTAATATTTCCTCAATAATGTTAGGAAACTATTTTGATTTGTATTCTTAAACTCTGTGCTAACATTTCTGAAATCTGGAGTTCCAAATGTATTAGACGTTTAATAACCAAATAATTTCATATACACTTTAACACCCCACCCCCTTTTTATTTGTTGTTGCTCACTTCAATTAAAGTCATTGTTATTGACCTCCACTGTGTTCTCCACTTAAATTTGGCAAAATGTCAACCTAGTTTCTCATTCTGAGCGAAATATTTTTTTCACATTTAAATCTTTGCAGAGTTCTGTTAAGCTTTTCTGCTACAAATACATTTTTGATCCAGATTGAAAAATATTTCATATTTTCCCCCTCCTATATATCCTTAGATGGCTTTCATCTAATGAAGATTTTTCTAAAAGCATCATACATGTCATCACCCTTTTTCATTGATACTCTCTCTGTCCAGGCATATATTGAGAAAATATCTTTCATGGTAAAAATGCATTTGCATCCACCATTCTAAATTTATGTTTCACATGCCTGCATGGCAACAATCCCTGCCATTGGTCATCCATAACTTTTTTGTACGGCAATATCTTCTAGCTTGCTTGTATAATGTGTTGATAGATTGTAAAGTTAACCATTCTTTCATATTCTTGCATATTTAATTTTATATTTGTCTCATTTAATTTGTTCCCACAACTGATTTGTCTTTGAACAAGCAACCATACTTTCAGGATTTAAAAAAAAAATATTGTATTCTTCATTGTCTTGCTCTTCCAAGTGTGCCTTAGGTCATGTGAGTAGTAGAAGATAGTAAGAATCCGAGCTCAACAACCCCTCTCCCCACCCCTCCAAACAAATACAAAATACCTAGGTAACGTAATAGAACACCTGTTGCAATCAATAATTGCGTTAAGAATCCGAGCTCAACAACCCCTCTCCCCACCCCTCTAGACCTCCAAATAAATACAATAGAACACCTGTTGCAAAATACCTAGGTAACAGGTAAAATTTAATTATGTTATCTTCCAAAATAAGCAAAATGATAGGTCAGACTCAATTTTCCAAATCATTACGATTTAGCAGAGCGTGGCGATTGTGGACTAAATTACGCATTAGAATTCCAGTAAGGTAAGTGGTATTATATAAAATTTTATGTTATATCTTACTTCTTTTGATAATCTTTCTCATATTTGCTGATCCTTAGGTCATGTGCTGTAGGCAAGCCTCATCACTGTCCACGAGTCTATGCTAACACCAGTCAATCAAAACAAACAAAATATATAGAACTACTAAATATATGATAATCTGTTGCCTTGGGCCTCTTTAAATATACATAAGACCCTTCTCTAAGCGAGATGCCTCAAAAGAAGTGTTATTTAATTTTCCTGAAAGAATTCTTAAACCCTCTGAAGAAATGTGTCATTTTTATCTTTCATTTTTATTTTTAATTATAGTATACTTTGCTCATTTGTAAGGTCCCTCCACTTTAGGAAGATTTGTTTATTTGTAAGTTATAAGCTTTTGCATTGCTAACAGTCCATCAAATCAATATTTTTTAAAAATAAATTTACAATTTATTCAGTGATTTCAAAAGGTATTATTGGTTTTGCCATTTCTTTAATTGACTACAGGACAGCTACTAAATATAGTGGTCCCCCTCTAATGCAGCAACCCTTTCTTTACTGGTAAAGTGGTCTTCTATGAGGGGTGGCCTTTCCAGAAGTGGAATGTATGTATGTATGTATGTATGCATGCATGTATGTATGTATGTATGTATGTATGTATGTATGTATGTATGTATGTATGTATGTATGTATGTATGTATGTATGTATGTATGTATGTATGTATGTATGTATGTATGTATGTATAAGAAAGCTGATATTTAACTCAAATGCAAATAATTTAATCAATTAAAAGTAACATTAATTAGTAAAAGGTTATTTTTGTATGAAGAACTGACTTCTTGATTATTAAGCATGAAAGTTTGAGGGGTTTACTGTTGGCAGGCACATTGTAAAACTATTCAAAAATGTAATTTAAACTTGGTATGAACATTATTTGGCATTTTAAAATTGTTCTCTTTCCATTTCCTCCATTTTGCCATTGCCTAAGAATGTTTTCCTTACCTATTACAATGTTATTTTTTTGAGATTATCAACATCAAATTGTTCTGCTGGAACTCTCCCCATTGCACAGAGTGAAATAATTTTACTTTTCCATCTAAAGCAAGGTTTTCAGATTAAAAGTTAAAATTTTTGGATGATTTATGTTGCTAACTGTACTGCAGTTTAATCATGCAGACAAAACTTCTGTATAGTAGATGAAATGCCTTGTTCATAAAGTGATACATGTACTGTCACATGATTTTTCAGTCTTTGACTGGTGCCCAGTTTTGTTTACGTTTCATTTCTTTTTGTGTGAATTCACAAAAGCTATAGTCTGCTTATGTTGACTGTTATGATTTTGACATTTACATAAGGTCATAATCATTTAAGAGAAGAGCTCAGCAGCTGTGAAGTCCAAAACTCTATCACAGCACTGTTGATCCAATTTCGTGTAAACACTGACAATTGTAGATAGTTTTATAATATATTAACTATAGTTGTGCTTGCTACAATGTACTTTAGCCGACACTTAACTCAGAAACAAAATCCCCATTATGGGAAACAGACATCAGCAGAGATAATTTGATAACTTACCTTATCTTACTGTATGAAATAAAATATTATTTTGGGTACATATTAGATAAGTACTTTTTGTATACAAACTCACTGGTGTCAAGAAAACTGGAAGTATGGAGGAGGTGGCTGCTGGTGAGGAGAGCCATATAAGAGGGGGAATCAATGTACTGTCACATGTACTGTCTTCAAACAATTATTTTTTCCCCATAAATTCTGCCTTTGTTTTATGAGGAAAAGTTGGTATATCTATCCACCTCAAATATGTAATTTAATCTGTCTTCACAATGCACTGTTTTTGATCATCCTGCTATGATGGTGTTATCTGAATGCAACCTGTAAATTTGCAATCTTTTCTAAATTTGCAATCTTTTCTAAATCGATGTATGATAATTTTGTCTGAATTTGACAAATAAACATTTTTTTTTCTTGTATCTGAATAAACAAATATGCATTATCTTTTTATATTGACATACTTACTTTTATATTTAACTGTATTTTTATCAGTCACAGCTGTTGAGTTTATAAAAAAAACATAACTATGTCATTATTTATGTTGTGTACAATGTTTCAAATTACTTAGTTATTTTTGCATATGTTGTTCCATTCATTGTACTAGCTGTGCAAGAGCAGATGCCTTGACCTCCTAGTGTTTACGAAACCCTTTTTTAATCACCCTGCTGTAGAATATATTTTAAAGTGCCAAGTATGAAGAAGTACTGAAGTAGTATGGAAGTATGCCAGAACAGCACAAATAATAAATTTAACACCTTGTGTTCAAGAAATATATTTTTTACATTACCTATCAAAACCAATTCAAAATATCAATTGAGGCACAACCAATTCACACTACATGAATTTCAAAACCTTTAACAAAGAATCTTGACACTGTTGACTACCAGCACAACTGTCACCTTAAGATTGATACTCAACTGTATGTCTTGCCATTGACATACAAGACAACTGTATGTCTTGCCAATGACATACAAGACAACTGTATGTCTTGCCATTGACATACAAGACAACTGTATGTCTTGCCAATGACATACAAGACAACTGTATGTCTTGCCATTGACATACAAGACAACTGTATGTCTTGCCATTGACATACAAGACAACTGTATGTCTTGCCATTGACATACAAGACAACTGTATATCTCGCCATTGACATACAAGACAACTGTATGTCTTGCCAATGACATACAAGACAACTGTATGTCTTGCCATTGACATACAAGACAACTGTATGTCTTGCCATTGACAGACAAGAAAACTGTATGTATCATATGAATATTTATACTTGATAAGTCAACCTCTCCCATTTTAGGAAAAGTTTCCAAGATTTATGAAGAACATTTTGTCCAATAAAAAGACCACCTCCTACATGCTGACAAATTCAGACTGTTTCTTTTTGTCTTATCATGAGAGCAATAGTGTGATAAACCTTAGTAGTGTATCACCTTCAACACCTAGAAACAGGCAATTTGTAGTCAGCAAGCAAGACCTTGGCCTATGTAGATTGGTCTGGTTTGGTGATATATGGTACAGCAACAGAAGTAGGTTGTTAAATGCCAAGGAAAGCTGAGTCAAGTCTCTTTTTCTATGGTAGCCAAACTGGGCTGATTGGATTCTAGGATTCTAACCTGACTCTTTCAGTCAGGAGTCTGGCATATTAACCACTGGGCTACCCCAGTTCCTGCCTCAGGCAACATGCAGGAGTTTGCATCAGGCATATTCTATGTGGTACCTGTGCACTTTCTTCACATCTATGCAATCCAGGGTTTAATGCCCAAAACTGATATATGTGCCCTGTACTTGTCATATTTTCAGAGTACAAAAATAGATTTGTAAAATATTTTCTAAGTAAATCCTATAAACTCTTGATTTTGTTTCCCTGCAGTTATCAATATACACTGATAAAAAATTTATGTTGATTTTGATATTTTAAAGCACAGCAACACTCTGAAGGTTTTATTGTTCCGAGGCAAGTAGAATAAAGTGCCCTCTCCAATAGTGCACTTAGCATTTGATGGTTTCAAGGTTGTGTATAACTGTTTAATTAGCAATTTTACTAGCACTTTTGTAAATTAGTAATGAAAAAATGTTGGTTATTTTCTTGGAACTTATAATACTGTCAATATGTGGCTAATATATGACAAAAGTGATAAAATCTATCTATCTATCTATCTATCTATCTATCTATCTATCTATCTATCTATCTATCTATCTATCTATCTATGTATGTATCTATCTATCTATCTATCTATCTATCTATCTATCTATCTATCTATCTATCTATCTATCTATCTATCTATCTATCACTGGTTTCACATTTTCACTTTCTTCTCTCCTTGCTGTCCAAATGATAATTATTTGCAAAATACAGATCTTATATTTATGAACAGCAAGTTAATAACCCAATATTTATGTTTATATTAATAAATTTGCATAAAAAATTTATCCCAACATATGTGAAATGTCAATATCAGGACAACTGCACAATCAACAGAAATATTCTATCCCTTTCATAAACACTAAGAACACTCAGAAGCTAATATTAAAGCCAATTATGCATTTTAAGGTTTATTTTAAAAAATCATGATTGCATAATAATGTTTAAACCTAAATGTTCTCCCAAAAAATGTATTCAATACATTAACTATAACCGCTCAATAAGAAGTTGCAGAATGAATACATATGTTCATACATATGACCATAAAATCATCTCTAATCAATTTCTCAACCAATTAAGGTCTTAAGACATTTTATATTTCCACTGATACAGTATCTTCTTTGGTTTCTACAGATAACCAAGATTTTTTTTTTTCAAGAATGTGAGGTAAAATCTACTTTCTGTCTTAATCAGTGATGTACTTTTACTTGGTTATGTAAGGTACAGATCCATCAGCTGAAGGGTGCCAGCCATGACCTAATTGACCTTTTATCTTTACCTGCCAAATGGCTGAGAGCTGTACTGTTCATGTTGGCATCTGTTCTTTTTTTAATGCTATGGCTGTAAAATAGGCTTACTGAAATGTTCTTTTTGGTGCTGAGGGCTGTAAATAGGCTTACTGAATGGAAGGTGTTCTTTTGGGTGCTGAGGGCTGTAAATAGGCTTATGGAATGGAAGGTGTTCTTTTGGGTGCTGAGGGCTGTAAATATTCTTACTGAATGGAAGGTGTTCTTTTGGGTGCTGAGGGCTGTAAATAGGCTTATGGAATGGAAGGTGCACTTTTGGGTGCTGAAGGCTGTAAATAGGCTTATGGAATGGAAGGTGTTCTTTTGGGTGCTGAGGGCTGTAAATAGGCTTATGGAATGGAAGGTGCACTTTTGGGTGCTGAAGGCTGTAAATAAGCTTGCTGAATGGAAGGTGTTTGAATGCTGGTGGTTGTAAATAGTCCTG
Source organism: Potamilus streckersoni (assembly GCA_016746295.1). Taxonomy (NCBI): domain Eukaryota; kingdom Metazoa; phylum Mollusca; class Bivalvia; order Unionida; family Unionidae; genus Potamilus; species Potamilus streckersoni. The sequence goes on from JAEAOA010000207.1 coordinate 876,776, forward strand.
ATAGTTTTGCTGAATGTATCAATATTCACATTAATTAACATACTTTTAATTGTAAAAGCACCTGATTTGTCAGAGAGAATTATTTTGCATGATCGATGTGAATTAGGGTCAGTGAAATGTAATTATCTTTATCACATTTAAAAGCTGACTTGACCTTGACATATTCTTAAGAAGGTCTTACACGCATCCCTGATGTCAGGCTGTGAGATTTATTCACCCTGACAGTTGGATATTAATTGTTTCATCAGTTTTGATTATAAATGATTTCTGAGTCCTTAACAGAAGAATATCATAAACTTACTTTATGCAGCAAAATTAAATCATCCAAAATTTAATGTATATACACATTCAAATTCATGTATATACATGTTTATTCAAATTCATGTATATACACATTCAAATTCATGTATATACATGTTTATTCAAATTCATGTATATTACATGTTTATTTAAAGTCAAGTATACACATTTTTATTAAAATTCATTTATATACATTTTTTTTCCTTCAAATTCTGTTCATGAATGACAGATCCATATCAGAATTATGCTTGGTCCTCTGTTTTTTTACCAGCTGCTTCCTCCTGGCACTGTCTGATGTACTGATCAAGGTTCACTGCTAGTGTATGTTGATGTGAACCAAGTAATGAAAGAGTTTTCCAGGCTGCCAAATTCAGTATAATAACGAATTCTCCAAGTAAATTTTCTATTGGCGGAAGCTTTGCTATATTCATCACACCATCTTGAGTCAGTAAGCAATCTTCCACTAAGCCACCTGTTGAGGAAAACAAAATAAAATTTGATTGGAAATTTGGAGAGGCACATTTAGGAACATAAGCGCATTTTGTGTAATAAATGAACTGACTGCTGATGATAATATTTATAATGCGATCTTATATTTCAAAGTGAACATTTTTTTTTAAGCATGTTACTGAGATTTATATCTGTACATAAAAACAGCATGTAATGAATACATGGAAGGTGAAATAAAACAAGTTTTCTGATATTAGATTAAAACCTAATTTTTGGTGTGCCATTTTTTTTAGGACATAAAATTTCTCTGAGCATAATATATCCAGCCCTCCCAACCTTGTTTTTGCAAGTCTGGCTCATCTGTTAAATCAGACAAGAGTGATCTCCCTGTGAGGTGAGGGACTGGCAACAAATCTCATCCATACATCAGTTACTATGGAAGCAAAAGCAAAAATTCTATCAGGCTTTAATGCAACTGCTACTGGGTCTGGAAGTGTGTGCCTTATTGACTGAATAAATGTTACTGAAGAAATATATTTTACTGGAAGGAGTTAATCTATTTGGACCCAAAAAGTCCCAATTTTGGTCTCTTAATGTACATGAAGCTGCATCTGATCTTATGAGAGATACTGTCTGCATACAGATATGCCTGGATGTGGCTTGTTATAAAATGGTAACATCCATGCATCGGCTTTGTCAATAGTGTCAATAGTCTGAGATTTTATCATGTTTCTGGGAAGAGAAACTGATATTACTGGTTCTGTGCATGGGGGTGTTGTGAAACCAGGAGCAATGACAGAATGGTCCAGCGACAGACTGTGTTACCATCTGAGGTCCATGTCAAGTACTTGACAATGTGGGAGGCTCAATCACTGAGTCCAGTCCCAGTTGTGTTGTGCATCTATGACAAAGCCTGGCCTGGAAGTGACATGACTGGATATTGACTTTTTGGGTAAATTGGTAGTTACAATGGGTGAAAGTCAACAAAGCATGTATCCAGTCAATGTCAGGTCCTGAGTTCTTGGGACAATTCACCATATCTGTTACCAGAGTATATGTATAGTATGGGGTTCTCCAAGGCTGGTCCACATGGGCCACCATACTGTGGCAATCCTGGCCTAGTATGGAGTTCTCCAAGGCTGGTCCACATGGGCCACCATACTGTGGCAATCTTGGTCTAGTATGGGGTTCTCCAACTCCAAAGCTGGTCCACATGGGCCACCATACTGTGGCAATCCTGGCCTAGTATGGAGTTCTCCAAGGCTGGTCCACATGGGCCACCATACTGTGGCAATCTTGGTCTAGTATGGGGTTCTCCAAGGCTGGTCCACATGGGCCACCATACTGTGGCAATCCTGGTCTAGTATGGGGTTCTCCAAGGCTGGTCCACGCTACTGTGGTAATACTGGCCTAAAGCCTCTCCACTGCTGATATGACCCGCAAAGAGTGGTGTCAAAGCTAACATTGTAGCTGTGTCTTGGGAGGATGGGGGAAGGGGCCTAGGCTGGCAAATAATACCAATGATTTTTCTTTAATTGTGACTTCTTGTCCTCATGTGACTGTGACATTATGAAGTTCACTATGAGGTGGCAAGGTTGATAGAATCTGCATTCTTGGAAGACCATTGAATGACTCTCTAACATCCTGGAAGACCATTGCCTGGCACTCTAAAATCTTGGAAGACCACTGCACGGCTCTCTAGCATCATTTGAGGCCCACTGTCTGGCTCTCATGCATCTTTGGAAGACCATTGCCTGGCACTCTAACATCTTGGAAGACCACTGCCTGGCTCTCTAACATCATCTCTAACATCTAAGGTCATTGTCTGGCTATAACATCTTGGAAGACCATTGACTGACTCTCAAACTTCCCTGAAGGACAATTGCCTGGCTCTCTAACATCCTAGGAAGACCAGTGCTAGTGCAATGAATGATATCCTTCATGGAAATATTTATGTGGAATAGTGTCTGGACTGATAAATGAACCACTATGATAAGGTAAGTGCAGGAATGATCATTTGTTTACAATTTTTGATTCAAATGGTGCTGTTTGGGAGTGTTTGACCAAGTTTGAAGAAGGCAGGTCTGACATAACACATTTCAAGTTGTTGTGTCTTTGCGGTAGCTCTTGAGAGAGTTTGGATTTTTCAATTTTTGTAGCCAGTGATGTGTATAAACTTTGTGCTTGGAACAGTATTTTCTATCATAGTTCATTCCACATGGCAGTGCAAATTTTATCTGTACACAGTCAATTTTCAGGTCAGAGTCATTCCATATAGCTCACAGTATCTAATTTGTTTCACACTAAGTATATGAAACTAAAAATGTTTTTTTATGATGTGTGCTCAAAGTTCTTGAGACCTTGAGTTAATATATGGGTTTTTTTGTTTATATATATATATATATATATATATATATATATATATATATATATATATATATATATATATATATATATGTTGTTGCTGTTTGAATTTTGAACAATTCGATCAGGCACAGCAGAAAACATTGAGGGTTTATTCTTTTTTAAAAGTAGCTCCTAGTAGGTGGACACCATGACCGAGATGACCTGAGACAATCAGACTGAGATGATCTGAAAGACAATCAGAGATAACCTGAGATAATCAGACTGAGATGACCTGACAGAGACAATCAGACTGAGATGACCTGAGACAATCAGACTGAGATGACCTAACTGAGACAATAAGACTGAGTTAAGAAAAGGGTAGCAAAACAGCTAAATTTCTCAGTTGCATGGGTGAAAAAACAGTTTGACTGGAATTACATCCTATTTGTCATCTGTTTAAAAAGTGCAGAAATTCATAGGTGTGCTCTAAAACTTTGTACCAGTAATGCAGAAAGGGTGATTACCTTGTGACAGCTTAAACTTCTTATATGCCCCACATTGTACTTGTGAGGAGAGGGAAGGTGGTGACAGCTAGATTTACAATATAGGGGCTGGACTCCTAGCATGTTATATTATGACAATGTATTTGATGGCACCCTTCAATGTTATATAATGGAAGAAACAATGGTTCAAAATGCAAGTGCAAAATCTGCCAGAAAAAAAAGTTCAAAATCATAACAACATCAAGACAATGTTAAATCTCAATCAAAATTGTGTCAACCTTGAGAATTCTTGAAAAAAAAAAGATAAGATGCAAAGAAACAGTCTGAAGTCAAACAGGGACAAAAACTGTGTCAAGTTTCAACTAAAGATGAAAAAACAAATTTTGGTTTCCAGTCTATCAAACAGTATTAAGCAGTCTATTCAACAGTACTGAGCAGTCTATTAAACTGTATTGAGCAGTCTAACAGTATTGAGCAGTCTATTAAACAGCATTGAGCAGTCTAACAGTATCAAGCAGTCTATTGAACAGCATTGAGCAGTCTATCAAACAGTATAGAGCAGTCTAATAGTATTGAGAAGTCTATTAAACAGTATTGAGCCATCTAACAGTATTGAGCAGTCTATTAAATAGTATTGAGCAGTCTATCAAACAGTATTGAGCAGTCTAACAGTACTGAGCAGAAGTTAAATTCCAGACATGATTGAATGACATGCATAACAGTATATTCCCAGCCACATAAAGTCTGAGTGGGGAGTAGAAACAGTATATTCCCAGCCACATAAAGTCTGAGTGGGGATTGGAAACAGTATATTCCCAGCCACATAAAGTCAGAGTGGGGAGTGGAAACAGCATATTCCCAGCCACATAAAGTCTTGAGTGGGGAGTGGAAACAAAGCATATAATCCTACTTATGGAATATTACAATACAGCATAAAACCAGACATGCAGCCTTAAAAAATTCTGATTGTCTCAGTCAGGTCATCTCAGTCTGATTGAGCTTGAGCCAGTTCTGTTCAAGTAGGTACAGCCTTTAATAATTACTGAGTTTATCAATACATGATCACATTTATATTACCTAAGTGGAGATTTTTCTAATAATGTCCACGAAAAGCTGGCACATGTAACATCAACAGCAAACAAATTTACAATATGTACAAAGGATAGTGGGTCATATTTTGCAAAGCACTGTGGGTATTCTTATTTTTCACAACCCATTTAAAAACCTCTCCTTGGTTTTTAGGAGTGTGTTGTTCAAATATAAAGAAAAAAAAAGAAATACCCAAAGTACTTTGCAGAAAAGTATCTAGCACTATCTAGAACCTTGTAGAAACTGGCACTGAGTGTAACTGTTTTCTTCTGATGTGAGTGGTGTCTTCTACATAATTTATGTCAAGTAATATTAATTTTTTTTTGCTGGACAAAATGAATGAGTTCACCTATTAATAATCTCCATAATCAGCAATTTATAATATAATAAAGCAATTTTGAGAGAAACCAATTAAGATGGAACACATACCTGAGCCACTATGCCTAGTACATAACACAGTAGAACCTGTCTTAAAATCTAACCACTTCTACCAAACAATAATGGTCTCTCAAGGCAAGTGGTCCTTCATAACAGGTCATAACACTATATAATCCAGGGGTCTCAAACTCAAACCACCCTGAGGGCCACATGAAGGTATTTTTGATGGCCCAAGGGCTGCACCACCTTTGTTATGTGATGCCAATCATTTTTAGAGCTACAGGATACAGCTTGGTAAGCAGCATGGACCGTGGACCACATGTGTGTGAGACGCCTGATATAATCAATAAATCTGTGCATGGAAATCATGGTCTCTCAACACAGGTATAGCAGTGGTCTCTCAAGACAAGTTTTTTACTGTACAGGTAAAACAACAGCTACTTTCTTCTTGATACACAGACAAATAAATTAAAATTATTTCCCACAATTCCCTCAGATTAATTTAGCTGAATTTTTTAATTGTGATCATTTAATTTTCTGAAGAAAAACAAACATCAGTTAAAATTGAATAGAAATTAATAACCTTATATTTTAAAAAAGTAAACAATTTCTAAGAGAAATGAAAAGAAAAGACAGCACAAATGGAGTAAGACTGGAAGTGCAAAATTTTGGAACATTAAAAATAGTCTACTATAAAGTAACTCTGACTTACCCAATAAAATTAACTGAGGCGTCTTACGAAGAACCTTTGTGGCAGCTACTATGTTGGGTTCCTTGCCAGTTACATACAAGTTTTGGCCAACAAACCAAGGCATCATATTAACATATTGGTTATCATGACAAGCTCGTCTGGAAATATAACAATTATAAAACAATAATTACTGTGCACCACATTTATCCATGTATAACATGCATCTATATGAAACTGTGAAATTCATTGACTTTAAACCCACTGGAAGATTGATGTCAATGCTGTCTGTTCTAACTTATGATTTAAATGCACACAGCATATTCTCAATCAGACTATACCCAAATTAGAATGTACCCAATTAGAATATATCCAGTCAGAATATCTGCAATCTGAATATATCCAATCAGAACAGACCCAATCAGAATAATCAGAATATATGCAATCTGAATATATCCAATAAGAACAGACCCAATCTGAATATATCCAATAAGAACAGACCAAATCTGAATATATCCAATCAGAACAGACCCAATCTGAATATATCCAATAAGAATAGACCCAATCTGAATATATCCAATCAGAATAGACCCAATCTGAATATATCCAATCAGAACAGACCCAATCTGAATATATCCAATCAGAACAGACCCAATCTGAATATATCCAATCAGAATAGACCCAATCTGAATATATCCAATCAGAACAGACCCAATCTGAATATATCCAATCAGAACAGACCCAATCTGAATATATTCAATCAGAACAGACCCAATCTGAATATATCAAATCAGAACAGACCCAATCTGAATATATCCAATCAGAACAGACCCAATCTGAATATATTCAATCAGAACAGACCCAATCTGAATATATCCAATCAGAACAGACCCAATCTGAATATACCCACTCAGAGCATCCTCATTTCCTACCAATGCAAGTTGAATACATCTGATTCTTTGAAACAGACCCAGAGGTAGATGTGCTAGGAATGGATACCTCATAAATAGATAGGTATTGAAAATAACATACAAGGAGTTTTTGACCATTATTGAAATACATACAATTTGAATTTTTAATGTTATGTCTGCAACTTTTAAAGCAACAATACTGTTTAATACCCATTGCTTTCTATATCCTATATGAATTATTTTGTTATTAGTGATGGCACATTATCAAGTTGACTGCGAAGTACTTATAACAACCACATAGTCCATGACAGTTAAAATAATTTAATGGTCATAATTTATATCGTAAATTTTCTTCTAGCATGTGATGGAAAGGGCAATGACAGGTCTAGGACTAGATATTTCATACTTAGATATGTGTTATATATGCAGAACTTGTTAGATAACAAGAGTCCCAAGAAGGATTTGATGCTCTACTGATAAAGCAAGAATTTCAAGAAATTCATGAGAACTGTTCTTAAGTGCTAAGTGCAGAAAAAATATTTTTTTTTAAGCAATAAGATTTCAAAAAAAGCCACATAAGCAGTCAAAATGGTTGTAAGCTCATCATTTTCATTTTGGACAGACTAGAAACTATTAGATGACCCCTTGCAAATATGACCATCCATTAAGGACAATTAGTGACAAGGCTGCCAATACCTGCATTGTGGCAGCCACACTGAATGTCTACATGAGATCATTTTCCATTAGGCCCAACATCAGTATCACACCATTTTCCATTAACCCAAACTTAGCATCATAAGAACTCGTATACTGAAAACCCTATGTCAGTATGACCATAGTAGCCATACTGAATGTCAGACTGGTTTCATTTTAATTCAGGACCAACTAGACACCATATGAATTCGTCTTGTGAAAACTAATGCATGGCCTTCCATTGAGGAGTGGTGGTAAGATTTTAAAGATGGCCACAGTGTTGGTCATAAAAGAATCAGACTGGCACAATTTTTATTTAAGGTCAACCTGACACCATAAAAAGTCTTTCACTGAAAATCCTATACTGAAATTAGTTTCCATTCTGGAGAAACAGCAATAATAAAAGACTTTCAAGAGGACCATATATGAGGAACTGTTTTTATTTATGGCCAAGTAAAAACCACATGTCGAATGACTTCCATCAGACTGGCACCATTTTCATTTTGGACCAACTAAACATCATAAGTCTTGTAATGAAAACCCCGTGTTAATATAAGATCCATTAATGAGCAGTAGCGATAGGAAATTCAAGATGGCTGCTGTGGTGGCCTTACAGGATGTCCAAGCAGCACCATTATTCATTTAAGACTAACAAGCCCAAGGGATGAATGTGTGTAGAATAAGTTTCATGGGAATCCTCCAATTAGATAAAAAGAGTAGCGATAACAAACTTGTGCTAACAAATTGATGGACATCAAATGACAGACAACAGATGATAAACAGTCAATTCCACAAGCTCTTTTGATCAATGACAAGTAGAATTCAAAATGTAAACAAATGTCATCTTGTCCAACTGAACTTTTACCATGTGGATTTATTGCCCCAAATGAATTCAATTTTGTAATGAAAATCGGATGATATTATATGATCTTCCATTCAGTAGACAAAAACAAGATTTTCAAGTTTACTGAGAGGTTTCAGAGTGAGGTATCCTTGTACCTTCCTTATATTTACCCCTATTAATACCTTCATTTACCAGTCACCTAAACTTCCTTATTCCAATATAAACAAATCCATAGCAATACCAAATGGATAGAAACATTTGGGCAATGTACAGAGGACTGGTAAAACAAGGCATTATTAAGTGGTATGTAAGGTATTGCTATGTCAGCGAATATCTGAAGACAGGTAAGTGGGAACATTTAGTATTACAAGATGGCCAGTAAGGAGGGCATTATGTAATTGGTGTGTAAAAATTTTAAAGACAAACTATCATAGAAACTGTATGTCACAGTACACTGTGTCAGGAAAAACTAAAGATATCCATTCTTTAATTTTTATACACCACAGATGCATAACAAGAGTACCATGAATGGCACATTACACTCACCTGCCTCAAGTTTATTAGTTCTCCATGTAGATAATTTGCTATATTAATTTTGTGTAGAAACCATTTATATTCTTTTAGTCACAGTAAACTTGACCTCTGAGTTTGACAATTGTAACAGGATGGCAGCTAGAGTTTTGTATAAAAAACATTCTTCTTCCTTCAGTCACAGTGACATCTGAGCTTTTTACGCCAAAACTGATTTGGGTCTTTCTTACCACAAGTGTAAACCATCCACAATCTTTGGAAACTGTAGACAGTGGACAACTCAAGCTATTTTGTGGAATATCACAGAGAGACAGATTGACAGACAACATGTTATATATAAATCCCCACATCTGTCTGTGTGTTCCAGCTGCCAGAAGAGAGGTTGCAAGTTTGAATCTTGTGGCAGCATCCCAAATTTTGTTATCCTTTGTTTTGTCTTTTTATCTTTCTTAAAGCCCTAGCCCCACCACTGATCATAAATTTCACCATTCTTCTAACTGAACTAAAGTTTGGAAGGAAGGAAATGATCTGTTTAAAAAAATTCTGAAATAAACCATTCTTTGAAATATTCCATATGTTAGGTTTCAATGACATTCCAATATTCAGTTTAGAATTAACAGGTGCAACACTTTAAATCGGTTAATGAAGTCTCTTATAATTCTGTTCTTTTTTTAGATCCAAGGGTAGTGATGTGATAGATTCAGCAAATTACGTTAGTAACTAATCTAATAATAATAATGATCATAGCATGTGGCACACAAATTGATTCTAGAGGAAATGAAGTGAGGCAAGCCTATTTTTTTAGGTGAATCAGAGAATACAAAGCATGCATTAGATAAAACTATGACTCGTGAATTTTTGTTGATCAGCTAGTGTGCTGGAATACTTTAAAGGGTGAATATGGGCTGCGAACAATCGGACATAGTGTGGTTTTGGCTTTTATATTTACAACAGTGTCATCATCAAATCGTGTTTCTGCTCTTCACTAAAAAATATTGACCCATGGATGTCACCAATCAAAACTAGTTTAATTCGTACATATGTAAAAAATGGCAGGTTTTTCAATTAGAGAGAGAAATTACATGCCTCATAATATAATAAAACATCAATATTATCTGGTTTTAATGGAACCCAAAGAAGTTTCAGACCAATATCTTTCAAGATTCAGTATTATTCATATGATTTGGCATATGAAACTTTTTGCATGTAATGGTGGCATTGGGGCCTTAAACTCACTCATCCCAATTTTCTTTTTTGTTTCTTACCTTTTTTTTAAGTTGTATCCTAACGATGGGTAATTAACCTAGTTATAATATGACAGACATATATAATTATACATTTTTTGTACTCTGTACTTTGTACGGACCTCATTAACAAATTACTAAAGAACTGAAGATCCAGCCCCTCTCTGAGGAAATTGTTCCGAATTTTCCGTTGTAGGCCAGGTCCAATTGGCAATTTCTGACAGACTAGAATCATCTTGGATTCCTGGAACATCTTTTGACATTGTTTGTAAATAAATTCTTCATATGGATTGGTCTGAAAATAGATTGTGAGCCAGAGAAGGATTTAATACAAAAATACTTGTCATTAATCAGTCTGAGTCAAAAACAGAAGGCAATGCATTATTAGTGGACTGAAAGTCTATCTGCATTAGAGTTAATAGTCCCGCCTGAGATACTACTATAGTATAAGTCACATATGTCATGCATGCACATTTAATTAGGTTAAATTAAATATAAAATATTCTTTTAAACTCTAACACTAACATTAACCAAAATCTATTGAATCCTTAAATGTCACCAAGAAACTTCCAGATGAAAATTATCTATCACTATGGAGTTTTACAATGGTGGCTATATAATAAACTCGGGTCAAAATAAGAGCGCATTGAGTGGAATCATCACAATCGAGGGTAGTATGAACTTGTTTATCAATATGGCAAGGTTTCATTGTGACATCACAATGCATGACATACAATATGGATTGTACTGAATCACACCTTTAGGTTCATTTTGTCCATAAATGTCCAGACACTTTAACATTGATTTTGCTGCGTGCACCTTTCGGGGCATCTAAATAATGACCTTCCAAAGGAATATGAATGTATACAAATCCAAATGAAGTGAATAATTGCCATTTAATGGTATATAGAATCAAATTCTAACAAATGATACCCATGACTGAAACAGTTGGTATTGGATGCCTAGATGACCCATTTGACTTGTACTGTACTCTCTTACATTGTGCATTATTGGTGATGGTGGAAGGTCTATATATTTGAGATAATAGTTTTCCATAAGAAATAAAACATCAATGAAAATTTTAAGCAAAAGTTAAATATTTTAAATTTTAACCTGTGGAATAATTTAAAATATATAGCGGCCCAAATGTTTATTTTAAAAATGCAAAATTCACTAAAATTAAAAAATGTTGTCATCTTAACAGTAATGTACAACATGTATACAAATGGTATACCATTTTCTATTTAACACTAGTCCATTAACACAGCTATTAGTCCATTAACACAGCTATTAGTCCATTAACATAGCTATTAGTCCATCACATGGAGAATTCTACACAATTTTTATTTGTATCGGTGATATTAAATTCATTAACATGGTTAAACTTGAGTATAGAGCCCAAGGGCAACCAGTTTGCTGTGTCTGTGCTGCCAAAATAATGGGTCTGGGCTACCAGAATATTGAATCCAGGCTACTAGAAAGCTGGATCAGTGCTGCCAGAAAGCTCAGTCTGAGCTATCAAGAATGCTGGGTCCATGCTACAAGAATATTGGGTCTGAGCTCTCTAGAATGCTGGGTCAGTGATACCAGAACATTGGGTCTGGGCTAACTATATGCTGAATTCATGTTGCCATAGGCGACCAAATTATAAAAATATAGACTATGAAAACAGTTCACAAGGAGGAATAATTTATTCATGACCTATAACAAGGAAATAGAAAGTGTAACTTTTAAAGCTTTAAACTTAAGTACCATCTTTGGACAACTAAATTTAAGCCAAGCTGCCAGGGTCTTTTTCTCATGTAGTCCTCTGGGCTACAACATGATTTTGAAATGTGTTGAATATTGTTGTTTGCGCATATCTAACCGGTCAACTCAGTATTCAGGATCTAAGTCAACTGCATCCAAAATTAAAACCATCCTGACCTGCTTAAAAATGGATCTGACAGGGTACCACTAAACATGTGCAAGAGAGAAGCAGTTTAAAGCAATTAACTGTATTAAGTTACCCCAATCTAATCCTGTGGATTAAGGATTAAAGAGAAACTGCTGTAAGGTACCCCAATCTAATCCTGTTGATCATGGATTAAATAGATTACCTGTAGCAAGTTACCCATTCTAATACTATATTTTATAACATAACATATATGCTTTTGAATTATCAGTATATAATTTGTAGCATACCATTTGTCTCCCACATGTTTCATTTGTATTATATTCATTGATTTCCCAACTAGACCCCATGCTTCTAACAACTAAGTCTTAGGGTTCCAGACCTCATCCCACCCTTCCACAGACAGCTCATGGATTAGTCAACTCATACTTTCGTGAATGCTAGAACTGGGAATTGAAATTGGAACTGACAGTCTATACTGAGTTTGTTACCACTGCACCATCCAGGCCTTTTCATTTACCCAAATCACTGTTACCCATCTGAACCGACTACTTATATACAGAGCACATTTCAAGCTAGGAATTTCTTGCAAGATGGTAGTGTAAGTTTGGGAATCATTATGATTTCTGTCTGTCTTCAGACACTGTTTACTGCCTATACAACTTTACCAAGCCTTTTACTTTTTGGACATCGTTTCACAAGAATAATATTTATGTACTTATTAATGCCAAAATAATTAATTTATTTGGCCTTACATACTGGTCTATAGGTACTGATTTCATTGGATAAAAAACACAAAAAAAGCATTAGCACGAATCCTCTTTATCTGCTTTTATCATGATTAATAAGCAGCTAAACTAATACTCTTGTATGTTTCTGTACTGGACTACGCGTGACTAAGTGGTCCAAAGCGCTGTCCGTTACGGATCACTGCCATCTCACCTCTGTCTGTTTGAGTTCGAGTCTAGGATTCGAGTCTAGGATTCAGTGAATGTGGATAAGTGAGAAAGCTTGCCAGTGGTTCTTTCCGGTGATTTCCCGGTTTCTTCCTCCACCATTAATACTGGCCGCCATGAATAGCCTATCATGTGCTGAAAAATGGCATCAAGCCCAACAACAACAACAACAATTGGACTACACAAAGTGGTATCAGTTCACAGGTACTGTTATAACAGTATTTATGACTGACTTTCTAATCTCACACACTACCAAACTACACTACCGCTTTAACTCTGGAAACTTAAAATCAAGATTTTATGTCTGACACCCAGCTATATCATTGCAAATATTCATCAGTGGTAGATGAATGCAGAGATGAAAACATATTAGATTTTTTTGCTTCATGTGAAGTTGTGTTTTTGAATATGCTTGCATTTTATTGTGGACAAAATTAAACTAGTTGAAATAGTGAAGCAATTTTAGTTTTCATTCATTAAAATACTTTTTATCCTGCTGTGTGACTTAAACTTAAGTGGGTTTGCTTGCTTGGGATTTTGATTTTTTATTTGTTTCTTTGTATTTAGACAGATATTGAAATTTTTTTGCAATTTTAGGACAGCAAATAATTATTCTTTGCATCAAAAAACATGCAGAAAATATGGTAAGAGCACTTTATATCAGAAAAAATTAGGACATGTTGTGATCAAAAAACTAATACAAATGGAATTTGTACATTATTCCACAAGAAAGTAAAAAAAAAATCAAACAAGATCAGTCAAAATATGTATTATAAATTAAATAAGCATAAAACTATGTGGATGAATATGAAGAAACATTAGTAATTTGGACAGAGGCAAAGAGGAGGGACCCAGACAGTATGATCTAGATGGATTGAGGGAAGATAACTAAGGGCAGAGGTGAAATTATCTCTTCATTTCTATTATGCTTGGAACTCAGTAAAGTGACTAAACTAAGTAACATGGAGTGACAAATTAAATTATGTGAGAAGTGTCTAGGTTTTACTAGTCATACCGATCTCACTCACCTGTTACATGAGAAGTGTCCAGGTTTTATTATGCAAACCAATCTCAGTCATCTGTTACATGAGAAGTATCCAGGTTTTATTACACAAACCAATCTCAGTCACCTGTTATAGGAGAAGTGTCCAGGTTTTATTATGCAAACCAATCTCAGTCATCTGTTACATGAGAATTATCCAGGTTTTATTATGCAAACCAATCTCTGTCATCTGTTACATGAGAAGTATCCAGGTTTTATTACACAAACCAATCTCAGTCACCTGTTATAGGAGAAGTGTCCAGGTTTTATTACACAAATCAATCTCAGTCACCTGTTATAGGAGAAGTGTCCAGGTTTTATTACACAAACCAATCTCAGTCATCTGTTACATGAGAAGTATCCAGGTTTTATTACACAAACCAATCTCAGTCACCTGTTATATGAGAAGTGTCTAAATTTTACTATACATACAGATATCAGCCACCCACCTGTTACATGAGAAATGCCTAGGTTTTGTTATACATACCGATTTCAGTTTTTCATTTAACATCTTAAACCTCTCCACACATTTTTCTGCTTCAGTTCTACTATCTGGTGGTAGAATTGGCTTGGTTATTTCATCAAAGATTCTTCGAGGAATTTTCCTTGGTCTTGGATGCTTTGTATTAAATTTAGCCCTGTACCTCACTTGTATAAATAAGGGAATATACTGGTGCCCTGAAAGATGTACATGCATATATATATATATATATAGATATATATATATATATATATATATATATATATATATATATATATATATATATATATATATATATATATATATATATATATATATAGTTTATCCATTGCAATGAAATAAAGTAAATTATGGATTAACATAGAACATTCCTCAGAGGTCTCACTAGGATTTTAAAAGCAGGAGTCCAGGACTCCTAATATGGTAAAAATAGTAGACCCACCAGCAAAAGTTGCAGTCCCCACTAAGCCAGGCATCACAAACTTGCTTACACTTGGTTACTGTTGCATCCAAAAAATCAGTTTTAGCAATTTTAGCACAGTTCTGAATCTCATTGAAATCTTCATCATTTTTCTGTTTAATTATAAAATACTTGTCTAATTTTGCAAACAGCATTTTGTCCAAATCTCTTTTTGAGTTCACAGGCAACAACCAGAAATGAAATCAATAACAGTGATCGTGCTGGACTTCAAAATGTCGCAAATTGTGGTTTTGTTTTACATTTTGGCGACAAAATATACCATTTGGCAATATTTTTGGTGACAACATTTTTGGCTGATAAAAACAGTATTTACAGTCTTCAGTTTGGAGTGGAGAAATTCAAAGGCACCATGACAGAAAGCCATAAACATGGATATAAAAATGCAATGGAATCAATTGTTACATAAATAAATCCTTATTTCATACTGGCAAATTATCCTAACAGTGCATTGTTCTATAATAATCTGATTATGCTGATATCTGGCCTTGATACTATATGCTGTAATATAATCAAAATAGACTAGCTACAATCAACCACCTCTGAGGGTGGAAATGTTAAATGACTACAGTTGACCACACAACAATAATTTTAAAAAAAGTTGCTGCAAAAAATAGTTTTGCTGCAACTTAAATGAAATCTGATTAATTTGGAAGCACTGATACACACTAAGGAAATTTTTTAAAAAAAAAATTGTCTCAATGTTCTACAATTATATGATGTTGCCGCAGCAATAAAAAAAGGGTATTTGTTTGGTCCTTTTAAAGAAGCCTTTAGCAGCGCCTTCAATAACACATGCATCTTCATCAAAGCAAGCTAGCGACCATTTATCAAAGCTGTCAGCAACAAACTAAAATAAAAGCACTGCTTCAGTTTTCATAAAGATTAGAACATTTATTTTTCGCAGAACTTTCCTATCTGCAACAAAAAAACGTGCATTCGGAGGACTCCTGTGGGTAATTTTCTGCATCCCAAATAAAAATTTGTGTCCAAAAATGCATAATTAAGCATTTCTGAGATATCTGATTCCTTGTATTAAGAAACAACCTGAGCAAGAAAGTCTAATCTGACACCAATAATAATAATAATAATAATAATAATAATAATAATAATAATAATAATAATAATAAAAATAATATTTAACTCAGTTATAACATATGATTATCCCATAATTCCCTCTGGATGAACAAATTATTGTAAATACAAGCAAAATTTCATTTCTAATTCTTTTTCAACTTCAAAAATTTTATTTTTGGATATCAACTAGTACAACCAATATACAGACATGAGGAAAACCAATTTTGTTTTCTAGCAAAATAAGTTTCTTCGAAAATGCTTAACCAATTATGATACCTTAGGAGATCTACTGCTACCTCACAAACCCAGCCTTCCACAAAAATACAAAAGAAGCTTTAAAGTTATCTGTCCATCTAGGTAGTGGATGGAGTGATGGTTGCCTTTGCAGGTTGCCTTGCAAATCTGAGAGGAATGGTGGCATACTTCAAATTCTGTCAACCTGATCCTACTGATGAGAATAGATGATAAAGGTTGCAAGCATATCATGAATGGTCTACAAGATGGGGGTAGAAAGCAGTGCATCTTTTTCCATATGTTGTTAGTTCAAAGCTGCTACTATGGCTATAGCATCTTGTGTCTCTCTTATGAAGTAGACAATGCTTTGAGTAATACCCCTAATTATTCCATGGACCAAAGTCATGCCCCTGTTTATTCCATGGACCAACATCATGCCCCTGATTATTCCATGGACCAACATCATGCCCCTGTTTATTCCATGGACCAACGTCATGCCCCTGATTATTCCATGGACCAATGTCATGCCCCTATTTATTCCATGGACCAACGTCATGCCCCTATTTATTCCATGGACCAACATCATGCCCCTGATTATTCCATGGACCAACGTCATGCCCCTATTTATTCCATGGACCAACATCATGCCCCTAATTATTCCATGGACCAAAGTCATGGCCCTGATTATTCCATCGACTAACGTCAAGCCCCTGATTATTCCATGGAGTGTCCTGAATTCATACTTTAACTTATCATGGATATAATATATTGTGGTCATGAACCCTATGATCTATTTTATCCCAGTCTATTGTATCCCAGTCATAACAGAAGTAGGTCATCTATGTTGGGAGAACATCATCCGATTCATTATGTTTGGATAGGTTATGAAATATCTGAACCACATAACTGGTCCATGTATCTGCTGTGAAAGAGAACACATTTAGTTTCTGGTTAGCTCTTTCTCTCTCTGTCAAACTCTGAGGTGGCAAGGTCTACAGAAATTGCCAATAATAAAGAGTCCTGATCAATAAGGATTCCAATTGGAATGGAAGCAATTGAAAGTAGAATCTTCCATAGATAATTTCAAGTAGGATATAATATGACAAACAAAAATCTGAATGCCAGTATCATTGTTATCTGCAAAATAGTTGGAGAAGAATGATGACAATGACCCACTACACTCACAGCAATGATGAGTCAGATCTCATTTCTTCTAAAATGTTGCTAAAAAGAGTTTCTTGGGTGGCAGAGGCTTGAGAGCAAGGTAAGAGACATCTCTTGAAAACAGAGGCCCTGAGTTGGACATTGTACGCCAAGAGTGTTCTGATGTACTATGTGGGCAGGATTAATCCATGAGGGTGTCTATATAAAATGGGCATCATCTGCAGCACTCCGTGAGTTAGACTGATCCATGAATGACTGGTTTCATGAAGGCACTAAACTGGGTATCAAATGCAAGTTCATTTTCTGGTGGCTAAGACTGTATGATTGACTGTAATCTTGGTCCACTGCGATCAGAGTTATATGGCCCAATCCAGTTGTGAAGGAACAACGCCATTTGGCTTACATGACATCTAGTTCTTGAGGATGGGTTTGGGTATTGGATATTGATCCACATACCTTGTTCATAATTTTGATATGCAAGACTGTTACCTGATGCTTTTTGGTGCTCTCCATCTTGCTGCCCAGAAAAGATATGGATCAAGCCCTTGTATGCAAGCAGGTGTTTTCATTCCAAGCTATGATTGACTTCAAAACATGTAAGTCTGACATGTATTAATGGAATGACAACCAGAGAACAACACATTTTGACTGGTGTCCAATGGTCTAAATTTTTATGGCAAAAACAGTACACCCATTATACAGTGAACATCCTGCTTTTCGAACTGGTAAGTGATGTGATGTGATTATGATTTTTAATGTAGCTTTAACAATTTTTCAGTCATATCGCTACGATGTCTGCAGTGTGGCAGTTTATAGTGATGTCTATCACTGAGGCATCATGTCGCAGACATGTAGCATGATGTCCCACCCAGTCACATTATCCTGACACCAGGCTGACCAATCCTAAGACTAACCTCTTAATGCTGAGGCAGCTGTTAGTATCATTTTTGTAAGTCTTTGGTATGACGACCGGGGATCGAACCCACTACCTCCTGCATCCAAGGCGGACGCTCTAACCACCAGAATCATACAGGAGTACCAACTATGATAAATACCTGTAGAGTGCTGTACAGCTTGAGAATGCTATCCAAAGTATTACTTTTGTAGAAAATGATAAATTCTAGTCACAGATAAACTGTGAATTTGTACTGGAAGAATCACTAGAATGTTGCTTATAGAACATACATGTATGACCTGGCAGATAAATAATCAATTCTAATAACAGTCCAAACACTGATTGCCTATACAGATAAAAATCATGCAAGTATTGTATATGGTAACATGCATGAACTGGATACTACTAAACCATGTATAGAACACTTACCTGTACTTATCCGACTATTGGTATAAAAAACTTACTTATACATATCTGGTTATAACAGAAATTATACATATATTAAGAGTTTTCCATAGCTTCGACAGAACTTCATTAAAATATAATTAAAACTACAGCTAGAACTATTGCTAAATCGCATCAGCTACCTGTGCAAATATGTAATACCATTAAGTGATGGTAAAGTGATAACTGTAAAGGCAGAACTTTGTCCTCATAAGAAGAAAGAAATGTTGAAAACATTGGAGTATACTTCCCTTTTGAAGTGAAAAGGCCTTAAAATTTTAAGTGTAAACTTGCAAGATTTTGATGACAGAATGATGCTTGGCATGAGAGGCAGTAACAACAAAGATATTCACAGGACTGGGTGCAAATATTTATACCAAGTGGATCGAGGTCACTCTGCCCAACTTCCACCTAGGTGGACAGATAACCTTTAGCTTCTTTTAGCTAGAAATGACATCTGGAAGGGCTGGATTTGCAAGGTAGTAGTAGTTCTCTGCAGGTAATATGAGTGGGTAATATACTTAAAGAAACATGTTTTTTCATCAGAAAAGTTATATTAGCCTAAGGAGTTTTAAATATACAGATTTTCAATATGTTTATTTGTCGTTATGACATTTACCAAAGTTTACAAATATCAAGGAAAATAATCAGTCAACTCATTAGAATAAGATAACACAAATCCGGTACTAACAAGGAATTAGTGTTGCATATTTTTTCTTGTAGCAAATCAAAGATTTCATCTAGCAAACTTAGAGCTTTCTGTTGTTAATTTTTAGTCCTGAGCAATTTTATCACTAGACACCAAATCCACAACTGAAGATCTTTAACAATTTTAATTACCATAATCAAAATTCATTTTAAGCATGTTTTTTTTTTTTTTTTTTTTTTACATAGCCCTGTAATTTCAATTTGAACAGACCCTTTAAGTAACTCAATATGCTTGAATAAATCATAGCTTGCAAATTCCTTACATGCCAATTATAAACTGATGGAGGAATTATTATTAAGTTTTGTTCATTTTTATGTCCGTGATGCTTTTCGTTTTTAAAATGTGGAGGGTACAAGCAAACGGGAAGGTGTGCGAATACAATAGATGTGTAGTAGCTGTCAAAAATGAGTAAATTTAGTTACTGGACTGGGTTTAGCCATCCAGTTATTAAAAATTTTTATAGGCCGAGGGAACCAGTTAAATTTTAAAAAGTCGTAATTTTTATTTCAATGGGATTGTCATTTCATTTTATGTTAAGCTAATTGATCTCCCATGTCATCAGGTCTTACTGACCCACGGAAAACCTCTTTAATCCACCCCTGAAAAAGGAGATCGTTGTATAAATAATATAAGCATATAAAAGCTAAGTTACACTCTTTTAATTTGGAAAAATGAAACGGATGTTAATATATGTCATCGGCTTGACGCATTTCCATGCCGAAAATATACGTAGTCGTAAATTGGGAGATCCTTAAAGTTTTTTTCTGATAAAATATAAAATAGCATATTTCATATAAATTATATCAACGTATGCTTTAGATGCTTATGTAACAACTTTAACGTTGTGGGTGGTATTTAACTCCAGTAAAATACGCAAATTGTTGATTATTGATCAAAATGAATTCACCGACCCCATTTCAAGGAGGCAGCCATTTTTATGATCAGCAGTAACTGCAAAGGACTAGCTTAAAACACGGATCTGTCAGGGTGTAAGGTATCTGTAATAGACAGTCGAGGTGATACATCAAACAGTGATAGCCAAATTGAGAGAAGAAAGAAAATGGTTACGATCAGGGAACACAATACAAGTATAATAAAATATATAAATATATGATTTTTCAAGTTGGAATGTGGTTTTTTTTTATATAGAAATCAAACATGTTTTAAATTCATGATTCATTTTATGATATACAAGATTTTATTTATTTTTTTAAAAATAGTTAAACAAATGATATCTAAAAGTAATTTTTTAATTTATTAAAACTAATATGATTGATATAATAAAGTCTTTTCTCCAAAAATCAAGGCAAGATTTTTTTTACACCTTTCTGAGTGAAAGATTGTTGTTTTTTTTAAAAATTCAAAATTCCTTTTCATTTTTTAAAATTAAAACAGCTGGTCTCATATATATATATATATATATATATATATATATATATATATATATATATATATATATATATATATATATATATATATATATATAGATATATATAAAGTAGTAATCAATATATATCAAGTAGCAATTGATCTACAAAGTCCAAGTATTACAGTAGAACCTGTCTTGATTGACCACCCTTTCTGCCATAAAATTATGGTCTCTCAAGACCGATGGTCTCTCATAACAGGTCAGAATGCTATATAATCATTAAATGTGTGCATTGATAATATGGTCTCTCAAGAAAGGTGGTCTCACATAGCAGTGGTCTTTCAAGACAGGTTTCACTGTACTTCTTGCCTGTGTTCTTCAGGTCTTCAGGATGCGTATTGCAGCTACCACTTCATCGACATAACTGTGACTTGTTAAGTGTTACAAGATCGTGGAAATCATCTATGAAGGGATTTTTCATTCTTCTGATGGCTTGAGTGAGGCTGTCAACCTGCCTCTGAAATATCTAATTTACACAGCAATGGCAGTAGTTGGGTTTCAGAAGGTGCTATCATAATAGGTCTGTTTTCACCAAGCAACTAGAAAAAGAGACATCCAGTCCATGAAAGGAGATCAGGAAAATGTTTAAGTTTGGATTATTATGGTCTAGGTTATCCAGGGTAGGTCTTTCCAGAGAGAAGCAGAGGATCAGACCACATCTTATTGAAAGCACTCACAGACAGAAAATCCAGTACTCAAGCTCCATTACCCCACTATCTTACATTGACCAGACACCAGGATGGTATAATTGCTGGATGAGTTTCTTGCCTCTGATCAATCCATGGATATCCAGGTCAGTGTAGACAGGGGGAGGTGGCTCATGATCCACTACCTGCCTTGTTGTCCCAGGATAATTGGATGCTCAGTGATGAGACAAGCCTGGATGTTAAGTCTTTCTTGATCTTCCACTTGCCCAATAAAAATCAGTGAGGTGAGTGACTTAAGGCTTGAGGGTAGTGAGTCACCTTGATATTCTTGTGGACTACGTCTATTAAATTTGAAAAATCTTCATGGTGAAAAGTTTTTTTTTCAGATTATCATGGTAGCTTTGGGTAGGGATAACAGCATGTTCAAATGTCTCATTTCTACAGAGCTTCCTTCTACAAGTTTCTCTTTCTTTGAAAATGAGAACAGTGTTTCTCCCATCACTCAGTTATGGCACCTCTGGCAAGTTTTCCAATAAATCACCCTACAGTTTTTTCTTATTAACTAATTTCTTGTACCTAGGGGATAAGATGATTCCAAAGAGAGTAGAGTCCAGACAGCTTGAAGAGGATATCTGTCCATCATACATGCCATAGAGTTCATCATACAGTCCATAGAGTCCATCATACAGTCAATAGAATCCAAGAACCGTCATATCTTATTGAGTGTTGGCCATCTTGAGGGCTCCAAGGCTAATATTTATTAGTAGATCTTAAGGTACCTTATTGCCAAATTTGGTGCTTTTATCAGCCCAGTAATAGTCATCTTGATAAACAATGCTAGGTCACATGACTAAAGCTGATACATACATCCATACAATAACAAAATAATGATAATCATAATAATATTGTCACAATAACCACTGTAGCAGCCATGCCAATACAACCCATACATTCATGAGAAACAGCATTAACAATATTTTCAAAATGGCTTCTATTGCAGCCATTTTGTGAGGTCCTTTTGGCAACAGTTTCAAACTGGACCAAGTACATATAGTTAAGTGGTTTAGTGTTTAAAAAACCCAAGTTGATATGATGACCATTTTTTTTCAATAGAAGTAGCAATAACAAAATTTGCTGTATTGGTACCATTTTCATCTAGGTCCTTCTAAAGAAGAATATTGTAGAGAAAACCTCATGTTGAACTGGCCAGCTGTTCAGGAAGAGAAGCAGCAGCGAGAATTTCAAGATGATTGCCATGGTAATCATGTTAGAAATAATTTTCATTAAAGACCTACTAGATAACTTTGAAAATATTCTAGCAAAGGCCCCATGTGGATAGGACTATCCATTCAGGATGAGGATAACAAGATTTTCAAGCTGTTTATTACATCAAAAATGGCTGCCATGGTGGCCATTTTGGACACCTAAAAGCAGCATGATTTTCATTTAGGACAAATGGATATCATAAGAAGTCTGCTAGTGAAAACTGTCAACAATTGAACATTTGTTCAGGAAAAGTAGTTGTAACAAGACTTTAAAGATATCACCCATGGTGGCCATACTGAATGTGAGATTGGAACATTTTCAATCAGGATGAAACTGTGTGCCAAGTTTCAGGACTTTCCTCAATGTGAAACTGTGTGACAAGTCTCAAAACATTTTCTCAATGTGAAACTGTGTGCCAAGTCTCAAAACATTTTCTCAATGTGAAACTGTGTGCCAAGTCTCAGAACATTTCCTCAATTTGAAACTGTGTGCCAAGTCTGAAAATATGTTCTCAATGTGAAATTGTGTGACAAGTCTTAAGATATTTCATCAATGTGAAACTGTATGACAAGTCTCATAACTTTCATCCATGGAGTTATCTGTATATACATGAGAATGTGCATATAGAATTTCATTTGTCTTCATAAAGATCTTCCTGTTTAATTGTATGTTAATGAAGTTATCACAAATACAAAGTCTAAGCTGAAAAGTATAGAAGACAAATACAAATGACCCAAGTCACTTAAACTATAAGGTAAAAATGTAATAGAGTCATCCATATATGCGCAGAAACATGCCCAACAAATTTTGCTTGCCTAATTTCAAGTGGCTTTTGTGTGTTTGTGCAGATTATCTAACTCAGGTTACATGTTACCATATATACTCACTCATTAACTGAGTCCAACTGCACAGTGTGCAGGCATCTCTTGATCTGTGCAGTTTGTTAGGAGTAAAAAGCAGAAGAAACAACAAAGACCCAGATCTGCAGGATATTATGCTATGGCAAATCAGGATCTATTTAGTTTGCTGTTTGACTCAACTTATAAATTTGCATATATGGTATTTCCATTCTTAAGTGTAAAGCTTAATTGCTGTCACATCATGTTGCATATACTTATATATATATATATATATATATATATATATATATATATATATATATATATATATATATATATATATATAATACATATCAGAAGAATATATATCACTGTTCTCTAATTAGAGTGTTATGTATATTTATATCATATATGTTTGAA
The DNA here is from genome assembly GCA_016746295.1 of Potamilus streckersoni. NCBI lineage: Eukaryota > Metazoa > Mollusca > Bivalvia > Unionida > Unionidae > Potamilus > Potamilus streckersoni. Next base: position 900,728 of record JAEAOA010000207.1, read on the forward strand.
AAAAATGATTTTAATATGTCATTTAATCATGACAACATTTTTTAATCTAAATTTCCTATAGATGTGTTGTACTATAAAGATGAATTATGTATAATATATCATACTACTTCATTCATAAATTCCAAGGACTATAAATTCTGTATACACATCACATGATCCAAAAGAGGTCATTTGTACTGTGATGTGGTCAGACAAACCTAGTTCCTAGTTGGCTAGAAATAGAACAGCTTGTTGACTGCAAATGAGTTATTTTGAAATATCGATATGACTCACTGAAATCCTGGATCACATTTTAGCTATTGCACTGTTAGATTAATATATCTTTCTATTCAAGGAGAATGCTGAGTTACTCATTTTAAAAGTTGATATTTGTCTTGTAAGAGTATAGAGAAGCTTGATTTTTTAATATAATTTTTCAGAACTGCAGTGCTGCAAAATTTATTCAAAGAATTGGATTTTTTTTTCTCATCAGATTTACCATGAACATTCAAAGACCATTTGCGTTTAATTATTTAGATTTACCATGCAACTTTTTGGAGTTAATATATTTTAGATTTACTGTAAATTCATTTAAAGGATATCTGGATTTAAAACAGTGATTCTTCTTTGGTATAAGCACATAAGGAGACTGTACTTTAGAACATATTAGGATTAAATGGCATTGATAAACATTTGCAGTAATTTTAAATTTCATTAACCATAGTAAATTATTTTTAAGTTTATCACTTTGTATTTTAGCGAAATAAATATGTATTCACAATTATACAAAACTTTTGGCTGTTCTTCTTCCTTGTTATGTAGCTTAAACCCCTAGGTTGTAACAGAAGTCATTATTATTATTATTATTGTTGTTGTTGTTATTATTGTTATTATTATTATTGTTGTTGTTATTATTATTGTTGTTATTATTATTATTATTGTTGTTATTATTATTGTTGTTATTATTATTATTATTATTATTATTATTATTATTATTATTATTATTATTATTATTATTATTATTATTATTATTATTATTATTATTTATATGTGAAATAAGGTAAAATAGAATAATTATTATGATTCTGCTGCAAATGCATAACAAAACAACCAATATTTTATTATGTGTTGCATTTTATTATCCTTCTGAACAAGTTATCTAAAATTACTACTCTGGAAACAAAACAAAACAAGATTGTTACATTTAACAATAATAAACCATTTAGAGATTCTGACAAAAAGTAAAACAAAGAAAAAGAAACTTTTAATTATAAAGTAAGATAAATCATGAATGGGACTGAAAAAATATAGGTCATAGTGAAAGTACTTTTGACACAGATTTCTCATAAGCAAATATAACAAACATAAGCTTACTGACCTGGACATTTTTTTAAAACAAATGAGCAAGATTACATTTGATAATTTAATACATTTTTGTGCTTAGAGGGATTTTATTCCTCAAAGTCTATGGCATACTGAACACTCCCTGTTACTGAGAATAGTTGTTTGTTTCTAATAATAAGGCACTTTTTATATTAGCTCTGACCAAGAAAGGCCAGTCAAAAGAATAAAAATGGACATGACAGGAATTCTAATCCTGAGACAAACTGATTAGTCAATGTGGTTAACTTATTGTATATAGTTTAAGAATCTCAATATAGCATTTAAAAAGTACAGCATAATTTCAGCTGAAAAAAATGCTCATTAAGGTAACTGCTGAAATACATTTCAAAATATTTTATGATTTTCTAGAATTAATCTTCTGTGGAGAGAAAGGAGAAGAAAATAATTAAAACACTGATACTCAGATTACATGTATTTAGTGAGGCCTGAGATAATGGTATTTGATTATGGTAATACAAAAGAAACATCATCAATATCTTGCAAGTTATGTTTATCTTTGTCATCATGTTTTTTGTAATATCACCTGAACCCTCCAAGCCATCTGCAACCTCTATACTCTGATTATAAAACATACAACGAAAAATAAAATCCATTAAAATATCAAGATTTCAAACTTTAAAGAAAAATATTTTGAGATACAAACAACCATTTAATATAATAACACATTACCATCAATCATTTAACAATAAAAACATTAGACATAGAAACTTGAAAGAAAAAAGAAAGTAACAGAAAATTATTTGAAATTGTTCATATTAAATTTCTTAAAGTGAAACTCAAACCGGGTTGCACTGTCCATAACAGGTTACTATGGAAGCAAATGATAGACTGCTTGACCTGACAGATAGTCAGTCCTGAAAAATAACACGTAATCACATAGTAATCAGAGCTGTCTCAAGTACAAGGTCAATATGGTAAAAACTATCAAATATCATTTGTTGTAAATATTGCTAAATACTCATGTAATATTTAATTTTAAAGCAATTTTTTAAAATTCCATTCTTTGTTTTCATTATTTTTCATTTATCAGAACAATTTATTCCCAATTAAAATCATAATGTGATGTTTTCTACATCATCAAGTTGATTTTGTCATAAGCCTGGTATAGCCTCTACATTTGGAAAGAGTTTTATATTGAATCATTGGGACAGCTGTTATGCTTGGGAAGGCTGTTATGCTTGGGAAGGCTGTTATGCTTGGGAAGGCTGTAATATTGAAATTAAGAAGGAAGGTTTCTGCACTGATTTAAATAAAAGGTAAGGTAAAGCTACATCTTATAAAAGGCACAAATTTGTGACAAACATGAAATTTTCACAAATTCATTGAGTAATCTGGATCAGCAAAGTCAATCTCACAAGGTAACAAACATTCACTGGCTAATAAATTAGTGAAATCTTTATGTAGAAAATATGCCCCACTTACAAAATAAATTTTTCTTTATGCAAAATACAAAATATAAAATTGTATGTTATAATTAGACTTCATATTAGGGAAATTCTTTTATAATCTACCGTGGGTGGGTGTGGGTGAAAGGAAGTTTAATTTTATTTTTTACTTATGGATGGCATCTAAACATATATTTTCAGTTTTTGTATATTTATTTTGCAGTATTGAATAGTTTATGTATTAGTGTGACCCACCCAATTTTTGTATTGGTGTAATGCCATTGGTTTGTATTGGTGGGACCTAGCCCATTTTTGTATTGGCAGAATGCTATTGGTTTGTATTGGTGGGACCTAGCCCATTTTTGTATTGGTGGAATGCCATTGGTTTGTACTGGTGGGATCTACCCAATTTTTGTATTGGTGGAATGCCAATTGTTTGTATTGGTGGGACCCCATTTTTGTATTGGTGGAATGCCATTGGTTTGTATTGGTGGTACCCCATTTCATTAGTGCAAGTGGGACCTACTTCATTATATTAGTGTGACTCATTTTTTATTGGTTAGCCAAATAACTTTGTATTTGTGGTACCCCTTAATCATGAGAATTAAAAAAAACTTAACCCACTTGAAATTTGCCTAAATTGTAATTTATTCAAATCATATTCCAGATACAACACCTAAGTGGAACCCTTTTCATTTGTGCTGGTGGGACCTATGTTGTTGTATTATTGCAACCCAATAGTTTGCATTGGTTGGACTAATTTCTGCAGCTGTTAAATTTTTTTTTTTGTATGTAGATGTTCTAACATGAAAACAAAATAATAATTCTGAATATAATGGGATGACATAAAAAATTTGTGTAAAATTCCTTGGAGAACAGGGGAATTAAATTACATTATTCTAATAGGATGTATCTCACATATACAATAAACATATATATATATATATATATATATATATATATATATATATATATATATATATATATATATATATATATATATATATATGTTTGTTAACAATATGAAAAAATAAAAATATAACAAATAAAAAGATGACCAATTTTAACAAACATTCACATTCATGAAATGTAAAATAGATAAAATTTCAATTTATATACATTATCTATGTACATGCATGTATATGAAAATAAGTTTCTAGCAGAATAATACAAAATGATTCCATTGTGTGTATTTCATCTATCACAAAGAAAAGACAAAACTTCCAGACACAGAAATAAATCCTCATTTGATACAGTAAACATTATAGCAGTATCATCAGTAAAATTATGGTTCCCATGAAGATACTTGGAAAATTACAAATTGGCATACTAATGATGGCTCAGACAGAAAATATCCCTGTATTGTGCAAGACTGGTAATGCAGAATCAGGTTTATCCACACTCTTATGTGGAGAAGCAAAAAAGCATTGGCATCAAAAGGAGTTTGTAAGAAAAGTATCAGTTAGGTTATACCAAATCAACAAGTCTAGTGGTATACATGAGATTTGGATAAACTCTGTATCGTTCCAAGTTGGTCCATATAAAAAATTTTGTTTCACTTCAACAGGAAATTGGTGAATTATCCATTCTTTATTCCATCTAGCAATTTTACATCATGATGGAAGGTAAATTACCAGAAGAACATGAGTGATGATGATAAAAAAAAGAGTTAGGGGGAATAAAGAATGGGTACATTACGGATGTTTAGTGTGTATGTCAGAAATCACAAAATTCAAATTGGTCTTGGTGAGCATGTTTGTTTTCCTGAAAATTAATGTGTGTGCCAAATATTTGTGAAAACATTTGAAACTAATATATCAAGTAGTAATACAAGAAAAAACATTGAGATACATAATTGTTAAATGTAACAAAAATTTTTCATTATCAGTTCTGTATCACTTCTGTTTTAGGGTTATCCTTCCTTATATAACAAGTTTCAAGTCAACTATTTATATACAGAAATGATATTTATATTGATATTTATATATCTAAAAGCTATATTATAGAATTCCCCCTAACAACAGTATTTTATTCAAATCTACTACTTTCCAAAATTAATCATTAACTGATAATTAACAAGACAACTTACAACCTCAAATATAAACTATATTTAATATACAGATATTTCTGGTCAAGTCAGATAATAAGTTTTATTTCATCAGGTGTACAAGCAATTCTTTTTTAAAAGAAAATTAGGGCCAAAGCTACTTGTATTTTAAGTTCTAATCTGTGATGGCACACAGCCACAGAAGATAAAAGCTCAAGTTGTGAAAATTGATTTAACGTGTATAGTGCAGATCCTGGAGCAATTGTTCAATGATCAATTATTCATAAGTCCAGGAAATAAAGATTAACACTGCTTTTGTCTTGTGTTTTGTTGCTGCAGAGAGTTTAAAGAACTGAGAAAACATAAAGATGCCTGGGATAATTATATGCACTGATTTTCAATGTTCAACATGTAAAGTTAGCAAATTATCTTTTAAACTCATTTATTTCTCATATCTGGCAAATAGATTTGTTTCCAATCCTTGATATTTATCACAGTTACAGGTGCATATAAGGAAAAAGCATTACCTAGTGAATCATCTTGCAAAGATGTGAGATTTGTTACTGGAAAATATAAACCTTCTTGCAAAAAAAAAATATGTAAAAGAAATGGATAGTTACACTTAAATCTAGAATAATACATAAAGTGACAGATAAATACATAAAGTAAGCATGTAAAACATATGCAGGTTATCTATGTTGTACAAGAGTGCCAGGAACAGCACATTATACACCCATCCCACAATTAGTAGTCCTCTTTGTAACCAACAGTAAAACATAGTTGATACTGGAGATTATTTATTAATGGGTATCAATGGCCTTGACCTTTGGTCAAGATATTGCAGGTTTGAACTTATTAGCCTTACAATGATTATAACCTCTGACCTTTATACCTTAGAATCTTGATGTTTCTTTATTACTGTAAGTGCAAACCATCCTGAGTTTGGTTAAGAAGCTTACTCCAGAACAAAAGGTATTTTTCAAAACTAATTGTTCTTTGAACCACAATGGTCTTCACTATAAATCCCAAAATCAACAAGTCTCTTCGATACCCCAAATGCACTCTGACTATGACTTTTTAACCCCCAAAATCAACAGACCTCTTTTTTGTACAATAGATAGAAGAGTTCCTCAAAATTTAGCAAATTACATCACTAAAAACTGAAATTTTGTGCAGTGACTAGTTTTCATCTGTCATGAATAGTGGCCTTGTCCTTTGACCTTTGTCCTTTGACCTAAAAAGCAATAGGCTACTTTCTTACCCCAAGCACAAGCCATTCAGAAAGTTCTGTAATTGTGGAAGTGAAGTTATAATGTTGAAATGAAACTGGTAACTGATGATCAATGGATGGATGGAAGATCTACATCACAACATAGTATGTTCCATCTATGGCAGGTGTATAAAAAATATTAAACTAAAAATTTGACACTAAAATCCTTTATGTTTGTCCTTATATCAAACTACTGAAAACTATTAAAAGTAAATTATAATATTTGTACAGTCAATACAAGTCTTGCCACATGTAACATCTGAGTAAAATAGGATTAAATATGGAGTAACTTGTGAAAATAGAAGAAAAAAATACCCTAATTAAATACCCTGATTATGCTCTACAAATATAGCATAGTTTTTTTCTTCTCTTTTTGCAACTGAATAAATTTATTTTGATTACATCAATCATTCTTGAGGATGTCACACAAATAATGTCGCAAATCTTTTTTTTGATTAAAGGAATCGTTCATGAAAATGTGACACAAATCTTGTCACAACCATTTACTTTGTTCTTTAGACCCAAATCATCTCATAACCATAGCTTAATCTTGCATTTAATTTTGATATATTGATAAAAATGAAAAATAAAAAATGATTAAAATGAGTATCATATAAATTACTTGTCTTGCAATACGTTAAAAATTATTGATTTGTTTGGTGGAGATTGCATTGTTGTTGTTTTAATTTGTTCTCTATGGTTATAGGAGCACCACTGTCCTTGCACCATGAGATTTGCTGTTCCCACACATGATATTCACTGTCCCCACCCAGATGCATTGATGATCATTATGATCTTGACCACAGGGACTGTAAATTCACTCACCAAATTTTAAATGCTAAATTAAAATATCTGACATTCAAGTCAGTTTTCTGCCCAATAGGAACAGTACTGAATAAGGGCTAACCACTGTTATATATAATAAATAGAATGTTCCATCATGAATGTTACCAACTTTGTTCATTTGTCAGTACCTTTCTACCACAAGTTTGTTTTCCATTCATTTTCATCAAGCTCATGCAAATTAAAGGCTCCCACTGTTTAATTGTAATAAAAATGCTTGATAGGGGGAGAGAATGCTGGTATCAATTCATAACTACTATGTTCGTGTCAGAAGGATCACAGAATATGTTCTGGAAAAAATTCTGTTTACACAAAACATATGTCATTCACATCATCTATTTTTTTATATTTTCATAACAGATTGTTGAGTAAGACACTTTGCTTTCTCTGGACTAGTCTACTGAGTTTAACAAAAGGTTTCATTTCATGTGCATGGGTATCCCCAGTTTCCATGCCAAAGAGACAAAGTGGCTTTGTTTATAAACACGTAACTTTGTATGAACTTTTTCAATCATCAGAGAAAGCAAGATAGTTGTTTAATTATTCAAACTGAGGATGCAAACATATTTGAAAAAATGAATGACTGGCTTATTTTTATTATAAAAAGGTGAGCAATTGTAGCACAGATGGTAAAGTATTAGATGCAAAATCAAAAGGACACTGGTTTGATACCTGCCCTGGAAATCCCAGGTTGGTGTCCTCCGCATGTACTTGAGAAAAGTGCTTAGTTATCATTTCTTTGAAATGATATAGCCAATAATGTGTTAAAAATCGCAATAAATTTATTTGACCCCCCCCTAAAAACACAAAAGCATTTAAAAATGTGTAAAAAAATATACAATTTTTATGCATAATATTAATCAAGGGTTACAGTTGAATAGCTAATCTATGTTGATAAAGCATGTATTACATGTTTCTATTGCAACCCCAAATTATAAAGTTAACCATAAATATTGATAAACCTTGTAAAAAGTATTCAATTAACATGCAAATCCAATTAGGTCATGTACATCATATATATATATATATATATATATATATATATATATATATATATATATATATATATATATATATATATATATATATATATATATATATATATATATGAATATCAAATTTCATCAACATAGGTCAAAAAGTTGTAATCATGCAGTTAAGTTTTTGACATAAAAGATCTGAGATCAAAAGATAAAGAAAAACCCTGATAAAAATACAAATGAGACAAAAATCTATAAAAAATAAAATAAACATGTGCACATATACATGCAAAACTGATTTAAGTTGTCAACATCATCAAGAAATCTGCATATCCAGAGAAACATGTTGACCAAATACGTGTCTACAACAAGCAATCTTTATGTAATTATGCTAAAATACATTCTGGAAGATATACAAAATTATGGGGAAAATAAAGACAGATAAGAGCAAAACAATATAAAAACACACCAAATAACCACAATCATTCATCATATAAATAATCATTTCACAGTTGTATTCACTGTTGCTGTAGCTTTATCACAAAAATTTCTATATACCAAAATCACTCAGTCAACTAAAATTCATTGCAGTCATCAGTAAAAGATGCATAATAGTGAAACATTCAGGTTCCAGTCAACTTTCATTAGACTATAATTCATTACAGTCAACTCTCATTAGAATAAAATTTATTAGAGTCAACTCTCATTAGAATAAAATTCATTACAGTCTTGAACTCTCATTTGAAGGAAGTTCATTAGTCAACTCTCAGAATAAAATTCATTACAGTCAACTCTCATTAGAATAAAATTTATTAGTCAACTCTCATTAAAAGAAAGTTCATTACAGTCAACTTTCATTAGAATACAATTCATTACAGTCAACTTTCATTAAAATAAATTCATTAGTCAACTCTCATTAGAAGAAAGTTAATTACAGTCAACTTTCATTAGAATAAAATTCATTACAGTCAACTTTCATTAGAATAAAATTCATTACAGTCAACTCTCATTAGAATAAAATTCATTACAGTCAACTCTCATTAGAATAAAATTTATTAGAGTCAACTCTCATTAGAATAAAATTCAGTAGTCAACTCTCATTAAAAGAAAGTTCATTACAGTCAACTTTCATTAGAATAAAATTCATTAGTCAACTTTCATTAGAATAAAATTCATTAGTCAACTCTCATTAGAAGAAAGTTCATTAAGTCAACTTTCATTAGAATAAAATTTATTACAGTCAACTCTCATTAGAATAAAATTCATTACAGTCAACTCTCATTAGAATAAAATTCATTACAGTAAAATATTAATTTTCCATTAGAAACCTAATTGCAACAAATATATTCCACAGAAAATTTCTTTTTATAATAGATTAGTCAGCTCTGAAATCCAACATCAATTTTTGGTTACTAACACCTGTTTCCTTTCCATGCTGTTCTTTATAATGATATTGTAATAATTGTAATAGAATGTTTATATATTGTTATTTATAATGACATCATTACTGTTTAGAAGAGTACTTTTACATATTTATTCATTGTGTTGCTGTTTAGAACAATAGTTTATATATTGTTGTTTATAGTGTTGCTGTTTTGAATAGTATTTTATATATTGTTATTTATAATGATAGTGTTACTGTTTAGAAAAGTATTTTTAATAAGAATGTCAAAACACAGCTCATGAATATTTTACTTTTATATATATATATATATATATATATATATATATATATATATATATATATATATATATATATATATATATATATAAAATTAGTTTTAAATTTTAGAAATTATCAGATTCATTAAATAATTAAAATAATATTAGATATGAAGTATAGATTCATATTTCTGGCCTATTTTGCCCATATATATACATGATTGTTTTATAACAATAAAACAAGACTGATAACTCCTCTAAATGAAAGGCAAAATCATTATAAAAACATTAATTACCTGACAACATGATTAGAATTAAACTCAGTCATGATAACAAAGGCTGACTGCCCTATACTGTGCTGATCTGCACTTTGAAACATTCTGAGCATTTCAACAGCTATTGCTTTCTAGATGCCAATTAAATAAAATACGTGTACAGCAAAATTCAACAATCTGTACAACAATTATTTCTATGTTTAATTTATCCAGTTCCCACTATGACTGAGACTTTGTTGCATTATATAAATGAACAAAAAGGAGAAAAGAAGTGGATCATCTTAAAATGAAAAATGTGTAAGCTGGTTATTTAAAATTTGAATTTTTAAAATCTTGATTTATTTGAAAGCAGGAAGTTTAAATGGAACCATGTGATTCTTCATACTTACAAAATAGATAACATCATGGGTGTGGAGACAATTGTTGTGTGACAATGGGATATTCCATTTAAAACAATTATAAAGGATGCACATTTTGTTTTCCTTTTTGGGAAAAATTATTTGTTATCATAATTATATAAAAACACTTGTGTAGACAAGGCACACAACTAAAACATTCCCTTGCTTGGTTCATTTGTTTGATTGCCCTGAGTTAAATTGCTTCCATGGTTGACAACATTTTTGTTTTTGTCCTTTGATACATTGCCAGTGAACTAAATGCCTACATTGGATGGACAAGATTTCTGCTTCTGCCCCGTGATCTGCTGGTAATTGGCAGGAGATCTGGTTGCACAATGGGAAGGGGCCTTGTTCGTTGCTGTGCTCTAGCAGGCTCAACCGTTGGAGGGATCACTTTTCGCTTATCCTCATCTACATCTAATGTGCGGTCCTGAGAAAAAATTTAAGAAAAATCAAGCTAAGATGACACTGAATTCATTTGTAGTCTATTTGAATTAAACCATAAAACTCAAATCTATGGAGTAAATGAACTTTGTAAAGAAAAATATCTTTTTCAAAAAAATGAAATTGTCTGAGGTCAGGGAATAACTTTTATACTAATGACTAATGATTTTTTTTTAAAGATTGTAGTTTTCCTAACATTCTTTAAAAGTGGTTGCCAGAAATGTAAAAGTGTGATTTCTTTTTTTAAAATTATTTTTTATCTTGATATTCAAGGAATAAGCTTTTTAAACATGATCAAATTAACAGCATGATAATTGTGCCTGACTTTGGAGTGGATTTCAGAATAACAATAAGATAAGAAGGCATAGCCAAATAATACAGAATAACATGCTGACTTTGTGACTGTGCTACCAGATTCAATCCTCAGGGCTAGCACAAGCAGAGCTTGTGTGTGGTGATATAGCTGATGTTACAAATCCCATGATATTAACTGATTATGCAAATTTCATATATAAGGTCAGAGACATAAATACTTTTAACAGAGATATCAGATCCTTAAAATTACTCAACTTGACTCCACACTTAAGAATAAATTCTTAAACACCACTCTAGTGGCCTAGTGGTTAGAGCAACAGCCTCTCATGCAGTAAGCTGCTGGTTTGAATCCAGGCCAAGTCATACCAAAATTTATAAAAATGGTGCTTGGTGCTCAGCATTAGAAGGTTAGTATTAGGACTGGTTGGCCTGGTGTCAGGATAATGTGACAGGTGGGACATAATGCTGCATGTTGGCATGCCCCAGTGCTATACATCACTATATACTGCCACACTGCAGACATAGCAATATGACTGAAAAATTGTTAAAGCAGTGTCCAAAAAAAAAATCAAAATCAAGTCAGAAATTCTTTAGCATACAAAAAAACTAAATGAATTACATGAGACTGTAAAATAGCAACACATTTTGGTACAGAAGATCTGCTAAACTGCATAATTAATTTTGTAATTAATTTAACAAATAGAAGACTGAGGTCAAAGGTCATTTTAAATTTGAGTGAGTCAAGTGTTTCATAAACACAGTACAGTACTTGGAACTTAAGGCTGGCTTTGACATATTTCTCAACTGATTTTCACCAAGTAAAATGGTGATTGCATTAAACAGCCAAAAATCTAACATTCTTAGCATTTTTATTATTTCTTCACAAATCACAGCCATTTTAACCTTTATAAAACCTAGTCAGTCTCAAGGCTCAAAATGGCAGGTTGCTGACTATGTTGTACAGTGGTCAGAACTGGTGGGAAAATGGAAATTTATCACGCTAACATTTGATTACTTGGTTAAAATGAATGCAAAATACACATGTACTGCAAAAACACTCTCAAGTTGTAGACTGCCAGTGAATGCCAGTCAAGGCATATGACCTTAAATAAATTTTTATAAAGTCCCAACAGTCAGTAATATAGCAAGGGGATTGTAGGGTATAGGCCCCTACATCATAAAACTTAACACAACGTTTAATCTTACTAAAAAATACATTTTGATCAGTGAAGATGAATGCATTTATACATTCCGGGCAATCAAAAGACTGCCTTTGTACATTCTGGCTAATCAAACGACTGCACTTGTACTGTCTGAGCAGGTCTTCTAAGTCCAATGTAATATTTGTTATGAGTAAACCTTCATGGTGGTAGAAAAGCGGTTGCTAGTAAGATAGGTTATCCACTTTTATCCATCTTAATAATTGGGAAAAATTAATTATGATTAAACCTATGTTAAGGACTACCTTTGGAAAAAGACCATCTGTGCTATGAGATTACAATTTGATTCTATATTTGATAATTTAGATGGTAAAATCATATTTTATAAACAACTTTCTTTTAAGGATGATTTGCTGGGTTCTCTTACGTAAAACTAATTTATTCTGTAACGATCTCCCTCCTTATTACTCAGTAGTTAGGTTCACAACCACTGAGTGCGTTATGTACCAAACTATGTTGCAATAAGACTGATATAAAATTCAATGTATGCATGTACGTGTGGTGGGATGCAGTGTTAATGCTTTTGATTTTGTCATATATTAATGTTCTAAAATAAAGGAAAAAAAGAAATTATAATACGTTTTATGTTGTTTCCATCCAACCCATATTGTTATACATTTCATAGACCAAACCATGTACATAAACAATGATTTTTAACATAAATCTTTCAGCTAATGGATATTAAAAGATATAAATGTTTTTTGTTTTTTGTTTAAATTCTTCCGATAATTTTGGTCACTAAGTCCACAGCATTACCACATTATACCTGGAGCTGCATTATGAAAAAGGGTGTTAAATAACAATGGAAAGCTTTATGTATGTAAGTATAGCATTACATAAACTTCATTTTATATTCTCTTATTTTTCAGCATAATATGACCTGAGTCTTGCATTTTTTTTTTCAAAGGAAGAAAATATGCATATTTAGCAATGTAAGATATAGAAACAGCATCTGTAAGAGACAAGATGAAGAACCACCATCTGAAAACAACAAGATCTATAACCACCATCTGTAAGAGACAAGATAAAGAACCACCATCTGAAAGTGACAAGATCTATAACCACCATCTATAACAGACAAGATGTATAACCACCATCTGAAAGTGATAATATCTATAACCACCATCTGTAAGAGACAAGATGTAGAATCACCATCTAAAAACAACAAGAACTATAACCACCATCTGTAACAGACAAGATGTAGAACCACCATCTGAAAGTGACAAGATCTATAACCACCATCTGTAAGAGACAAGATGAAGAACCACCATCTGAAAGTGACAAGATCTATAACCAACATCTGTAAGAGACAAGATGTATAACCACCATCTGAAAACAAGATCTATAACCACCATCAGTAACAGACAAGATGTAGAACCACAATCTGAAAGTGATAATATTTATAACCACCATCTGTAAGAGACAAGATGTAGAACCACCATCTGAAAGTGACAAGATCTATAAACACCATCTGTAACAGACAAGATGTAGAACCACCATCTGAAAGTGACAAGATCTATAACCACCATCTGTAAGAGACAAGATGTAGAACCACCATCTAAAAGTGATAATATCTATAACCACCATCTATAACAGACAAGATGTAGAACCATCTGAAAGTGACAAGATCTATAACCACCATCTGTAATAGACAAGATGTATAAACACCATCTGAAAACAACAAGATCAATAACCACCATCTGTAAGAGACAAAATGTAGAACCACCATCTGAAAGTGACAAGATCTATAACCAACATCTGTAAGAGACAAGATGTATAACCACCATCTGAAAACAAGATCTATAACCACCATCAGTAACAGACAAGATGTAGAACCACAATCTGAAAGTGATAATATTTATAACCACCATCTGTAAGAGACAAGATGTAGAACCACCATTTGAAAACAACAAGATCTATAACCACCATCTGTAACAGAAAAGATGTAGAACCACCATCTGAAAGTGATAATATCTATAACCACCATCTGTAAGAGACAAGATGTAGAACCACCATCTGAAAGTTACAAGATCTATAAACACCACCTGTAACAGACAAGATGTAGAACCACCATCTGAAAGTGACAAGATGTATAACCACCATCTGTAACAGACAAGATGTAGAACCACCATCTGAAAGTGATACTATCTATAACCACCATCTGTAACAGACAAGATGTAGAACCACCATCTGAAAACAACAAGATCTATAACCACGATCTGTAAGAGACAAGATGTAGAACCACCATCTGAACGTGACAAGATCTATAACCACCATCTGTAAGAGACAAGATGTAGAACCACCATCTGAAAGTGATAATATCTATAACCACCATCTGTAAGAGACAAGATGAAGAACCACCATCTGAAAGTGACAAGATCTATAACCACCATCTGTAAGAGACAAGATGTAGAACCACCATCTAAAAGTGATAATATATATAACCACCATCTGTAACAGACGAGATGTAGAAACACCATCTGAAAACAACAAGAGCTATAACCACCATCTGTAACAGACAAGATGTAGAACCACCATCTGAAAGCGACAAGATCTATAATCACCATGTAAGAGACAAGATGTAGAACCACCATCTGAAAGTGAAAAGATCTATAACCACCATCTATAACAGACAAGATGTAGAACCACCATATGAAAGTGACAAGATCTATAACCACCATCTGTAATAGACAAGATGGATGTATAACCACCATCTGAAAGCAACAATATCTATAACCACCATCTGTAAGAGACAAGATGTAGAACCACCATCTGAAAACAACAAGATCTCTAACCACCATCTGTAAAAGACAAGATGTAGAACCACCATCTGAAAGTGACAAGATCTATAACCACCATCTGTAAGAGAAAAGATGTAGAACCACCATCTAAAAACAACAAGAAACCCCCTATGTAAACTGACCAAATACAATTTTAAACCATTAAAGCACTATGTAACACGACTTTAAAAGTAAAAGATATTATAACAAACCATCAACAAGTCAATTCTGTCAAACATCTACAGTTTGTTATATTGTTGAGTTATTAATACTCTGTATAGCATATGTAACACATCAAAATGACAAGTTATACACATACAAGTAAGGCACAGCATGAGTCAACTGCCTCTGACACAAAAGGTGTGTTCAATTCCCACAAGAGATCAGCATAAAATCCTGTAGTGTCCTTGAGTAAAGTTACTTCCATTCTATGTAGCTTGCAAGATGTAAACCACTCTGAAAGTGAAGTCTATAAACACTCAAACAACCAATGTCATTCAAAAATCTGCAACAGTTTCAATATCTATTAAGTCACTGTTACAACAAGGACTTGTATATACATAAATGTGACGAATTTGATAATCACAGTCTTAAGTCAGGTTAAATTTGTTTAAACCATTTGATGAAAGAAAATATTGCTTACACATCACAAAACAAGAAACTTACTTCGCAAACGCACAGAT
Source organism: Potamilus streckersoni (assembly GCA_016746295.1). Classification (NCBI taxonomy): domain Eukaryota; kingdom Metazoa; phylum Mollusca; class Bivalvia; order Unionida; family Unionidae; genus Potamilus; species Potamilus streckersoni. The sequence goes on from JAEAOA010000207.1 coordinate 916,413, forward strand.
GTGCTCATCTCGCAAACTGTTACTTCTTTACCCGTCCTGCAAGAAACAAAATAAACAATTAAAATATCACATGAATTATAAATTATCTTAATTGATTAGATCGTATGACACCACTGAATTAAAGATTATTAAATCCATGGCTTAAGCTGACAGTTAAATCATTGATCAGTGATACAGCATTTGCTAACCACATGTAACATACAGCTCTAAACATTTGAAAAGTTTACAAAGACTTAAATGCACTCTGTTATATTCAAAATTAAACAACATCTGAATAAATATTTACAATCTATGGCATCTGTAGAAACAAATGACAAATCACAAGATCCTTATGCACATCTTAATAACGATTTATAAACCTCCAATACAAGACTGCTATAGCAGGCATCTGTTAGAAAAATTGCATAATCCATACTGCATCAATGTGAGTAAATACTTAACATCATTTTCTTTTTAAACCACCATCTGAAAGTGACAAGATCTTAACCACCATTTGTAACAGACAAGATGTAGAACCACCATCTGAAAGTGATAATATCTATAACCACCATCTGTAACAGACAAGATGTAGAACCACCATCTGAAAACAACAAGATCTATAACCACCATCTGTAAGAGACAAGATGTAGAACCACCATCTGAAAGTGATAATATCTATAACCACCATCTGTAAGAGACAAGATGTAGAACCACCATCTGAAAGTGACAAGATCTATAACCACCATCTGTAAGAGACAAGATGTAGAACCACCATCTAAAAACAACAAGAACTATAACCACCATCTGTAACAGACAAGATGTAGAACCACCATCTGAAAGTGACAAGATCTATAAACACCACCTGTAACAGACAAGATGTAGAACCACCATTTGAAAGTGACAAGATATATAACCACCATCTGTAACAGACAAGATGTAAAACCACCATCTGAAAGTGACAAGATCTATAACCACCATCTGTAAGAGACAAGATGTAGAACCACCATCTGAAAGTGATAATATCTATAACCACCATCTGTAGGAGACAAGATGTAGAACCACCATCTGAAAACAACAAGATCTATAACCACCATCTGTAAGAGACAAGATGTAGAACTACCATCTGAAAGTGACAAGATCTATAACCACCATCTGTAAGAGACAAGATGTAGAACCACCATCTGAAAGTGATATATCTATAACCACCATCTGTAAGAGACAAGATGTAGAACCACCATCTGAAAGTGACAAGAGCTATAACCACCATCTGTAAGAGACAAGATGTAGAACCACCATCTGAAAGTGACAAGATCTATAACCACCATCTGTAACAGACAAGATGTAAAACCACCATCTGAAAACAACAAGATCTATAACCACCATCTGTAAGAGACAAGATGTAGAACCACCATCTGAAATTGACAAGATCTATAACCATCATCTGTAACAGACAAGATGTAGAACCACCATCTGAAAGTAACATATCTATAACCACCATCTGTAGCAGACAAGATGTAGAACCACCATCTGAAAGTGACAAGATCTATAACCACCATCTGTAAGAGACAAGATGTAGAACCACCATCTGAAAGTGATAATATCTATAACCACCATCTATAACAGACAAGATGTAGAACCACCATCTGAAAGTGACAAGATCTATAACCACCATCTGTAATAGACAAGATGTATAACCACCATCTGAAAGTGACAAGATATATAACCACCATCTGTAAGAGACAAGATGTAGAACCACCATCTGAAAGTGACAAGATCTATAACCACCATCTGTAACAGACAAGATGTAGAACCACCATCTGAAAACAACAAGATCTATAACCATCTGTAACAGACAAGATGTAGAACCACCATCTGAAAGTGAAAATATCTGTAACCACCATCTGTAGGAGACAAGATGTAGAACCACCATCTGAAAACAACAAGATCTATAACCACCATCTGTAAGAGAAAAGATGTAGAACCACCATCTGAAAGTTACAAGATCTATAAACACCATCTGTAACAGACAAGATGTAGAACCACCATCTGAAAGTGACAAGATCTATAACCACCATCTGTAACAGACAAGATGTAGAACCACCATCTGAAAGTGACAAGATCTATAACCACCATCTGTAACAGACAAGATGTAGAACCACCATCTGAAAGTGATAATATCTATAACCACCATCTGTAACAGACAAGATGTAGAACCACCATCTGAAAACAACAAGATCTATAACCACCATCTGTAACAGACAAGATGTAGAACCACCATCTGAAAGTGATAATATCTATAAGCACCATCTGTAGGAGACAATATGTAGAACCACCATCTGAAAACAACAAGATCTATAACCACCATCTGTAAGAGAAAAGAAACCGGGAAATCACCGGAAAGAACCACCGACCCACGAGAAGCTACTGGCAAGCTTTCTCACATATCTACATTAGCCGTATCCTAGACTCGAACACACGCAGACAGAGGTGAGATGGCAGTGATCCGTAACGGACAGCGCTTTAGACCACTCGGCCACTCGGGACCCCACCACCATTTGTAACAGACAAGATGTAGAACCACCATCTGAAAGTGATAATATCTATAACCACCATCTGTAACAGACAAGATGTAGAACCACCATCTGAAAACAACAAGATCTATAACCACCATCTGTAAGAGACAAGATGTAGAACCACCATCTGAAAGTGATAATATCTATAACCACCATCTGTAAGAGACAAGATGTAGAACCATCATCTGAAAGTGACAAGATCTATAACCACCATCTGTAAGAGACAAGATGTAGAACCACCATCTAAAAGTGATAATATATATAACCACCATCTGTAACAGACAAGATGTAGAAACACCATCTGAAAACAACAAGAGCTATAACCACCATCTGTAACAGACAAGATGTAGAACCACCATCTGAAAGCGACAAGATCTATAATCACCATGTAAGAGACAAGATGTAGAACCACCATCTGAAAGTGACAAGATCTATAACCACAATCTGTAACAGACAAGATGTAGAACCACCATCTGAAAGTTACAAGATCTATAACCACCATCTGTAACAGACAAGATGTAGAACCACCATCTGAAAGTGTCAAGATCTATAACCACCATCTGTAACAGACAAGATGTAGAACCATCTGAAAGCAACAATATCTAAAACCACCATCTGTAAGAGACAAGATGTAGAATCACCATCTGAAAGTGATAATATCTATAACCACCATCTATAACAGACAAGATGTAGAACCACCATCTGAAAGTGACAAGATCTATAACCACCATCTGTAAGAGACAAGATGTATAACCACCATCTGAAAGTGACAAGATATATAACCACCATCTGTAAGAGACAAGATGTAGAACCACCATCTGAAAGTGACAAGATCTATAACCACCATCTGTAACAGACAAGATGTAGAACCACCATCTGAAAGTGATAATATCTATAACCACCATTTGTAACAGACAAGATTTAGAACCACCATCTGTAAGAGACATGTAGAACCACCATCCATAAGAGACAAGATGTAGAAGTACTATCAGTAACAAATAAGATGTAGTACTGCCATTTGCAATAGACAAGATAGTGAACCACTATTTGTAACAGACAAAATGTTTCAATTATATACAGCATCAATGCTAGATACACAATATGAAATAAAAACATCAACTGTGATACACAGAATACAATTTTAATAACCATTACAAATGCACTATGTACATCGACTTTAAAAATGTAGAAAGAATTTTTTAAAAAAATCAAACAATGTCAATTCTGTCAAAAGCATCTACAGTTTTCTGTTTATTATTGTTAATGTTATTAATACTCTAGTTAGCATTAGCATCATCAAAATTATATGTAATTGCTACAAATAGCAGAAGTAATGGTGGCACAGCAGTTGAGTCACTTGCCTTCTACCAGAAAGGTGTGGGTTCAATTCCCACCAGTGGATCAGTCCATAAAATCTGCTGTAGTGTGTCCTTGGGAAAGGTACTTCATTCTATTTGCTTTGCCAAGATATAACCTTGAAAATGCTGATATGTCATAATAAAACACCAAACCAATCCAGATGGTGGTTCATTCAAAATCTGCAACCAGTTTTTCAGATAGTCATATTAAGTCAACTGTTACAACAAGGACTTTGTATATTATATAAATGTGACTGAATTTTGAATTAATTACAGTCTTAAGGTCAGGTTAATACATTTTTTAAAACATTTTGGATTGAGAAGAAAATATTGCTTTTCATCACATCACAAAAAAGAAACCTTACCTTCCGCAAACGCACAGTGTGCTCATGCTCCCAAACCTGTTTTCTTTTCCGGTCCTGCAAAGAAACAAAAATAATGCAATTAAACCATTTATCACCTTGATTTTATAATTTTATTCTTATTTGATTTAGAGTCTGTACATTGAGATCCACTGACTTAAAAGATGTATTATATCCATGGCTTAAGGCTGTACACTTACAATCATATGATCATTGATACAGCATTTGCTAACCAAGTGAATCATCACAGCTCTATGAAGTTTGGAAGAGACTGGTTTCAAAATGACTTAAATGCAACTTCTGTCTCTTATTCAATAATTACAACAAAACATGCTTATAAATATTTTACAATGCTATGGCATTCCTGTAAAAGAAAATGACAAAGTCAGCAAGACCTTTGGCAATTTTTTACGATTTATAACCTGCCATAAACTGGCTGTGCAGGCTATCTGTTGGAAAAAATTGCCATAATCTCAATGACTGCATCATGCTGAAGTAAATTACTTACCAACATCAATTTTTCTTTGTGTATTTGATAAAAGAAGCATTAACAATGAATTTCAACCGGTGCAAATTATTACAAAGTTTTAAATAGTGATTAGGGTGATTAGTGACAGAGTATTTTCCCCCATACTTTTTCCCCCATACTTTTTCAACGAAATTTATTATAGATATTCAACAAAGATTAGCCCAAGAAAAAGCACATCAACTTATACCTATTTAATGATTTGGAATTTCTTGACCCATAGGCATGTAAAAATATAAATTTTTAAGTTGAATACATCATCCTCTGATGTAGGAATACCACGTTCTTGGAGAAAACTTGAGAACATGGAGAGACAAAAATCCATGCTCGGATGGGTGACCATGTATCCTTGTGTCACCTTCATTATTTTCTTATATGTGCAGTAATGTGATTCAAAAACTAATTAACATTGGAATTGCCACCAGCATACAAGGTGTAAATTTATTTTAAACTTAAAAATGATTCTTTCTGTGTTGCCCTGGGTTTTGCTTTTTATGCCATGAATTTGTTATCAGTATCAATTTTACGGATTTTGTTTTAAAAAAAATTATATTTCCATCAGTACTGTATGTACTTTCTTTATGAATGAGTCCAAATGCAAACAACACAGACCCTGATCTGCTATCATATAATGTGCCAGTTGATAAGAGTCCATTTTATTCTACTTAATACTCTGAACAAACTGCATTGATCCAGATCTGTTGATGCATGATGGGACTGCAGATCAAGGTCTGTACAGTCTGAAGTTCAACATAGCATATAATCAAATACATATGGTACCTAAATTTGTAGATTGAAAATGGGGGTGGGGGTCCCATTGTTTCTGCAGAAGGATCACTGGTAGTTGGGTATTTAAATTCATTGCATGTATCAACCATTAAATCAATATAAAAATGGCTCACAGAATTCAGAGTATGACTTTGTGAAATGCCATACAGGTGATGTCACATAAAAAGGTATTTTTCTTGGACAATGCTATAAGAGAAGATAATGACAATTTTAGATGAATCAAAGATGCCAATATCTACTGATATCGAATAGAAATTCCAGCTTTCAAAAATTGTGATTAGAATATAAACAATTGAAACACTTCAAAATAAAAATTTGGTTCAAACATTAAACCTTACTGATTCAAGTGTTGTTTGGTTAAACATGTGTCTTACAGTGATTCTGCAAACCATCTTGATATCATTTGAAAATAAACTGCATAAGTATAATGCTACTGCCATGTTGATTCCTTGCATTATATCCAATCTTGAATTTTTGTCATAAGTATAATGCTATTGCCGTGTTGATTCTTTGCATTATATCCAATCTTGAATTTCTGTCATAAGTATAATGCTATTGCCGTGTTGATTCTTTGCATTATATCCAATCTTGAATTTCTGTCATAAGTATAATGCTATTGCCATGTTGATTCCTTGCATTATATCCAATCTTGAATTTCTGTCATAATTATAATGCTACTGCCATGTTGATTCCTTGCATTATATCCAATCTTGAATTTCTGTCATAAGTATAATGCTACTGCCATGTTGATTCCTTGCATTATATTAAATCTCTAATTTCTGTGCCACATTTTATTTTTTAGACCAAGGTATATCCTCTTTAGCTGCCTTTTATTTCGAGATTTACTTTAACTTTTGGATCACTCCGATGGCCTAGTGGTTTGAGCATCCACCTCGGATGCGGGAGGTCATGAGTTTGAACACCAATGAGTCATATCAAAGACTTGTACAAATGATACTAAAAGCAGCCTCCCCAGGTGCTCAGCATTATGAGGTTAGTGTTAGTACTAGTTGGCCTGGTGTCAGGATAAAGTGACTGGGTGGGACATCATGCTACATGTCTGCAGCATGATGTTTCAGTGCTAGACATCACTATAAACTGTAACACTGCAAACATTATAGCGATATGACTGAAAATTGTTAAAGCTATGTTAAAAATCCAAAACACACACACACACACACACACACACACTAACTTTTGAGGTGAACCAGGATAATAAGTTGACACTGTCTCTAACTGGCAGATATTCAGTTACTTTTGTGACAGTACGATGTAGTATATTGTTACAATGTTAGGAAAGAATGATGGACATCACAAGGTTAAAACTAGGAATGAGTCTGCCTCAACTGGAATGGTTGGCATCTATTGGGGTTCACACACATTTGGTTTGATTTTTCAAGGACTTTATCCAATTGTTTCAAGGACCCCAATGACCAGTGCACTTTAGGTATATTTATCAATGGCCATTTAAAGGATTAGTGAAAATGCTGTAATTTCGTGACAAGGGGCTTCCTAATATTTGTACCATAGGCTTGAGACTTTATAACAGAAACAAAAAAAACAAATAAATCTTTAAAGAATAACAACACTTTATTTTCTAAGAAAAACAAATGAATTCAGATTTTTATATGAAGAACAAAACACAAATATCCCTATAGATTATATAGCAAATAAGGTACACTAGGTTCAACAATTTCTTAAATTCTTAACTCCAGCTTACAGCATTCTCAATACTATGTACATGTGTTTATCCTTTGGTTGGTGTGAAAGCAGCCTCTTAAATATTTGGTAACAATCAGAGTTTATGGAGATTGTAGAAGCTGCCCAACTTCTCTGACAAACTTCACAAAAATACATCAGCTGACCTTGTATATAATGATTTGCATAATTTACAAAGATGTACCACTGCTGCGGAAAATAAATTGACAATGAAGAATGCTCTTTATAAAAAGTTGGTGTACAATTATAAATATCTGATTGGGCATGTGTTGTGAACCAACCAATAGCAAACAGATTTAATCTGGTTACAAGACATAAGGGTATGAAAAGAAACTTTCATACATTCATTAGTTGATTAATTATAAATTTTTAAGGACCGAGGCTTATTTTCAAGTACTTTTTAAGTATTTTTCAAGGTACAAGTGATTTTAAGTACTTTTCAAGGATTAATCAAAATTCAAGTACTTTTCAAAGTACTGTGCAAACCCTGTCTATACACAAGTTTACATTGGATACCAAATTTATGAAACTAGTTAAATAATTGGATTTGCTACAACTGCTGCAACATGTACAGTGCTATACAAGAAGTTTAATAAATATCCTGTCTACTGAACCCAAATTCTATTAGTACATTACTAGTACATGAAAAATGTAGTCACTTAATTTTATAGCAATGTAGCTTTGCTAGATGTCATGTTACAGCTTAATTATGGTATTGGTTGATGTCATGTTACAGCTTGTGGTATTGTCAGATATTATGCTACAATGTGTGATATTGCTATAGATGGTATACTACATCTTGTGGTATTGCTAGATGTTATGCTACAACTTGTGGTATTGCTAGATGTTATGCTACAGCTAATGGTATTGCTATATGTTATAATACAATTTGTGGTATTGCTAGATGTTATGCTACAGCTAATGGTATTGCTATATGTTATGCTACAGTTTGTGGTATTACTATGTTATGCTACATCTAATTGTATTGCTATATGTTATGCTACAGTTTGTGATATTGCTAGATGTTATGCTACAGTTAATTGTATTGCTATATGTTATGCTACAGTTTGTAGTATTACTATATATTATGCTACAGCTAATGGTATTGCTATATGTTATGCTACAGTTTGTGATATTGCTAGATTTTATGCTACAGCTAATGGTATTGCTATATGTTATGCTACAATTGGTGGTATTGCTAGATGTTATTCTACAGCTAGTGGTATTGCTATATGTTATGCTACAGTTTGTGGTATTACTATGTTATGTTACAGCTTGTGGTATTGCTAGATATCATGCTACAGCTTGTGAGATCCATTGGATGGCTAATTTTAGTTATTTAAAGTGGTATGGCATTTATCATGGTTTTAGAATAGATACAATTGTATATAATTCTCTACATTTTCTTGATAAATTGTATACTTGTATGTCTATGACAAGGAGTACATTTTTATTTACAGTTAAATTTTGTGGTTGTGACACATGTTAAATTCAGTGCTATCAATTAACCTTGACTCAGTCCAGAATGTAATTAGGTTATAGTTTAGTCTAACAGGCACTGAAACAAAGAAGCTATTATATTGGCAGAATTGTGTGTTTATTGTGTTTGTAGACTTTCTATAAATCAATGATAGCCAGGTCCCCTTACTAGCAAAACATTTTGTTTTTTGACCATTTGTTGTGAAATTTGAAGCTCTCTTAGATGATGTAAAGTGTTTAAATTATATTTAAGTAGTTACAGTTTAGTTTTGAATTAATTAGCTCATAAAGATAAATTTTATAATTAACTTAATTCTAATACACATTCAAGGTTGCAAAGAAGTGTGTGTAGAGAGTAGATATATGGCTATAATTTTGTTACATAATTTAGGTTTTATGCCTTTTGATATGTATACTAGGGTTAGATAAAGGTCTGCTATTAACACAATCAGACCATAAGTTTAGTTCTAGAAAAGGTCTTCAGGGAATGTTCTTACTTAAGTCCACCAGGTCAAGGGTCAATAACCTATTTGACTTAGCATGCCACTTTTTTTTGGAATTAATTATAAAGTGAACAAGTACATGCCAACAGTAAGAGAGTTAAACTGTTAAAATAGAGATTTTTGGCTGCCCTATGTGTGCCACACAAAGTGTCTTGACTTGCCACCTTGTGGCATGCATGCCGTAGGTTGCTGACCCCTGGGCTAGGGTAAAATATCATGCAGGGAGACAGCATGAAGAACTAGAAGCATTGAGTTTAATTAAATGCAGAAAAGAAAAACCCTTGAGTGTGTTTAACTTTTCCAAGCACAGTTATATCATATTAGGTGATACTAGATATCACTGAGTGTTATGTTACAGCTTGTGGTATTACTAGATTTAATGTTACAGCTTCTGGTATTACTAGATTTAATGTTAGTTTGTGGTTTTACTAGATTTAATGTTACAGCTTGTGGTATTACTAGATTTATTATTACAGCTTGTGGTATTGCTAGATTTAATGTTACAGCTTGTGATATTACTGGATTTAATGTTACAGCTTGTAGTATTACTAGATTTAATGTTACATCTTGTGGTATTACTAGATTTAATGTGGTAATTCTAGATTTAATATTACAGCTTGTGGCTTTACTAGATTTAATTGTTACAGCTTGTGGTATTACTAGATTTAATGTTACAGCTTGTGGTATTACTAGACTTTATGTTACAGTTTGTGGTATTACTAGATTTCATGTTGTGACTTGTGGTATTACTAGATTTTATGTTACAGTTTGTGGTTTTACTAGATTTAATGTTAATGTTTGTGGTAATACTAGATTTAATGTTAAGGCTTGTGGTATTACTGAATTTAATGTTACAGCTTGTGGTATTACTAGACTGAATGTTACAGCTTGTGGCATTACTAAACTTAATGTTACAGTTTGTGGTATTACTATACTTAATGTTACAGCTTGTGGTATTAATAGACTGAATGTTACAGCTTGTGGTATTACTAGATTTAATGTTTTGGCATGTGGTATTACTAGATTTAATGTTATAATTTGTGGTATTACTAGACTTTATGTCACAGTTTGTGGTATTACAAAACTTCATGTTACAGCTTGTGGTATTACTAGACTGAATGCTACAACTTGTGGTATTACTAGATTTAATATTACAGCTTATGGTATTACTAGATTTAATGTTAGTTTGTGGCATTACTAGATTTAATGTTACTGTTTGAGATATTACTAGAATCAATGTTACTGTTTGTGGTATTACTTGATTTAATGTTACATCTTGCAGCATTGCTAAAATATCATGTTACAGCTAGCAGCTTTTCTAAATGTTATGTTACAGCTTACAGTATTACTAAATGTTTTTATACAGCTTATGGTAATGCTCATTGTCATGCTACTGTTTGTGGTATTGCTAGATGTAATCTTACAGTCAGACATGCTATTTCATTACATCACAAAAGATTAATAATGTTACAGATCTCCATCTTGAAAATTCAGTATTTGGTTCCATAAGCACATATTAGCACTGGAGCATGGTATCTGAAAGCCATAACTGCCATGTTAGGTACTGGAGCATGGTATTTGGGGTCCATTACTGCCAGTAAAAAGGTTAGCAATAACTTAGTTTATATGAATTAAATTTACTTTTCACATTATATATATATATATATATATATATATATATATATATATATATATATATATATATATACATACATATATATATATATATATATATGTATGTATGTATGTATGTGTGTGCATGTGTGTGTATGTATGTATGTATGTATGTATGTATGTATGTATGTATGTATGTATGTATGTATGTATGTATGTATGTATGTATGTATGTATGTATGTATGCATGCATGCATGCATGCATGCATGTATGTATGTATGTATGTATGTATGTATGTATGTATGTATGTATGTGTGTGTGTGTATGTATGTTTGTATAAAGAATGAAAGAAAACTTTAATCCTAAGCTTCATTTCATCTACTTTTTATGGAATAATTCAGGTCTATTGGTTTAACATTGATAATGGAGTCTATAGCAGTACTGCATTATATACAGAATTCCACTATAATAGATGGTGTTCTAATGAGATAGAGTTATATAATGTAATAATGTATTAAAACAAGTTACTTACCACACAGTAAACAATGATAATAATTGGAATGTATAATGCCAGAGAAAATCCGAGTATACATCCAACCATATTGGTCTTGAAAGATTCCACTGTAAATATAAGAAATTGTGTTTTAAATTAAACTTAAAGATGATTATATGCATAAAGATGAAGATTAGAGAAATGGATCCTTGCAGAAGTTGGTAGTCTGCATAAAATTAATATCAATCATATGATCAATACTGCCTTATACATAGTAAATTGAGGAGATGAACATTCGTCAAAAAATGTCTACTATGATTTAATTTCACTTAAAACATCTCTCTGTGTTGACAATATTTCTAATTTTGCAATTGAGTAATATCTTTGTGTAAGAACAAAATAAGTTATCACATTCTGTATGTATAAAAAAAATAGTTCCTAATAGTCAACATTTGCTAAAATTTAATGATGCCAAAGAAAATTAGTCTACTGTAATTGAGTTACCCTCTCAGACTAAATTATCAGTACTATCATTATATACACATCCTTATGGGTAAATTGCAATAGCTTATTATTAGATATAACTCATAGTTCAATCCTGAACTCCATCTACACCAACTGAGACAGAGGGATCAAGTAGGGTATGATCTCTAGAGAGAATAAGTAGTCAAGCATTGAGTTTTACGTCATTAATGCAGCACCATGGGAAGGATCGGGGTGAAAATAAAAATATATATTAGCATATAAATATATATGGTCAAGATTTAATGGCATATCAGCACAATGCTACTCTATTGTGCAGATTAAACGTTCTAGAATATAAAAAAAAAAGAATTGCAAAAAACTTTAAGAAGTTAAACAAATAAAGACAAAGATATAATAGCACAAGATAAGTGATAAAAATGTCAAAATTCTGCAAAAGGTATATAACTAGGAAGATAAAGGTAATAAATATAAATTACTTCAAATATTATCAAATTTTTTACATGAAACATATTCTTTCAAATCATCCAAGATTTTCTTTTATGATATATCATAAAATTTCTTAATTGAGTTCACACTGAAAAACCTCATTCCAGCAGGATGGATGTAGATACACTCAACAAGAATGTGTTCCTCTTTATGTGGCTCAGACATAGTATGCGCTATAGCTTCACTCTTCGTCATAAGAAAGGTATCTGCATCCTATATGGGAGCAGAATAACAAAACCTCATTTTTTTTCCTTGTCAGGCATGCCAATGATGGGTTTAATGTTCCAATTTAATGTTCCAAAGCCTGTTGAATTTTCATTCCACATATTTGTTACATGTATACAGAACATGCTGATTTGTATAAATTTGAAGTCAGTATATGGATTCTTCCATTCTGAATTGGGTGACTGCAAAGCATTTCATTTGATTTATCTACCTTTCATTTCTGTTGATACCTCTGTGATAATGCAGTCCACAGCACAAAGAAGCTTATTCACAATGCAGGAGTGAATAGTGCTTCTGTCAGACTTGGGATAAAAATGGGTTGTTAAATTGAAGGTTTTGCAGGACTTTCATTGTGGAAAGAGAATATAAAAAGATGATGAAATTTAGTTTTTGTTAAGGTTCAATGTAGTTCATAGATTTTAGTATGAATGTAATTGGAATTGGAAACTTTATATGGTAACCAGCTGGAGAAGGTGTCCGGATGTGTTGCAATGGCAGCTGGAGCTTTGTTTCTATCTTTTCTTACTGTCTGTATATTGTGATGTAATTTCACAATAGTAGGTTCTAATTTAAATGAATTTACTGAAAGAAACGTGAGGATTGGTTGAAAAACTTATGAAATATTAAAGATGAAATATTTTTTGGAGAGGGTTTTTTAAAACCAAGGTGGCAATATGAACAACAATAATTTATCCTAATCTAAATTTAAATAATGGAAATAAATGTATCTGGAATAATGGCAACAAAAGTATCAGGATTGATGGAATTTCAATGTGCTATTATTATTATTCCCCACTCTTGATACTGCTGATAAAAATAGAAATGCTTAAATTTGAAAAAATGAAAACTATAACATTTTTAACAATTGCTCTGATGACCTGAACAGGTCACCTATTTATGCATACAAACAAGTATACCAAATTGTCTGTCTCACATGATTTTTTTCTAATTGATGGAGAAAAAAGATTTCTTCAAAAAACTTAAAAAACTAAGAAGTTAAAAAATACATAAAAAAGAAAAATTGTTGTAAGAGACTGAAAATCTATATCTGACATTTACTCATGATCATGATAAAGTGTCAGAAGTTCTACAGCTTTGTGTCATCATGCTAAAATAGAATTGGAATGTAACAAACAGAAGCAAAGCAACATGTTCCATTATGTTATTGCAAAAAAAAACAAAAATGCTTTAATGACATAAAAATTGAATGAAGTTATGTACATAAGATTACAAATATGCTCATCAAATTTAATTTTGTCTACTTCAAGTGGTATGTGCTTAATAATGATAAAATTAATGTAAAAATAAGTTCAGAAAGTTCAAAAATATTTAAGAAAAGTTTAAACATTGTTGTAACGGCTTGAAAATCTAATCAGGTCATCTGCTCATGACCATGAAAGCCGAATTTTCATGCAAATTTATCTCAATGAATTATGTTGTATGGTTTAACGCCATTTTTCAGCACAAGATAGGCTATCCAGGGTGGCCAGTATTAATGGTGGAGGAAGAACCCTGGAATACCTCGGGAAGAACCACCGACCAATGAGAAGCTACTGGCAAGCTTTCTAACATTATTCATGTTAGCCTAGTCTGGACTCAAACTCACACAGAAAGAGGTGAGATGGCAGTGATCCGTAACAGTCAGTGCTTTAGACCACTCAGGTAACTGATTATCATCCTATTTCAAACTCTTCTGATGGTATTTTTCAGCAGTTAGGTCTGGCTGCAGATTTCAAGGACTTTTCATTCTACACCTGGTCTCAAGGATTGTTACTTTCTTTATCAGGTCTAGCTTACAATTTATTTCAAAATTTGTTGCTACAATTGTTAGTATTATCATTACACTCATCTCACTGAATAAAGTATGTGTCATAAAATTAAATCTTGTTTGTTTTATTTGTTGTTCTTGTTTTTTTGTGCTATAGGCCAATAAAGCAATTGGTTGGGATCCATAACTGCTGACCATATTATGTACAGAACTGTGTTATTATAAGAATGATTAAAACTTAAATGAATGTAAGAGTTTTGTGAGAAAGGAAGGAGGAAAAAACCAAATGGAAGTTAAAACATAGTAATAATTTTACTACCTGTTAATTTTAAATAACAATCGGTATTAAGACAGACCCTTGATGAATAAAAAAAAATGTTAATTATTACAGTGTAAATATATTAATTACAGATCTTACAATCAAAAGCTGTAGGTTTTTGAAACTTAACTGAATGATTTTTGGTTTTTCATCAGCTTGGTTGATATTTTGAGTAGTGTCAGAGAATAATGGAAATCTAAGACAAAGACAAAGAGTCGGTAGCCATGATATGATCACATTTCTTGTTATAATGATGTCCCTTATAGTCGAGTTTCCCAACGATTGAAGAGCTTTAACATAATGACTAAAGGATCTAAAACTCCAACGAAGACACAATAAAACACAGAACCCCTCAAATCTGGTAATAATAATTTTATTTTACTGAATATATCACAGAATGAAACAAGACACAATAAATCTCTTAAAGGTCAATACCTAGCCATACCACCAGAATCATTACACCTGTGGCACTCAATATACACTATGACATACAACAGCCAACCTGTCTCTGAATTGGAATTTGAAAATTTTCATGACATTCACAATCACCCAGCTTGAGAAAGGTTTCATTACATTCACAAACATACATCCAGAGATTGATCTCATTACACTCACAATTATCCATCTCGGAACTTATTTCATTGCACTCACAATTATCCATCTTGAGACTTATTTCATTGCACTCACAATTATCATTCTTGAGACTTATTTCATTGCACTCACAATTATCATTCTTGAGTCTTATTCCATTGCACTCACAATTATCCATCTTGAGAATTATTTCATTACATAAATAATTATCCATCTTGAGACTTATTTCATTGCACTCACAATTATCATTCCTGGAACTTATTCCATTGCACTCACAATTATCCATCTTGTAACTTATTTAATTGCACTCATAATTATCCATCTTGAGACTTATTTCATTGCACTCACAATTATCATTCTTGAGTCTTATTCCATTGCACTCACAATTATCCATCTTGAGACTTATTTCATTGCACTCACAATTATCATTCTTGAGTCCTATTTCATTGCACTCACAATTATCCATCTTGTAACATATTTAATTGCACTCACAATTATCCATCTTGAGAATTATTTCATTACATTAATAATTATCCATCTTGAGACTTATTTCATTGCACTCACAATTTTCATTCTTAGAACTTATTTCATTGCACTCACAACTATCCATCTTGTAACTTATTTAATTGCACTCACAATTATCCATCTTGAGATTTATTTCATTGCACTCACAATTATCCATCTTCTTGGAACTTATTTAATTGCAGTCACAATTATCCATCTTGAGACTTATTTCATTGCACTCACAATTATCCATCTTGGAACTTATTTCATTGCACTCACAATTATCCATCTTCTTGGAACTTATTTAATTGCAGTCACAATTATCCATCTTGAGACTTATTTCATTGCACTCACAATTATCCATCTTGGAACTTATTTCATTGCACTCACAATTATCCATCTTCTTGGAACTTATTTAATTGCAGTCACAATTATCCATCTTGAGATTTATTTCATTGCACTCACAATTATCCATCTTGGAACTTATTCCTTTGCACACACAATTATCCATCTTGAGATTTATTTCATTGCACTCACAATTATCCATTTTCTTGGAACTTATTTAATTGCAGTCACAATTATCCATCTTGAAACTTATTTCATTGCACTCACAATTATCCATCTTGGAACTTATTCCTTTGCACACACAATTATCCATCTTGAGATTTATTTCATTGCACTCACAATTATCCATCTTCTTGGAACTTATTTAATTGCAGTCACAATTATCCATCTTGAGACTTATTTCATTGCACTCACAATTATCCATCTTGGAACTTATTTCATTGCACTCATAATTATCCATCTTCTTGGAACTTATTTAATTGCACTCACAATTATCCATTTTGAAACTTATTTCATTGCACTCACAATTATCCATCTTGGAACTTATTTAATTGCACTCAAAATTATCCATCTTGAAACTTATTTCATTGCACTCACAATTATCCATCTTCTTGGAACTTATTTACTTGCACTCACAATTATCCATCTTGGAACTTATTTAATTGCACTCACAATTATCCATCTTGGAACTTATTTCATTGCACTCACAATTATCCATCTTCTTGGAACATATTTAATTGCACTCACAATTATCCCTCTTGAAACTTATTTCATTGCACTCACAATTATCCATCTTGGAACTTATTTAATTGCTCTCACAATTATCCATCTTGAGACTTATTTCATTGCACTCACAATTATCCATCTTGAGACTTATTTCATTGCACTCACAATTATCATTCTTGAGTCTTATTTCATTGCACTCACAATTATCCATCTTGTAACTTATTTAATTGCACTCATAATTATCCATCTTGAGAATTATTTCATTACATTAATAATTATCCATCTTGAGACTTATTTCATTGTACTCACAATTTTCATTCTTAGAACTTATTCCATTGCACTCACAATTATCCATCTTGTAACTTATTTAATTGCACTCACAATTATCCATCTTGAGATTTATTTAATTGCACTCACAATTATCCATCTTCTTGGAACTTTTTTAATTGCAGTCACAATTATCCATCTTGAGACTTATTTCATTGCACTCACAATTATCCATCTTGGAACTTATTTCATTGCACTCACAATTATCCATCTTCTTGGAACTTATTTAATTGCAGTCACAATTATCCATCTTGAGACTTATTTCATTGCACTCACAATTATCCATCTTGGAACTTATTTCATTGCACTCACAATTATCCATCTTCTTGGAACTTATTTAATTGCAGTCACAATTATCCATCTTAAAACTTATTTCATTGCACTCACAATTATCCATCTTGGAACTTATTTCATTGTACTCACAATTATCCATCTTCTTGGAACTTATTCCATTGCACTCACAATTATCCATCTTGAGAATTATTTCATTACATAAATAATTATCCATCTTGAGACTTATTTCATTGCACTCACAATTATCATTCCTGGAACTTATTCCATTGCACTCACAATTATCCATCTTGTAACTTATTTAATTGCACTCATAATTATCCATCTTGAGACTTATTTCATTGCACTCACAATTATCATTCTTGAGTCTTATTCCATTGCACTCACAATTATCCATCTTGAGACTTATTTCATTGCACTCACAATTATCATTCTTGAGTCCTATTTCATTGCACTCACAATTATCCATCTTGTAACATATTTAATTGCACTCACAATTATCCATCTTGAGAATTATTTCATTACATTAATAATTATCCATCTTGAGACTTATTTCATTGCACTCACAATTTTCATTCTTAGAACTTATTTCATTGCACTCACAACTATCCATCTTGTAACTTATTTAATTGCACTCACAATTATCCATCTTAAGATTTATTTCATTGCACTCACAATTATCCATCTTCTTGGAACTTATTTAATTGCAGTCACAATTATCCATCTTGAGACTTATTTCATTGCACTCACAATTATCCATCTTGGAACTTATTTAATTGCACTCAAAATTATCCATCTTGAAACTTATTTCATTGCACTCACAATTATCCATCTTCTTGGAACTTATTTACTTGCACTCACAATTATCCATCTTGGAACTTATTTCATTGCACTCACAATTATCAATCTTGGAACTTATTTCATTGCACTCACAATTATCAATCTTGGAACTTATTTCATTGCACTCACAATTATCCATCTTGAACCTTATTTAATTGCAATCACAATTATCCATCTTCTTGGAACTTATTTAATTGCACTCACAATTATCCATCTTGGAACTTATTTCATTGCACTCACAATTATCCATCTTCTTGGAACTTATTTAATTGCACTCACAATTATCCCTCTTGAAACTTATTTCATTGCACTCACAATTATCCATCTTGGAACTTATTTCATTGCACTCACAATTATCCATCTTGGAACTTATTTCATTGCACTCACAATTATCAATCTTGGAACTTATTTCATTGCATTCACAATTATCTATCTTGGAACTTATTTCATTGCACTCACAATTATCCATCTTGGAACTTATTTCATTGCACTCACAATTATCCATCTTGGAACTTATTTAATTGCTCTCACAATTATCCATCTTGAGACTTATTTCATTGCACTCACAATTATCCATCTTGAGACTTATTTCATTGCACTCACAATTATCATTCTTGAGTCTTATTTCATTGCACTCACAATTATCCATCTTGTAACTTATTTAATTGCACTCATAATTATCCATCTTGAGAATTATTTCATTACATTAATAATTATCCATCTTGAGACTTATTTCATTGCACTCACAATTTTCATTCTTAGAACTTATTCCATTGCACTCACAATTATCCATCTTGTAACTTATTTAATTGCACTCACAATTATCCATCTTGAGATTTATTTCATTGCACTCACAATTATCCATCTTCTTGGAACCTTTTTAATTGCAGTCACAATTATCCATCTTGAGACTTATTTCATTGCACTCACAATTATCCATCTTGGAACTTATTTCATTGCACTCACAATTATCCATCTTCTTGGAACTTATTTAATTGCAGTCACAATTATCCATCTTGAGACTTATTTCATTGCACTCACAATTATCCATCTTGGAACTTATTTCATTGCACTCACAATTATCCATCTTGGAACTTATTTCATTGCACTCACAATTATCCATCTTCTTGGAACTTATTCCATTGCACTCACAATTATCCATCTTGAGAATTATTTCATTACATAAATAATTATCCATCTTGAGACTTATTTCATTGCACTCACAATTATCATTCTTGAGTCTTATTCCATTGCACTCACAATTATCCATCTTGAGACTTATTTCATTGCACTCACAATTATCATTCTTGAGTCCTATTTCATTGCACTCACAATTATCCATCTTGTAACATATTTAATTGCACTCACAATTATCCATCTTGAGAATTATTTCATTACATTAATAATTATCCATCTTGAGACTTATTTCATTGCACTCACAATTTTCATTCTTAGAACTTATTTCATTGCACTCACAACTATCCATCTTGTAACTTATTTAATTGCACTCACAATTATCCATCTTAAGATTTATTTCATTGCACTCACAATTATCCATCTTCTTGGAACTTATTTAATTGCAGTCACAATTATCCATCTTGAGACTTATTTCATTGCACTCACAATTATCCATCTTCTTGGAACTTATTTAATTGCAATCACAATTATCCATCTTGAGACTTATTTCATTGCACTCACAATTATCCATCTTGGAACTTATTTCATTGCACTCACAATTATCCATCTTCTTGGAACTTATTTAATTGCACTCACAATTATCCATTTTGAAACTTATTTCATTGCACTCACAATTATCCATCTTGGAACTTATTTCATTGCACTCACAATTATCCATCTTGAAACTTATTTCATTGCACTCACAATTATCCATCTTCTTGGAACTTATTTAATTGCAATCACAATTATCCATCTTGAGACTTATTTCATTGCACTCACAATTATCCATCTTGGAACTTATTTCATTGCACTCACAATTATCAATCTTGGAACTTATTTAATTGCACTCACAATTATCCATCTTGGAACTTATTTCATTGCACTCACAATTATCTATCTTGGAACTTATTTCATTGCACTCACAATTATCCATCTTGGAACTTATTTCATTGCACTCACAATTATCCATCTTGGAACTTATTTAATTGCTCTCACAATTATCCATCTTGAGACTTATTTCATTGCACTCACAATTATCCATTTTGAGACTTATTTCATTGCACTCACAATTATCATTCTTGAGTCTTATTTCATTGCACTCACAATTATCCATCTTGTAACTTATTTAATTGCACTCATAATTATCCATCTTGAGAATTATTTCATTACATTAATAATTATCCATCTTGAGACTTATTTCATTGCACTCACAATTTTCCTTCTTAGAACTTATTCCATTGCACTCACAATTATCCATCTTGTAACTTATTTAATTGCACTCACAATTATCCATCTTGAGATTTATTTCATTGCACTCACAATTATCCATCTTCTTGGAACTTTTTTAATTGCAGTCACAATTATCCATCTTGAGACTTATTTCATTGCACTCACAATTATCCATCTTCTTGGAACTTATTTAATTGCAGTCACAATTATCCATCTTAAAACTTATTTAATTGCACTCATAATTATCCATCTTGAGAATTATTTCATTACATTAATAATTATCCATCTTGAGACTTATTTCATTGCACTCACAATTTTCCTTCTTAGAACTTATTCCATTGCACTCACAATTATCCATCTTGTAACTTATTTAATTGCACTCACAATTATCCATCTTGAGACTTATTTCATTGCACTCACAATTATCCATCTTGGAACTTATTTCATTGCACTCACAATTATCCATCTTCTTGGAACTTATTTAATTGCACTCACAATTATCCATTTTGAAACTTATTTCATTGCACTCACAATTATCCATCTTGGAACTTATTTCATTGCACTCACAATTATCCCATCTTGAAACTTATTTCATTGCACTCACAATTATCCATCTTCTTGGAACTTATTTAATTGCACTCATAATTATCCATCTTGGTACTTATTTCATTGCACTCACAATTATCCATCTTGGAACCTATTTCATTGCACTCACAATTATCAATCTTGGAACTTATTTAATTGCACTCACAATTATCCATCTTGGAACTTATTTCATTGCACTCACAATTATCTATCTTGGAACTTATTTCATTGCACTCACAATTATCCATCTTGGAACTTATTTCATTGCACTCACAATTATCCATCTTGGAACTTATTTCATTGCACTCACAATTATTCATCTTGAAACCCATTTCATTGCACTTATAATTAACATAATTAACCATGGACTTACCAATGAAGTCAAAATCTATTTTATTTATGAATGCCCAGAACCGCTCCACTAAGCTTGTGGAAACCTTTTTACACTGGCCCTGTTAAAAGAAATCAATGAAACATATTAAATTGCACATTGACAAATCTTTTGTGATTTTATCTTCAGGAAGCATGAGTATGTAGTCTGAGTGGAAGGAAGAATGGATCAATGATAAAACCACAATACTCTATTTGCTAGACTTGTGAAAGGGTTTTGACTGGCACATAATTAACAACTGGACATTGGTCACAGGAATTCTCAAATGTCATTATGTCAACTTGTCTTGTATTTGGTTATACATTTAACTTTCAAATAAACACTTTAATGAAACAAAATTCAAAGATAGCTAGGTAAAGCGTATAACTATTTCTTTGTTGGAATCTACATACTTACCTTACTTAAAAAATTTGGTTAAATCTAATTTACAGTTTCTTTGTTGGACAATCAATAGTGGCAATGTAGACTATGCAAGTTTGGTCAGTATATTTCCAAAATCGTTTAGACCCACTATAACCATAAAAGTAAAGATAAATGAAGTGTCAAAGCCTATCATCTGGACTTATAAAAAAAAAACCTCTTAAATTAAATGATTATTGCAGGGTATGTAAAATATAAAAGACATTACAGATCCATCCCTATTGTAATGTGGTTTCTGTCAAGGTGTGTGACAATATATTATATTATATCATTATATCATTAAAGCAAAATATGGGTATGTGAGAAAGCCTGCCAGTAGCTTCTCGTGGGTCAGTGGTTCTTCCTTCACCATTAATACTGGCCACCATGTATAGCCTATCTTGTGCTGAAAAATGGCTTTAAACCCTATAGCAATAAAAAAAAAAATTAAAGCAAAATGAGTGAAGCCAAGGCCCAAATCAGGAAAAGAAGAACTAGCATCATCAACTTCTATTTCCATTCTTCAAGGCATATTTGCTGACCTCATGAAATAAAACATCATGATCTGACTTAACTGAAAATACATATTAATGAATTGTTAGGTATTTTAAGGTTGCAAATCAGCTTGTCATCAATTATTCATTTTTTAAAAAGCAAAATGAAATAAAATTGTCGAACTAAATTCTATAGTATAGTTTTTTTTAACCAAAATATGAATTTAAAGCAAAATGTGCGAAGCCTAGGCCCAAACTAGGAAAAGAAGCAACAAGCAGCGACAGCTAACTTCTATTACCATCCTTTAAGACTTTTTTGTTGGCCTGATCAAGTAAAACATCACCATCCAACTTTACTGAAAATACATGTTAATGAGGTATTATGTATTGTAAGGTAGTAAATTAACTTGTCATCAATTTTTTATTTTTAAAAAATTAGAGTGAAATAAAATTGTAAGATTCAATTCTATAGCATAGTTTTTTCAACCAAAATGTGAATTTTATAAATAATTAAGTTGACAGGAAATCAGTTAATCATGGAAGAATAATACTAAAAAAAAGGAAAGCAAATCTGGAAGTAAAAATGATACATTTTTGGGTTACAGTTATTAATTAATTGGGCTTATAATTTTTTTCTCTTTTGTCACAGCAGCTTTATCTCTTTATCTCTTCTGATTGGTTTTATATTCAGTTTCACAAATATATTCCTGCCACATAACTTTCCAGACAAAACAAAATGTGTAGCTAAACCATGATCATATATATATATATATATATATATATATATATATATATATATATATATATATATATATATATATATATATATATATATATATATATATATATACACACACACACACAGTGAAACCTGTCTTGAGAGACTTCCCCTTCTGCCTTCTGCCAACCAACCAAAAGTGGTCTTTCAAGACAAGTAGTCTCTCATAACAGGTGTGTGAAAATAGACTGGTTTTTAGGGTCAGTAGTTAGCACTGAAGAAAAAAATAACCATACTCACTGTATGTATATCTTATCCTTTATACATAAATCTTATTAAATATTACATGCATTACTATCAAAAACACTTTATATAATAAAGATAGACTGTGTACTGCTATCAAACAATGTGAATCAAATTTATATTTGGACATCAGCTGAATATGTACATGTATAAGCACATGTATCTGATTTGCAGAATAAACAAAGGTAACACTGTATTTATCCTAACTATAAGGTAACTTCCCATGACCATAAATTTTAAGAGTTGTTTCACATGCAACAAAAACTAACCTTTAAGCTGGCTGTTATTTTAGGAGCTGTCTCCCTTTTTCACCTATTTCAATTACATTCAACCTTTCTTCCAGTGTCAGAATTTTTTTTCTTCCAAGGTTCTGCCGTTGTTATTAGTGTCAATGTAATAACAACTATGTGTTTTTCGATTTTGATCAGAATATGGGGAAATATGGAATAAATATATATTATTTAAGAATGAATGAAACCCCCAAAGATAATTAACTCATCAAGATGCAATAATTGTTTATACGAAGTTTAAAACACCAGCGTTTTAGCTGGATAAACAAAAATTGCAACCATCTGCACCCGGATAAACAAATGGTGGAATGGTGAAACACTGTAACAAAAGAAATTATATATATATAATCTTTTGCTTCTGGCCAAGCCATGAATTGATGCAAAAATAGTGACATGATTCTTATGATCTTTTTATAAATAAAGTTAAGTCAGGTCCTGCTTTATAGATTGTTTCAATTTTGAGTTATATACTCAGTTATCTGGAATTTATGATTCAAAGCATTGCAATCATCCATCTTAGAAGATGCCAGTTGTTTCTAATTGTCAATAAATATTTTGTCCACTGATTTAAATTCATTTCAGTTGTAAAACTTTTAGCACATCTAAGCATGATAATATGTCCATCTGACAGACCCAATTTGGTTTCTTCAAACTAACATTAGTTTTTTATCACAGATATTCAACCTTATGTATGGCTTGCACTTCAGGTAAGAAAGAGGCAAATTGACTTTTTGGTCGAAGGGTCAAAGGTCAAGATCACCAGGACTGAAATAAGAAACATGCTTTCTGCACAGTTATGTTTTAGATCACTGACCTTTGCCAAACTTTGTGAATGCCTTGCACATCAGGAAAGAATGAAGCTTTTTGATTTTGAGAACTCAAGATCACCATGACAGAGAATTATGGTGTCCATAAAATAACATTAGTTTTAGATATGCTTAGACTAAACTTTGTACTTAGGGTAAGGGAAAGAAACCATTAATTTGGGTCAAATAATCAAAGGTCAGGGTCATTCTGCCTAAAAGAAGAAAATCATTTTGACACAATCACAAGGTCTAGACCATGTACCTTTACCAAACTTTGTAAATGACTTGTACTTAGGGTATGAAAAAGTCTAGAGATTTGGGGATCGAAAGACAAAAAGTCAAGACTACTGTGATTGAAAGAAAAAAATGTTTTTATTTTTCACAGGAACTTTAGTTGTAGACCATGCACCTTTATCAAATTTTGTTGGGATCAGAAAGATACCTACCAATTTCAAGGTTAATATGTGCTTTTGAAAATATGACCTTTTATAATGTTAATTCCAGGTTGCAACACTTTCAACACAATGCAGTCTATAAAAAGTGCCCTTCCATGGATAAAAGGAGGCATCCAACTCAGGCTGGTCTGGGCAAGTACTTAACCTGTGGCCATGGATCACAAGTCAAATACTCTAACGATTGAGCTACTTTGACACTCCACGTGCAACCCTGAGTCAACCCCAAATGCATTTCCACAAAGAGAATAACAAGTGGTTTGTGGAACACCGTATCTCTCGCTTGCTAATGTTAATATGTGACATGTGAATGCTGAAATCTGGGAGAGATTGGACATAAAATTATCATGGTTTGCAACTGTCTGTTACTAAATAATGAAGAAGAAAATGATTATACAATTTTAATAATTGAAATAGTGTCAATGAAACATATATAAGAGACCATACAAAATCATAAGTGATTTATGACCATCAAAAACACTGGTCACATAGGAAAACTAATGCGATTTCAATAATTTATGTCATAGTCAACAAATTTATTTGCCAACATCACATTTCTTTTTATATTTGAAAAGAGGAATTGATGGTCTTCAACCTGTGCAAATTTCATGAATTTTTAAATATTCATTCAGCTATTTTTAACGATCATTTAGTGACAGGATATTTTTCACCATACTTGTCTATGTAATGACAATTTGGTGACAGGGTATTTTTCTCTCATACTTTGTTTTTATTTAATAACTGCTGCAGAAATATTACACCAGCCTATTTATTTTTAAGTTTTTTTTTATTACTTGGACTCTTAGCTATGTAAAAAAAGTAATAAATTATTAATATTAATAAAAATGTAATTTTTTTTAAAAATAGATAATGACAATAACAATTTACAAGCAATCTCCACTGAAGTTGATTACGATGAAAGGATTGCTAGAGCAACAGTCTCGCTTTTGATGCAGCCAAGACAAACATCTGAAGTTTGATTGGAAAAATGATGCAATGTTTCTTAAACAGCTGGCAAAGGGACAGGAAAATTAACTTTTTAAGACTGAAAACTGCTAAATGGAGGTAATATTTACATAAAAAACAAAGAAAACGAAAAATTAAATTCATCCTCGATATAGGAGGTTTGTCCTATGGCAAATTCTGGTGCTGCTAAATTTTGCACATTTTTGGTTTAGGAAAATTCAACAGGTTTAATTTTGATGATATAGGCATTTGGTGTCATGAGTTCCTTCACTTCCTAAAGTTATTGAGGTGAAATGTTTTCAATTTTCTACTCAATCACAATGTCATGAAAATAAAATCCAATAGGAATTGTTCCATCTATGTTATTTGTTTAAGGCATGTAACCATCAGGCAGGCAGCATGTACTTACACTCTGACAGTAACCATCTGGACAGAATCGCCCATCCTCCACATTGATATGGGGATCAACAGCAATGCAGATATTTGAAGTCCGATTCCTGCAGCACCTCAAGCACGATTGTCCATCTACAATGCAAGCAACAGATGTTTGTGTGTGTGTGTGTGATTTGGATTTTTTTACACAGCTTTAACAATTTTTCAGTCATATTCCTAAAATGTCTGCAGTGTAGCAGTTTATAATGATGTCTAGCACTGGGGCATCATGTCGCAGACATGTAACATCATGTACGATTCAGTCACATTATCCTGACACCAGGTTGACCTGTCTTAACACTCACCTCTTAATGTTGAGCACCAAGCAAGACAGCCATTAGTACTATTTTAAGAAGACTTTGGTATGACTTGGTTGGGATTCAAACTCCTGACCGCCCACATCCAAGGCATATGCTCTAACCATTAGGAACCTGGAGCTGTGCAACAGATGTTAATAAATGCTTAACAGACCAATACAGTATAATGAGAATATTTACTCTATGATCTGTATATTAATAAGTCACCCAAAGAGCAAATTTGAAAGAAAACCTTTTACAACCCAAGTTTATCTGAAATACTGATGCTTGAAGTTCACCCAAGAAGTTAAACAAACTGCTATGGAGAAAGGATAGCAATGTACTCATATGATCTGACATTATGTCATGTCCATTTTTTTTAGTTACAATTTTCTTTTGTTTGCATCATCTGCAAACTTTCTTGTCTCATCCAATGTGAGTCAAATGTAACTGTGTGAGTCAGTTGCACCAATATGAGTCAAATGTATTGATATGAGTCAAAAGTACTGTTGTGAGTCAAATGTACCAATGTGAGTCAATTGTATCATTGCAAGCCAAATGTACCAATGTTAGTCACATTTACCAATGTGAGTCAAGTGTACATGAGTCAAGTGTACAGTTGTGAGTCAAATATACCTGACCCTCAAGAAAAGAATCAGAGATACTTTTAAAGTAGTCATATGTTTCCCAAATTGGGAAACAAGGTGGTAAAGCATCAAACTAGATATGCCAGGATCTAGATGTCAGTAAATGAGTGCTTATAGAGGGTTTTACAGTTGCAATGCAGTTACTGTTCTTAGTGCTTAAAATTACCTCCCTTAGTTCCAATGCGCATGCCCACAAAAATTTTCCAGTTTCAGATAGTTCAGAATTTTGCACTGTTTTACGCTTGGTTAGCGAAACATTAAGTCAACAAAGAAAGGAATCTTAGCTGTACTACAGATCATTATGGTTAAAACAATCAATAATGATGTTATATATGTCTAACATCTTTTGTTCATACAAAGAGAATAATTATAGACATTACTTCAGATAATCAGATTTGGTGTCCATACTTACATTATTTCAGATAATTAAATAATACTTACTGTCCACACTTAAATGATATCAAAAAATTAAATTAAATACACTGTCCATATTTATATTATACCAGATATTATATATTCATAATCCATAACTTCAGATACATTTGTAGGAACATTTCATTTTGCTCTCAGATTTTAAACATTTATTGCACATTTTTGGCTGCATATCTATAATGAAAATCATCTTAACAATTTGCATTTTTCAAACATTGATATGTCCTTCTTTCTCAGCTATTTTCTCAAGTATAATGGTTCATTTATAACACAAGATAAGAAAATTATAACATGAGTTCGATATGAAAATTATAACAAGAGTTCATTCCCTCAGCTGATCTGTAATACTGAATATTTTAGACCAAAAAAGTTTTTTAAAATGGAACACAGCATATTATTGTATTCAGAGGAACTTAAGAAAACAATAATTACATTAGTTATTATAAAGATAAAAGAGTGTAATTAATGCAGATGGAATATTTATTCATTTTTGGGTGTAAATATCATACAATATTCAGATTAATTGATAAATCCAATGACAATTTGTTTTTTGTTTTCATTTCCTTTTTGATGGCGGGGGAAGGGGTACTCACATTTTTAAACAATCAGAAAAGTATTTCCTCATATACATATTTTTTTCTTGCATTGTCCAGTCAAATATAGCCATGCATTCATTCAGACTAATATTTAATTATTTACATTTCTTGCTGGTTTTCTCAAATATGGGTGCATATATCGTACAATATTCGGATTAATTAACATGCTCAATGACGTCTTTTTTGTTTCATTTTCTTTTTGGTGTT
Source organism: Potamilus streckersoni (assembly GCA_016746295.1). Taxonomy (NCBI): domain Eukaryota; kingdom Metazoa; phylum Mollusca; class Bivalvia; order Unionida; family Unionidae; genus Potamilus; species Potamilus streckersoni. The sequence continues at coordinate 945,137 of JAEAOA010000207.1, forward strand.
GGGGGAAGGGGTTCTCCCATCTTTAAACAATCAGAAAAGTATTTCCTCATATACATATTTTATTCTTGCCTTGTCCAGTCAGATATAGTCATGCATTCATTCAGACTAATATTAATTATTTACATTCCTCGCTGGTATTCTCAAAACTTGAAACATCAAGCATCAGACGGTGCATGCAATAACTTTCAGCATAAGTTTTATTTGCTTATTAACACATAGTAATAATTTTCAAATTTGCTGGGGGTCTTTAGACAACATTTCTGATTGCCACCAGCCAATTCATCTGGAACGGCCTTCTTAAATCTAGTTAAAATCTGTTTAGCTTTCCATGCATCAAATATGTAAGTTTAAAAGATCCAAATGCTTCACAGATTCTGTCCTATTACTTTTAAATCAATATTGATCCATTTGACTGGCAAAATTGCAGACAGTATGATTAAAAACAGAAACTGTTTGTAAGAACATGCTCTTCAAGTCAATAATAAACGGAGAGACACAAATATGAATATTTGTTGTCTTTATCTATCAGTCACTATTTCTATCTCAGCACCATAATATGCTCATTTATAACCAGAAGTATATTTATGTAATATATGTATGCAAAAACAAATTCACTCATGCATATACATATTCATGCACCAGATGAGATCAGACAGACATAAAGACAGACAGGTAGATAGGTGAATGCCACACAAATGTCATGTACATGCACAGTGTGTCTGATATCAATATTTCTCCAAATTGTATACTCTCAAAATTCCAGCCATTTAAGGAAATACAAGTAAAATAATCATCAAGGAGACTTGATTGTGTGCCTGTCTGTACATGTGTGGATGACATTTGTGCATTCTGAAAAAAATATATCCTTCATTGATATAACTCTAGTTATTTCATGACAAATATAATGAACATTAATAGAAATGCAACAGTCTAAATTGATAATCTAAATTGATAATAAAAAAAACCTTAAGCAGTTAGAATTTTTTCTCCTTGTTGTTCAAACTCCAGTAACTCCAATGATTAAAGCTGTAAAAATAAACATATTTTCATTATTCTTCAAGTGAAATAAATTGCAGTAACAATCTTTGTTTGCAGCAATACACTTTTGCACAATTAAATAATATAAATTACAGTGTTATGTAGTAATGGAAATATAATGCAGAGTGCAGAGAACATTTATTTGAAAGCTGGAAACAGTGCCAGTTACTGAAAAAAAAGATGAAAAAACAATTGATTAAATATTCATAGAATTTCTTTTTAAGATAGTGAGATATCGATATTGCTTGAGGAATGTGAGCAGTCTGTCACATCTTCTTGATCTACATCTGTCATCTTTATTTATTGAACTATCCAGAAGTAAGCTGCACCAAGACGCCCTCTGGTGTTTTTAAGGGGAGATAATAACTGTGAAATGGTCTATAGAATTCTTCCCATGAAACCAAATATCTACCATGAGATAAAAGATAAAAAAGGAAAGATGTTGCAAAATTTCCTTAAGAAGGCAAACAAATAATGACAAAAGCAAACAAAAAACCCAAAGATAAAGACATACAAAACATAGAAGCATACAAAACAAGAAATACAAAACAAAGATTAAGGCATGCAAAACAAAGGCAAAAAGCATACAGAAGGAACACAAAACAAAGACAAAGGCACGCAAAATAAAGGCAAAAAAAACCCAAAGAATACAAAAAAGACAATGAACACAAAACAAAAGACCATGGCATACAAAACAAATATAAAGGCATGCAAAGCAAACATTGAGTCATACATGTCACATTCTTTCTGTATAAAACTGTCATCTTTAAAAAAACACCATGACCTTTTCAGTGGCAACCCCATAAAAGGATGCTTCTCAAAGCAAACAGGTTATCTCCCTTAGTCTATTACCATGATCTACATTAGATTACCTCAGTCACATTCTAAGATTCACATTAGGCTACTTCCGTTATTCACTTCCTACGGCATGCATTAAGTTACCTCAGTTAATCTCTTTATATGATGTGCATCAGGTTACCAGCATTAAACACCTCCTATGACCTGCATTAGGTTATCCCAGTTAGTTACCTGCTATGACCTGCATTCGGTTATCTATGTTAATTACCTCCTATGACATGTATTAAGTTACCTTACTTAGTTACCTCCTATAATGTACATAGGGTGGGTACTTCAATTAATCATATGTGACCTGCATTAGGTTGCCTTAGTTAGTCACCTCCTATGACCTGCATTTAATCACCTCAATTAGTGACCTCCTATGATATGCATTAGGTTACCTCCACTAATTATCTGTGACCTGCATAAGGTTACCTCAATTGGTCACCTGCTATGAGATGCATTAAGTTGCCTCCATTAATCAACTCCAATTACATGCATTAGGTTACTCCCATTAATCAACTCCTATGACATGCATTAGGTTACCTCGATTAGTCGTTTCCTATGATGTGCAATAAGTTACCTCAATTAGTCACTTCCAGTGATGAGTATTAGGTGACCTAAATAAGTCACCTCCTGTAACATACAATTTCTCTATATTCCATGTAGTCAGAGTTTCCTCTGACCCTTGACACCCCGTTTTTGATATTTGGTATTTTATGTTGGGGTGTAGGACTATATTCCATGCAGTATTTGAACCAACATCTTTACACCAGCTTCTTATGTCACTGTGTCATACGACTTCTCTATCAAGTGTGCCACTAAAAGAATCTCAAAGAAAGTTCCTAAAATTATGCTGATTCTGGAAAATTATCTCAAACCCAAAGGAGTAATATCATTTAAATAATCTTTAGGACTGGTTTTGTAGCATTTTTCACTATGGGATGAAAAATAATCCATCATACCTGTATCACAAAGACAAGGATCCAGTCCAAAGAATTCACAGAAAGCTTGGCATTCTCCATTGACACATGAACCTCTGTAATAATAATAATAATAATAATAATAATAATAATAATAATAATAATAATAATAATGATGATGATGATGATGATGATGATGATGATAACAATAATAATAATAATAATAATAATAATAATAATAATAATAATAATAATAATAATAATAATAATAATAATGATGATGATGATGATGATGATGATGATGATAATAATAATAATAATAATAATAATAATAATAATAATAATAATAATAATAATAATAATAATAATAATAATAATAAAAAATTAATAATAATAATAACAATAATAATATTTATAGAGGATAGTATGTGACATTTATTCCCAACAAAACCTTGAATACTGCCAGTGATATCTAGACATATGTCTCACAGGCCTATATAAAATCCTTGTCTAACCATACAAATTAGACATGACTTTGTAGCTAATGGATGTATCACCAAGTTCCATAATTAGCCCTAAGTAATAAGTATATTAGCAATTCTGGGATTAGCAAGTTCCATAATTAGTCTTATGTAATTAACATATTATTAATTATGAGATTAGCAAGTTCTGTAATTGGTCTATGTAATTAGCATGTTAGCAATAATGGAATTATATATAAACACAAACACATACACACACATGTTCTCATATCTGATTGTTAGTACAGAATATATTTGTACAGTGCAACATTTGAGCATTGACAAAGGATCTTCAAAACACCATGTCTAAACTACAACCAATGCTACAAAGTATTGCCACTTAACTGACAACTTGACACCTTACATACTGACTCTAAATGACTTTGTCACCTACACAGGTGAAACACCAACCACCAATTCAGTCAAAAAGGCAGTTATGTTTTGCTATTCATACACAGGTGAGACAACAGCTCAGCCAATGAGACACCTAAGTCTAAGCATGTTTACACAGGTGAGACAAAAACTCCCTCAACAAGGCATACACGTTTTGCCAAGCTAACAAAACACATGACAACATCCCTAATAAAGAACCTTTGTTTTGTCCTGAAAACAGAACTCACCCACTGAGACAACCTGTACCGTCTGCTTTGGCAGGCCCTTGTGGACAATCGGTAGAGGAACCAGTCATAAAGTTAAGGAAGAAAATTTTCATAGTGCTTTATTCTGATTGGTTCAAAACTTTTAAGTGAAAAAAATGTAAGTATCGTACAAGTTAGACTATTAGATGGTATAGTGGTTGGTGCTTATAGGCAATGTGATAGTTGCTATTTACCTGCAGAATGGGGTTCAAATCTTTGTAGAGTACAAATTAAAATTCTCTAACCTGTATGATAATATTTATTCATATTCATACAAATTCTGTTAGTATTAACAAACATTTTCCTGTAGAATTTATGAATAGCTCTTTCCATTGTAATTGGTGTATATTCCTATAATTTTTTCTATATATCTTGATTTCTCTCTTTGGAATACGGAATGACTGACTGTACAGATGAGAATTAAATACTAGGTTGACATATGAGTGTGTTGCTATGTATTATGCCCATAGCACTGACTCTGTAGCATACTGTTTGGTGATGTATGGAAGATGGTATAGGGCTTATAGGCAAGGCAAAGGGTGCTGTTTACCAGTGGACTCAGGTTTTAAAATCACCTTGGAGTATGAATTAAATTTACTCTAACCCATATCATTCATTATATATATATATATATATATAAAAGAGAGAGAGAGAGAGAGAGAGAGAGAGAGAGAGAGAGAGAGAGAGAGAGAGAGAGAGAGAAGCAGAAGCAGATAACACTCTCATTTTTGCTAACATTGTCGTTATGCATGAAACATCAAATTCTTGTACTTCTTTGTGACATGCATTTTCTCACTAGAATACAACAACTATAGTGGTTCAGATTTAATGCTCAGTGAGGAAAAGGTATATTTATTGAAATGTATTTCAAAATATCATTTTTCAGAACTTTATGTCTGATATAATAACAAGGGTGTTGTTTTGCCATAAGTTTTGGAATGTATATGTTCATTTGATCTCACTTGGTTCATGATGGCTTACTATAACAAATTTTTAACACCTGGACTGACAAAATTGTTTTTCTGTTTGTGTTAATGACATTACACACAAAACGTCACAATCAATATTTTGTCTTATCTCAATCATGAAAACGGATTCATCCTATTGCTGTTCAGACTTTTTGACTTCTTCAAATTTTAGTATTGACATCATCTCTTTCCTTTAATCATGAAGGTTAATGTTCCTAGTGTATATTTAAGGTCTAGGATAACTTCAGTAATCACTCCACTTCAATGTCTTTCCTTTGATCTTAGTACTTGTTAAACACTTAATCAGCATAAATTTATGCACTTATTTGATTCATTGCTTTTACTATCAAACAACCAAATTTTAAAAAACCTGAACTGATGCTTTGTTTACTCAATTTATATAAACTTTTCAAGTTTAAATGGGTTTTGTTTTAAAAATAAAGAATATAATTTTTATATAAACTAAATATTTTAGAAAGTTCAAAATTTTTTCAGGTAAAAAATATCGTTGAAAGAACTGCTTGAAAAAACTGATATTATAAAACTTCTGTTTCATAGTCCCAAAGTTAATAAACATGAAAGTGCTCAAAGTCAGTGGAGGTTGACCCTTCATTAGGTATACATTCACCAGGTAATGCAAATCTCATTTATGACTGATTTATCCCATCCTCATCTCTGTGATTTATTTTATATACAGCATATTGATTGGTACAGTGTACAATGCTTTAAAAACCCTATGTGGGATTTTACATTTAGAAACAGGTGACTTGCAGAGAATCTTTATCTATCCTTTCATTACCATTAATAATGACATGACTGGGTAGCCAAATGTATAACATGGATTTTTCAAGACTCTATTAGTAGAAGTTTATGTATGATTATGATATCAAGAGATTGTCTAAGTTAAGATTTTATAAGGTTTTCACTGCAGAAAGTTTATCCAAAACAATAATGAAACCAGTTTTTCTAGAAATTTCAATATGGTGCAATGTTTTAAGCATGGTTACAACTTCTATGGTAAAGATTGTGGCTATAGTTAAAATGTACAGGATATTGTGTTATAAGGTGAAGTAACAGCTGCTGCAACCTTATCCCTATCTTTAGAACCGTCTTTCTATAAAAACTTGTAGTCAAAACAGGAGACTCATTTCACTGAGTTTACATTGAAACTGGGAAGATCAGTAGCACATATTTTAAACAGTAATGATCAAATATTATTTTTGTGAATTTTAATAACCACAGTGGAAGTTTTGTTATTAAATTGTAAACATTTTCAAAAATTTATTTACATCATCCAAGAGAGCCTAAATACTCATTGTAAAAATGAAACACAGAAACATAATATCTTGACATAGTGGGTAATTTCTGTATCAATAGTAATGTAAAGGATATTCACAATATGAAGCATTTCGGCACAACCCATCAATCTCATCTGCACATTTTGTTCCCATTGATGCACGCTGACATTGTGAAGTACAGCACCTTGAGTTGGATGGACTGAAATATAAACACAGTGTCTGATATAATAACTTAGCATTTTTTAATCAGTGCACAGCAGTCTTTTCTCATCAAAACTGGCCCAAAATATCAAAATTCTAAATGTAGATCTCTTGATCCCAACATCCAAAGTAACAGAAAAGTGACTAGCATTTTTTAATCAGTGCACAACAGTCTTTTCTCATCAAACTGGCCCAAAATATCAAAATTCTAAATCTCCTGATCCCAACATCCAAAGTAACAGAAAAGTGACTAGCATTTTTTAATCAGTGCACAAGTCTTTTCTCATCAAAACTGGCCCAAAATATCAAAATTCTAAATCTCCTGATCCCAACATCCAAAGTAACAGAAAAGTGACTAGCATTTTTTAATCAGTGCACAACAGTCTTTTCTCATCAAAACTGGCCCAAAATATCAAAATTCTAAATCTCCTGATCCCAACATCCAAAGTAACAGAAAAGTGACTAGCATTTTTTAATCAGTGCACAACAGTCTTTTTTCATCAAAACTGGCCCAAAATATCAAAATTCTAAATCTCCTGATCCCAACATCCAAAGTAACAGAAAAGTGACTGTTAAAACAAGCCTAGAATATCATTAGTTTCTTGCAACTTATAACAATGCATACCTAGCTTATACTATCTTATAACCATGTATACCTATTTTGTACTAACTTATAACCATCCATGCCTATTTGGTACTAACTTATAACAATGCATACCTAGCTTATACTATCTTATAACCATGTATACCTATTTTGTACTAACTTATAACCATCCATGCCTATTTGGTACTAACTTATAACAATGCATACCTAGCTTATACTATCTTATAACCATGTATACCTATTTTGTACTAACTTATAACCATCCATGCCTATTTGGTACTAACTCATAACATTGCATACCTAGCTTATACTATCTTATAACCATGTATACCTATTTTGTACTAACTTATAACCATGCATATTTATCTTATAATAACTTATAACCACACATACCTACTTTGTACTAACTTTGTTGGTTAAATCATTCTCAAAATTAGTCTTACGTGTAATTTACTCAGCATGAGTATTAGGACAGAGAATGAACCTTCTCAGTACAGACCTCCTAACAGACATTTCTTCGAAGACTGAGCACTTACTGGTGTATTTGTCCAAAAACAGCAGGCAGGCTTACTATCAATCATATTCCTAGTAAATATTTGCCAAACTTTTATATAAATGGGTGATGAGCTTATGTTGCATGGGTTTATTTTCTGATAAAGATGGACCAAAAGAGGAGTGAACTCTTCTGCTATGTTCATACACATTATTGAACCAGTGTTTATGTATAAATGGGTAAATCTATCATTATGCATGGTTTTTATTTGATAACTATGGTATGAAAAGGGAGATAACTCTTTTAGTGTTACATAAGATTGGGACAAACCTCTCATCATACTCTTATCATCTGATAATGTGGTAAATAAAGGGAGCTAACTCTTCCAGTATCTACATACACATCAAAAGGACATGCTGTCAGTGTGCTATTAGGATAATATTAAACTTGTACAATTTACAAAATTATAATTATGTATGTTTTATGTTGATTACAGTCTTTAATCCAATAAATTTTTATATCAACTTATCCACAATCGCTTCCACATTCTAAACCTACAATTTTCACTGTCTTCATTTAATTTACAGGTAAACATTGATCAAAAATCTTGGCTATAAATGTAAAATGCGCATAAAACATAAGTTTTGGATCAGTGGTATTGCAAAGACAAGTATCATGTTTTAATCACACAATACTGAGTACTTGGCAAGCTGAATAACTGTTAAAGTGCACAATCAAAAAAGCCTGGAAATACATAACTGTGAAGAAAAACAAGCAAATACAGCAAAGGTCGTTCAACAGCCAGAGCCATTATAAAGCCAGTGTTGGGTTTTCCCCCTCCAATACAGTATACAGTTGCTTGTAAGTTAAATCGAACTGAAAACAATATAGACCCTGATCTGCCATTGCATAATGCACAAGTAGATCATAGTCCATGTTGTGTGTTCCTCTGACTACTCATAACAAACCTCACAGACCCAGATCTGCATGCTCATTATGCAATGATAGGTCCAGGTCAGTGCAGTCTGCAGTTTGATGACGTATAAGTTAGTATATACATTAATTCTTCCCCCAATGTATTTTACCTTCCTACCCAGCAGCACCTTTAAACAAACAAAACATACAGAAAACTTCATATTTTGACCATTAGGTACCAGTTTTATTATTTAGGAAACAGTTATTTCTTTTAAAATAATATTATGTGTACATTGTTCAGTTGCCAAAAATAATTTTCTACCTTAAGAAATATTTGTATTGCAAACCTGCAAAGTGCCAAACTTTTCAATTTACAGTCAGTTGCACAGCACTCATCGTAGCCGAATCTACCAAGTATCCCTGCATCACACTCTTCCCCCATGTCTAGACGTCCATTTCCACACAGGTTTTCACTGGCTATATCTGAAATTGATCACATAATTATTTTTATTCACTGTCAAACATTAATATTAATAACAGTACTTTTTACACACTCACAACCACTGAAATTACTGTTTGAGATGGATTTAGCACCTGAAGTATAGTTTTTATTATGATCTGAGAGTGTAGCTATACATTAAAATATAACAGCATTAAAAAAAGTTCTGCAACAATAAATTGCATTAATATCACTACTATTGATGAATGACAATACATCAATAAAGGTGATGCATCATGATACACAGCTTAAATTTGAGATAAAGAAAAAAGCTGATGTGCTTTAATTAAAAGAATCAAAGGTTTTGGCAATTTTCAAATGTGTGTTATTCATCTGTCTGACATTAGTTACTCAGACTTAAGATTTTTTTTATTATTTGCTTTGATGAAAATCCTTTGCCAATTTAAAAAAGAAGCATTTGGAAAAATTGTGAACTCTTGGCCCAATTAGCATCTGAGCTTATTCTGATGTTGGTATGACAGTCTGCACAGAGAACCAAAAGGTATTTTTAGTGGAGATATCTTTTCCCACAAATTCTTCCAATTTTAAAAGTTGGCACTGTCATAAATTTACCTAAATCCCAAAATGAAATAGCATACTCATGAAAATCTCATCCTAAACCAACAATAATTTGAACATATGGCAAAATTGGTCATATGATCTCACCCTAAAACACCAATAATTTGAGCACAGCATAGAATTGTTAACATAATCAAGCATTGTTAACATAATCAGTGTGGTTGTGAAAATGTCTGCAAACTGAAATATTTTTATTTCCAACAGAATTTTGTTTAGTAATTAAAATGTAAATTAGATTCCAAATCAGACTTTAAAAAATCTGCTTCTTAAGTGTGCATATTTCATTGCTAATAATAAAACTGATAACAGCAAGAATACATCCTAGCTGGTACTTTGTCATGTGTGGAAATAATCTGCTCTCAGTGAACTGACTTAAGGATCATGTGTGGAGATAATCTGTTCTCAGTGAACTGACTTAAGGGTACATGTCTTCAAGTCAATTGAAGCCTTAAATGAGAACTTATCTCTACTGATCTCCCATACATTTATTAAGGGCAATTAAGGCCTTACCTGAGAATATATCTTTACTGTCCTCCCACACATTTATTTAGGTCAATAATGGCCTTACCTCAGAATATATATCTACTGTCCTCCACAACATTTATTAAGGTCAATTAAGGCCTTACCAGATAATATAACTCTGAAGTTTTTTATATAAGAGACCTGGTAAACAATTATTTCTATCTTAAGATCAGTCTGTGAAATCATTACTAGTTGTGTTCTGATAAAATTTGAGAGGAATTACTGATTTAAATCATTCATTGGAATTACAAAGTGCTCCTTGACTATTCTGACTAAAACATTACTTTGGGATTATTGAGAACTCATTCAAAGACTATGGATTATATCATTATGGTACATTAAGTTATTCAAGATTTTGGAATTCATTTGGAACATTCTATATTTCTGCACTTGTGACAAGACATTTAGGATCATTTTAGAATTTAATTCACAATACTGTGTCTTGTACATCTTCACTTTGTAACTTAGAGATCTAAATTATTTGTTGATTTTACTAAAATTGTAGATTTCTCTTTTTCTGTTACATAGTTTAAGACATAAAGTCATAATGCCTTAGTCTACTTAATGTCAAATCTCATACCAAACTAAATCTTATTCCATGAAGAGAAAGTCCTTCCATAAATTATTGAGCAGAAACAATATTAGTTACAAATGACACAGAGTAACATTATGGCTCTCTTTATTGATATTGTGGGGACATTGAAAAAGTAAACTCAGAAAACTTTGGCAAAATTCAAACAAGCATTGGCTAATTGCAGCAGTACTTGTATTTATCCTTGCATCCCTCATTATTCAACATAATGTCCATAGTGTATCATTATCAAAAATAAAAATGCAAATTGCATTAACTTATAAATGTACAATACTCCATCACTATAAGACCATTCATTATAACATAGGTCATGTTACATGGCAAATATGGTCATGGATTCCATTTTAGAATAAATAACCTATCTGCATCATGTACTTCATTATATTACTTTATTATAAGGCAGTCTTTCTATAAGTAATTATCTATATAGCTCCAATGGACAGCATTATAATGAGAGGCCAATGTACCAAGGATAGTGTTTAAGTGAGGGAAACAGTACCTCTGAGTGTTATAATAAGGTAATGTATCATGAACTGTATTATAATAAGGGGGTATTGCACCCCGGACATTATTATAATTAGGGGTCCTGTGCTACATATCATCTTATAATGAGGTGGTACTATACAATGAACAATTTTATAATGAGGGGATAATATAAAATGGGAAGTATAAGAATGAGCAGGTACAATACCATGTGTTATGTTATAATGAGGGGCACTGTATCATTGACAGTGTTATAATGAAGTTGTATTATATCATGGACATAGTCATAATGAGAGGGTACCATACTACATACAGTATTATAATGAGGGCAACTGTACCATGTGCAGTGTTATAATGAGAGGCTACTGTACCATATACAGTGTTATAAAATGGGGTACAGTACCATGTAAATTGTTATGATGAGATCTTAATGTACCATGGACAGTGTCATAATGGGGGAGTAATGTATTAATTACTATAATTCTCCCAACCTACCTAATCTTAATAAATCATGCACAAGTCAATTTAAAGGTAAAAAATTCTGACACCCTATCAAAAGCCATTCATCAAAAGAGTAGTGATGATAAACATATTGTATTGTTTTCATTAACAACCTGATAATGTCTTTAAAATTTTCAGTCTTTATATTCTATACTCACACTGAAATTAAGAACAAAGCAATAGCTAGCCTAATGTATTTTATAATCACAATCAAATAACCAATTTACCATAGCAAATAGCTAGCCTTGTATTCTATACTCACACTCAAATTACCAAATTACCAAAGCAATAGCTAGTCTAATGTATCCTTTACTTACATTTAAATTACCAACTTACCAAAGCAATAGCTAGCCTTGTTGCTTAAAACTGCATTGATGCTATTTATACTACAACTTGAGAATTTCTGAAAAAGAAAAAAGGGAAAATGAAACTGACACAAGTCTTACAAAACAAACATACAAAGGAATCATTATAATGGTATGCCCTAATTTATAAACATATTTAACTGCTCAGTTCCAAAATTAGCACTAACTAAATTTATAACTGTAATATGTATGAACAATAAAAAATAATTTATAAAAATAATTTATAAAAATTTGAAAATTTTACTCTCAATCAGATCATGTACATTTGCATACAAAAAATATGCTATGGTCCATACTGAGATGGGTGGGGGTGGAATAGGGGTGTGGTGTGGTGGGTGTGGGGGTGTGGTGGGGGTAGTGATTCTGTCAAAACAGTTACTCCAGAGCCTGTAATTTTTCCAAAGTACACAAAGAAAGCAAAACTAACTTCACCCTTTCTTGAGTTGACCCCACAATGAGTAAGGGTCATTTAATTCTTTCATATTCTGAGTTCAATATCATTATTGTATCTTTCATCCATAAAATGAGCATGTAAACTTGTTTTCAAGATAGTAGTTTGTGCTTTTAATCAACTTTTGTTTCGATTAAATGATAAATATGTATTTGCTACATTTATATTTCAATATGCATGGGACCTGTAGTGGCTCAATGGTTAGAATGCATATCCTACTATCAGACGTGCTTGGGTCAGATGCTGTTGTGTGTCCTTGCACAAGGCACATTACTCCAATTGCCTCAGCACTAAATAACCAGCGGATAAGACAGGGGAAATAAGTAATTTTGCCCCAAATATTAGATTCCATTGTGGATCCTGCCTATATACTGAATTTTATTTATCTACATTTAATAGTTTTTTGTTGAAATCTGCTAACAACTCAGAAAAAATAAATAAAATAGATTTAAATATCAAAGAATTTACCCAGATTTCATAAAATATTTTTCAAATCTATGTCTTATACTCTCAAAGTATGATGGGTATGCAGCAGAAGATAACTGTCTTATGACCAAATTGTTATGCTTTACTGAGCAGTTACAAACATGGGAGATAACTCTTACACTGTTGTTAGGATCCTCTCCGGTGACAGAGTAAGTATACATAATATATTTTCCATCACCAAGCATTGAAGATGGAGCACAGCTTCCAGACCCTGGGTCATGTTCACTACCCAAATTATGACCTGCAGAGAAGAATGCATAGGTTTTCATTTGTAAAAAGCAGGTGTTTCTAATAATCTAAAAGCTACATAACTATGCAATTTCAAAGCTGAACACAAATCATGGCTATGAAAATAAAGAAATACTGATAATGTTCATCTTTACTAGTCTTACAATATTATGTCATACACATCCTTTGCCACATGGTGACTTGACACTTAGCAACATCACAACTCATTCCGACTGAGGGTGTGTGTGTGTGTGTGTATGATCTGGATTTTTAATGTAGTTTTAACAATTTCAGTTATATTGCCACAGTGTTTGCAGTGTGGCAGTTTATAGTAACATCTAGCACTGTGGACAACTGCTCCGGTGGCCTAGTGGTTAGAGCATCCACCTCGGATGCAGTAGGTCATGGGTTTGATGCTTGGTCGAGTCATACCAAAGACATACAAAAAAAGGTACTAATATTTGCCTCGCTTGGTGCACAGTATTAAGAGGTTAGTGTTATGACTGGTCTGCCTGGTGACAGGATAATGTGACTGGGTGGGACATTATGCTACATGTCTGTGGCATGATGTCCCAGTGCTAGGCATTTCCATAAACTGCCACAATGCAGACATCGTAGCGCTATGACTGAAAAATTGTTAAAGCTATGTTAAAAATCATAATCATATCACATCACACAGCACTGTGGCATCTTGCTGCAGAACTGTAGCATATGTCCCACCAAGTCACATTATCCTCACACCAGACTGACCAGTCCTAATACTAGCTTCTTAATGCTGAGTACCTAGCAAGGCAGCTGTTAGTACCATTGTTACAAGTCTTTTGTATGGCCCAGTCGGGGTTTGATCCTCCTGCATCTGAGACTACTGAGTAATGCAAAGCCCTTAATATTAAGAGATAAACTTAAATTTGTACTTATTTCACATAAAATTTATGAAACTTGTGCCATATAACTCAATTCATCCTGTGTCATAAATTTCATAATAGATGAACACTGACGCAAGATTCTGCATATATTATGAAACATATTCCCAATTTTGGTACCAGTGTTGTACCTTATGCACAAAATTGAGGAATTCCTAAATTAGAACACTCGATGACTGCTAGCAAAATTCCTTGGAACATGAATGAACAACAAGTTTTGGATTCTCATTGTATTCAAAATTTTCAACATGAACACTTGTATGTCTGCACCATTTTTTCTGCCTTGAACACATGCATACACAAGTGGAGGATTTCTATATTTTTAAATAAAATATTCAACCTAGACAAAATTTCATCTCACAAAATACCATAAAAACATAATTTCATCATGAAGCTGAATAAGTCTGTGTTTTGCAGTGTTCCAAATAAAATTCCAACAATAACAATTACTTCCAAACCATGATGAATTGTCTGTATTTACTTGAAATACACATAATTTCTATTCAAATAACTGACAATACATAAGTTCAATAGACACTTTATTGTACACATAAAAAAATCTTTGGCATAACAGGAGCAAAACCTGTCACAGCACACTGCAGCAGCCTAGCTCTGAATTTGTGCTACAGGAATACCTCAGGAAGAGAGACTTGTGTGAGTTTGTAGGGTTGTGAAGAGTGTCTGACATCTGTGTGTGGAGCCACAAGGGGCTGGTATGACATATATAGGGACACTAATAACTGAAACTTGATAAGCTTTATCCTGAGGATGCTATGATAACAAACATCAGCCGATACTCCATGCATGTACTGCAGAAAGCAGGTATGAAGGATATGGGCATAATAGCTGATTACATTTAAGTACTGACGCAAACTGAGCTTCAAAAGCAAAGTTGTAAATGCATGAAAACTTGGCAATGGCCCAATGAAGTGAAAGTAGCACTGTGACTGAAGTAAATGTAAGGATAATAATGATCAAAAATGCATGAAATATCTTTGAAATGCATGACAAGCCAAATGTGCTTAAACATAGAAACGTTGGATATATGTATTAGATAGCCAGTTAGAAATTCACTTGTCCACAAATAGATGATACAGGTTAAAAGATCGTGTAGCATAGATACAAAAATACAGCGTCTCTGAAGTGTACACACCCCCATGTCTAATAGTCTCACTAAGTAAATAAATTAATAGTACATTGATTGGCACAAGCATGAAACAAACTAGTGAGGCAGATGCTACGACATCTGTCTCTGTGCAAAGCTAATTTTGTCTGGGTGCACTTGCATATATTTACAATATACATTAGAGGCCCATCGACCTAAGATTTGGATAAGATGTTCTGTAATTCCAGCCTTAGCCGCACTGGTAGCCACCCCTTTGCAGAAGGAGTGCACATTATAACAACATGAATCATTTCATACAAAACACTCTCTTTCTTGCACATAATAATGTAATATTGGTGCTTACTGATATGAACACCCTACTTAACATGTCCAACTGATGAAAATCTTATCCAGAGCTCTGATCTCAGTAAAAGCCACATAATTGCCTGATCTCAGTGTAAAGCCTCATAAATGCCTGATCTCAATGTAAAGCCATATAATTTCCTGATTTCAATGTCAAGCCACATAACTGCCTGATCTCAATGTAAAGTCATATAATTTCCTGATTTCAATGTCAAGCCACATAACTGCCTGATCTCAATGTAAAGTCATATAATTTCCTGATTTCAATGTCAAACCACATTACTGCCTGATCTCAATGTAAAGTCATATAATTTCCTGATTTCAATGTCAAGCCACATAATTGCCTGATCTCAATGTAAAGTCATATAATTTCCGGATTTCAATGTCAAGCCACATAACTGCCTGATCTCAATGTAAAGTCATATAATTTCCTGATTTCAATGTCAAGCCACATAATTGCCTGATCTCAATGTAAAGTCATATAATTTCCTGATTTCAATGTCAAGCCACATAATTGCCTGATCTCAATGTAAAGTCATATAATTTCCTGATTTCAATGTCAAGCCACATAACTGCCTGATCTCAATGTAAAGTCATATAATTTCCTGATTTCAATGTCAAGCCACATAACTGCCTGATCTCAATGTAAAGTCATATAATTTCCTGATTTCAATGTCAAGCCACATAACTGCCTGATCTGAATGAAAGATGGCACTCATAAGTTATTATTTACTTCTGAAAGAGTGATGTATGTAAGGTAAAGTTGTTTGCATTTAAAACTTGCACAGTGGGCAGAATAATGGCATACCACGATGCTACTTTGAAGTAATATGGCAGACATTTCTTTGGATATTGGGATATTGTACTTTATGAAATTGTAAATGATCTTAGCACACTGATAACTAAAATGACTGCTCCCTTCTGCTCCAAAAATCAGCCTGAATTTGTCTAAAGTACACTATCCTTAGCAACTATTAAAACAGGGAAAATGAATTATGCCAGACTAGACAATACTGCTTATGAAAGCGCAATGAATGAATTATCAAATATATAAAATGTAAAAAAGTTATGGTGGCGCTCACCAGTTATTATGTACTTTTGAGAGAGTGATGTATGTAAGGTGAAGTTGTTTGCATTTTAAACATGCACAGTGGAGAGAATGTTGGCATACCTATATACTACTTTCATGTAATGTGGATCAAATTTCTTTGGATATTGTACTTTTGGAAATTTTAAATGATCTTAGGACACGGCTAACTAAAACGACTGCTCCCTTATGCTCCAAAAATCAACCTAAATTTGTCTAAAGTACACTATTCTTGGCAGCTATTAAAATATGGAAAATGAATTTTGCCAAACTAGATAATACCAGCTTCTAAAAGTGCAATGACTGAATTACCAAATACATAAAATGTAAAAAAAGTTATCGGCTCTTTTTTTTACAATTTACCTCTGAAGTTCGAGAAGTGAAAATGAGCAAGTAGAGCTAGCACTTTTTTGAAAGATGCACAGCTGGAGTAAGGCCAAGCTGTATACTCTCTAACCCATATTACACCCATCAATCATACATCAAAATAAAGGGAATTAAAGGTTCTTTGAACAACACCTAAGATATACAAAGTCTCTTTTAAATAACCAGTATAACTAGTGAGGAAACCCGGGCAAACTCTTTGTCTTTAAAATTTTAACCCTATGCTAAATACGAAACTGTAGAGCGCCACCTTAAAAACAAATATAAACATTTATGCAATTATTTTTCTTATTTTCATATTATTATGTATGATGTTCTGAGTAAAATGGTACATTAACAATGATTTTATTCATGAAAATAAGCTAATTATGCTTATTTTTGCTCTAGCATACATAATTTGCTATGAGGCATGTTTAGGTGAGTAGTGACCTTCATTATGTGGAAATTAGAAGTCTTAGAATATAGGAATAAAGTCAACTTAAATTGAAAAATGTTGCATTAAGTAAAAGAAATCCATAGTGAAAATGTTTTATTTCATTTATTTGCAATGAAATTAAAAAATAAATGATAACAAAGCAAATTTGCTTTCTTCCATATCAAAGAATTAGTTAATATTTTACCCTTTGACCTTTGACCTTTATGAACCTCACGTGTTATATCCCCTTTTATAACTGTAAAAATTATTGTGGACATCTCAGGAATAAATATGGCTAGTTTCATGTTCCTGTCTATCAGCATAACACTGGTTGCTATGTTGACAAAATGTAATGCGCATTTTTAAAATAGATCACTTTTTATCATAAGGAGGGGGGGCTGTACCGGTTTAAGACTCTGACTCTAATAAATGCTGTTCTGAGAGGGGAAATACAGGACAATTATTACAAAGGACTGTTTTGATGCTTGCGACTTAAATATTTCAGTCGTACAATCAAAATTAAATCATACAATAATATTACCTATATTCTCTTTATGGTGGCGCTCACCAGTTATTATGTACTTTTGAGAGAGTGATGTATGTAAGGTGAAGTTGTTTGCATTTTAAACATGCACAGTGGAGAGAATGTTGGCATACCTATATACTACTTTCATGTAATGTGGATCAAATTTCTTTGGATATTGTACTTTTGGAAATTTTAAATGATCTTAGGACACGGCTAACTAAAACGACTGCTCCCTTATGCTCCAAAAATCAATCTAAATTTGTCTAAAGTACACTATTCTTGGCAGCTATTAAAATATGGAAAATGAATTTTGCCAAACTAGATAATACCAGCTTCTAAAAGTGCAATGACTGAATTACCAAATACATAAAATGTAAAAAAAGTTATCGGCTCTTTTTTTTACAATTTACCTCTGAAGTTCGAGAAGTGAAAATGAGCAAGTAGAGCTAGCACTTTTTTGAAAGATGCACAGCTGGAGTAAGGCCAAGCTGTATACTCTCTAACCCATATTACACCCATCAATCATACATCAAAATAAAGGGAATTAAAGGTTCTTTGAACAACACCTAAGATATACAAAGTCTCTTTTAAATAACCAGTATAACTAGTGAGGAAACCCGGGCAAACTCTTTGTCTTCAAAATTTTAACCCTATGCTAAATATGAAACTGTAGAGCGCCACCTATATCTTTTTTACAATTTACCTCTTAAGTTTTGTTCAGGAAGTAAAAATGACCCAGTGGAGCTAGCACTTTTTTGAAAGGTGCGCATCTGGAGTAAGGCCAAGCTGTATACTCTATAACCCATAATACACCCATCAATCATATACCAAAATAAAGGGAATTAAAGATTCTTTGAACAATACCTAACATATACAGGGTCTTTTTTTAAATACCCAGTATAACCAGTGAGGAAACCTCAAGAAATTATTTTCGTTAAAATTCTAACCCTATGCAAAATATGAAACTGTAGGGTGCCACCTAAAGCTACATAATTGCCTGATCACAATTTAAAGCCACATAATTGCCTGATCTGAATGTAAATCCTTATAATTGCCTGATCTCAATGCAAAGCCATATAATTGCCTGAGATCAATGTTAAGCCATATAACTGCCTGATCTAAATTTAAAGCCACATAATTTCCTGATCTAAATTTAAAGCCACATAATTGCCTGATCTCAATCCAATGCCATATAATTGCCTGAGATCAATGTAAAGCCATATAATTGCCTGATCTAACTTTATAGCCACATAATTTCCTGATCCTAATGTAAAGTCACATAATTGACTGATCTTAATATAAAGCCATATAATTGCCTGATCTTAATGAAAAGTCACATAATTGCCTGATCTTAATATAAAGCCATACAATTGCCTGATCTTAATATAAAGCCATACAATTGCCTGATCTTAATATAAAGCCATACAATTGCCTGATCTTAATGTAAAGTCACATAATTGCCTGATCTTAATATAAAGCCATACAATTGCCTGATCTTAATATAAAGCCATACAATTGCCTGATCTTAATATAAAGCCATATAATTGCCTGATCTTAATGAAAAGTCACATAATTGCCTGATCTTAATATAAAGCCATACAATTGCCTGATCTTAATATAAAGCCATACAATTGCCTGATCTTAATGTAAAGTCACATATTTGCCTGATCTTAATATAAAGCCATACAATTGCCTGATCTTAATATAAAGCCATACAATTGCCTGATCTTAATTTAAAGTCACATAATTGCCTGATCTTAATATAAAGCCATACAATTGCCTGATCTTAATATAAAGCCATACAATTGCCTGATCTTAATGTAAAGTCACATAATTGCCTGATCTTAATGTAAAGTCACATAATTGCCTGATCTCTTAATGTAAAGCCATATAATTGCCAGATCTGAAAGTAACATCATATAAATGCCTACTTGTTTCAAAATGTATGTTTATTGCAATTATTTTATTATAATTACAACAAATCTACATACTACTCAATACCAAACTAACAAATTCCAACATAAACATTGTCTTAAGTTCTATTACCAGTAAATACATTACTTACCCAGTTCTACTCATGTTAATGCATTAGGATCAATCGTTGAAAGGTACATGGAAATAAAGAAAAATCATATATTTTTTTTGCATGAAACTACTAACAGGATGTACACTTCTAAATACACAAGTTATTATGGGAAAATGGAGCAACATTAAATGTCATTGTCCTAACACACTGAGAGACTGGAATCACTTGGATTATTGCAAGTCCGAATTAATTCCACCTGATGAAAACAAAAAGTTATCCAAGTGATGCAAACTATATAAGTCATCTAAAATCATAAAATATCATAAGATATGAAATCTCAAACTTTTTGTCTCAGTACATTCCTAAATTTTGCAAAATATTAAAAATTCGGTAGTTGCTTATTGGCAATGGAATGTTGTTTACCTGTGTTGCTATAAATATTGTTGCTCATATTAAGTTCTCAATAAATTTGAAAATTTTTCATTCTTAGACAAATTTTGTAATCAAAATGTTTGTCTGAATGACTCAGAATTTTAAATTACTCATGACAGTTATTACTTTAGTATTCTCCAACATTTCATTTTTTCCTTTGCAATTTTAATCAAATCTACCAGTAATGAAATGAATGTAAGAATTGTGAATCAAATCCAGAAAAAAATATAAAAAGTGAAAATAGAGATTTTTTAAAATTGTGCATAATTAACTTTTGAACACACACACACACACACACACACACACACACACACACACACACACAGTGACACGTATATACTCATATACTCAAAAGATTAAACAGTCACAGAAGTTTTATTTCAGAAGTTCTTAAATTCCATTTTAACAAGGATATATCTAATTGATGATCTGAATTATCCAGTTGCTAACTCAGCATACTGGATATTTAATATTCAATGCCCATAATTATTCAAACCAATTAATACTGACTTAATTATTTACACATCCAACAGTTCCAAACTATAAATAAATGCTAACATTAAAACCCCTCTCCTAACCTCAATGCTTTTCATAATCTTGCAATTAAATAATGGTCAGACTACTGTTGTGCTTTTATTTGGTGACATTATTCATAACATCAATCCGTCATAACATACGGGCCTTGTGTTAACACCTGCAAGCTTTAAAAACCCACAGGTGTGGAGTGATGACACTGCTATGTGGAATTAGATACACCTGCTCCTGATGCAACAAATATCCAGCAACACTTTACAGCCCTAATATATATATATATATAAGTAAGAAATGCTTTTCTATATCTATAATTATAGTTTATTGACAGAAGCAAGGTAGAAAGAAGAACCCCCAAACCAATACCCAATACAAGCAAGCTTTCTCACATACCCACATTGGCCAAGCCTGAAATTTGAACCAGTGCAGACAGAATTTAGATGTCAGTGATTCGTAACAGTGAATGCTTAAGACCACCATGCCACTGTTGGTCCCAGCTTATAAGTTTAGATGAACAACAAACTCCCAACAAACTACTTAGACCTGTATAGGTTGGTGCATAGTTCAATAAACCCCTGACTGATGTGATAGTTGCACTCCCATTAGTAGTAGCATAGCTCAAAATATTTGGTTGCACTGATTTTAATTTTCATTAAAAATATGTAATATATTCAACTTTGATATCATTCACTTTAGCCATTAAGAATAACAATTTGTTTGTTTTAGACAAAAAAATTTCATTATTTGTT
The DNA here is from genome assembly GCA_016746295.1 of Potamilus streckersoni. Taxonomy (NCBI): domain Eukaryota; kingdom Metazoa; phylum Mollusca; class Bivalvia; order Unionida; family Unionidae; genus Potamilus; species Potamilus streckersoni. The sequence continues at coordinate 966,820 of JAEAOA010000207.1, forward strand.
AGTCTTCAAAAAAAAAATTAAATTAAAATATTTTCATATCAAATTCCATTACCATGACATACACGTAAGACAAAATTGTATCAAAAATTGGTGGATACATGTACTAAGTTCTCTTTGTACTTTCATTGTGTGAAATCTTTAGTGATTGATTTAATAACTTGTCCAAAGGTCTGCCGTAAACTTTACTAATTCATTCACTTCAGTTTGAATTGATCACTGATAGATGATATATGATTTCACTGCCTTGACAAAATAATTGTTCTCAATTGTTGTCACTAGAATCTTCATTTTTGTTTTACCTTGGGCCTAGAGTACACAAATTTTGCATTACGGATATTATATGTACAGCCACATAATGTAGTTAAAAAGCACATAGGGTTAGTGAATGATGTTATGTCTAAAATTCAGACTCTGGACAAACTGTTCAATTTCAAGTTTTTGATAAGTTCAGGAGATAAGCTTTGATACCCTTTTCTCTTGTACTTTATGACTATTGATTGCTGAAATAATTAACATAATGACAAACCAACTGCATCCATCTCATGTTCAATGTCTAACATGCCAAATCAGCTAACAGTCATTTGAGCTCATTTGTCAATTTGTCTAGCAAATATATAACACTTAAGATCTCTGATATATATATATATATATATATATATATATATATATATATATATATATATATATATATATATATATATATATAAAGAATACAAATCATATGGCGAATAACAACCCTCTCAAGTGTACTGGATCCACCAAGGGATCACGTTTGTCAGGGATTAATTAAAATAGATGCAATAAACTGACGACGAACAGTACGAAACTAGTAACTAACTAGCCTAAGCGCTTTTGACTCTTAATGAATCTTTTTCAAAGGCAAATACAAAACATAGTTACGACAAACAAATAAACACAAAAACGTTGCGTTTGTAAACCTCTACATTTCTATCTTCACATGTGCTAAAACTATAAATACAACCAGCTAAATAAATCACATTCTCTGTTTTTCTCCCACGTACTGAAGGCCACAGATCTTACATGTGATGAGATAATCAGAGAATGTGAGTTATCTCATCACATGTAAGATCTGTGGCCTTCAGTACGTGGGAGAAACTGAAAAGCTACACATAAGGATAAACCTTCATAGATCTGATTGGATGACAAAAAAGCTGTACAGAAGCCCGGTCGCAGAACACTTCTCCTCCCCTGGCCACACTTTCAGTGATATAATATTTATCGCTATTGCCAACAACCACAGCTGGAGTTCCGAAACCAGGAAGGAAAAGGAATCATACTGGATACGCCGCCTTAGAACATTGAAACCAAGCGGTCTAAACCAAGAAGACTAGAAAATGAAAACTATGCACTAGTAGAATTTAACATTTTCTAAATCTTCTTATCCTTCAATTTTTACTATAAGAATAACCGGTATAGAATCAAATATCCGGGATATAATCTGCGTTACATATGTACACAAAGTAAAAATAGATGTCGCTTTGGCTTGTAGACTTTTAGGGAATTATACAACGTTTTCAGTTTCCGCAACTAGTCTATACAAGCTGGTTGTATTTATAGTTTTAGCACATGTGAAGATAGAAATGTAGAGGTTTACAAACGCAACGTTTTTGTGTTTATTTGTTTGTCGTAACTATGTTTTGTATTTGCCTTTGAAAGAGACTCATTAAGAGTCGAAAGCGCTTAGGCTAGTTAGTTACTAGTTTCGTACTGTTCGTCGTCAGTTTATTGCATCTATATATATACATACATACATACATACATACATACATACATACATACATACATACATACATACATACATACATACATACATACATACATACATACATACATACATACATACATACATACATACATACATACATACATACATACATACATACATACATACATACATACATACATACATACATACATACATACATACATACATACATACATACATACATACATACATACATACATACATACATACATACATACATACATACATACATACATACATACATACATACATACATACATACATACATATATATATATATAAAACTGCTTATAAAATTATTCATACTACAACCAATTAATATATCTCAGAACCATTACACAAGAACCTAAATAAAAGTCATGATACTTTTAAACATTCAGATCTTAAACTCATCTGAACATTATAGGTTGTTATCAAAATGCAATTTTACAATGTGTGGATTCTTACCATGGGCAGTCACTAGTATAGCCTGGGTCTGAAGCACAGTAGCACCATTACCATTTCTGTATGTAGTCCAGGCTGTATTTGGGGTGAGAATCCTTCCATTTTTGGAGGCAGCTAGAATGTAACATTATGGACATTTTTTTTGCTATTATAGACAATGTATTATGACAATGAATAAGGTATTTGGTTTATATGAAAAGTTTTCACAGTATTTCTAATGGTTTTTCTTATGTTGATAGATCAGAATGTCTTATGGCCTCTTGAGCTAACTAACATTTTTCCCTGTAGTCATTATTATTGTTCCCTCAAACTGAGTGTCTGCAATGTTCAAAACTTTAGAATAGATTTTCATGAAGACAAGCTTGAAATTAGTTTTAATGAGATAAATTTATGGATTTAATATAAACCACAAAATTGAAATTTGGTTTCATTAAAAACATGGATTCAATAAAAACTTCAACACAAGATTGAAATTTGGTATTAAAAACATGAATTCAGTAAAAACATTAACACAAGATTGAAATTTGATATTAAAAGCATGGATTCAATTAAAACTTTAGCACAAGACTGAAATTTTGTTAAATTAAAAACATGGATTCAATTAAAACTTTAGTACAAGACTGTAATTTTGATTCATTAGAAATATGGATTACGCAAAAATTTTAACACAAGATTGAAATTTGGTTTAATTAAAAACATGGATTGAATTAAAACTTTAACACAAGACTGAAATTTGGTTTCATTAGAAACAGGGATTCAGTAAAGACTTTAACACAATATTGAAATTTAGTTTTATTATAAACATAAATTTTCAATTAAAACTTTAACATAACAAAGTTTCACCAATATTTAATGTCATTCACAGGATTTTTTCCAATTTTGTAAATTAAATTAAGTTCCAAAAAAATAAATGTCAATAGTCCCTTTGAGTTAATAACTGTAAATCAAAAAGTTTTAGAAAGTGCTAAATTTTATACAAATGCAACATTTTAACAAGTAAAAGTTTTACAAAGAAGCAAATTTTAAGTAAACTATTTCTTTAGATACAGTACTACATTTTTAAGAGAGTGTGAAATATTAGCAAATTTGGCAAGAAAACTATAGTTGCAAAAGTAGTTTTGCTAAAAAAATGATGATATAGTCTTATAGTGTATAAATGTTTTTTAAGTATATATACTGAAATTTTTCCCAAGTGTAGCGAAAACATTATATATTGTCATGAGTGACTTCACTACTCATGACGCACCACTCATGACAAAACAAAGTGTTTCCATTTCAGTCATGAAATATTTCATCTTATCTACTAAAAAAATGTGGATTTTGTTCCTATTATATATTCTGAAGGCTTAACTTTCATTTGCATGGATTTGTTTCTCCACTGTGTTTCAATGCAACAAGTTGCACTGCTACATCGATAAAAAGTATTTCCAAAATTTTACAATAATTTTAGGCCAGCATATTTCTACAAAGTTATATTCTCTATATGATCTGTCAATTGTGTATGTGGTTAAATTAATGCATATTTTCAACCATAAATGAAGATATTTTTAAGTCTCATTTAACAAGGCCAAGATCATAACACTAGTCCCACTAAACACAGATCAGATGCTAACACTAGCCTCACTGAGAACAACCCAGATCCTAGCATTAGCCTCATTGAATACAGCCCAGATTACAACACTAGCCTCATAGAACACAGGCCAGATCATAACAAATGCCTTATTGAATAAAGTCCAGATAACAGCACTAGCGCCACTAAACACAGTTCAGATTCTAACACAAGCCTCACTGAACACAACCCAGATCCTAGCATTAGCTTCTCTTAATACAGCCCTGATAATAAAACCAGCCTCACTGAACACAGCCCAGATAACAATTCTAGCCTCATGGAACACAGCACAGTTCACAATACTAGCCTCATGGAACACAGCTTAGATCCTTAAAGCCCAGTTCCTAACAATATCTTCACTGATTACAACATTGATAATAAAACCAGCCTCACTGAACACAGCCCAGATAACAACTCGAGCCTCATGGAACACAGCACAGTTCACAATACTAGCCTCATGGAACACAGCTTAGATCCTTAAAGCCCAGTTCCTAACAATATCTTCACTGATTACAACATTGATAATAAAACTAGCCTCACTGAACACAACCCAGATCACAATACTATCCAAATGGAACACAGCCCAAATCTCAATCCTACCCTCATGGAATACAGCCCAGAAACTAACACTAGCTTCGACAAATACAGCCCTGATAATAAAACTAGCCTCACCAAACACAGCCCAGATAACAATAACAGCCTCATGGAACAGAGCCAAGATCACAATTCTAGCCTCATGGAACACAGCCCAGATCCTTAAAGCCCAGTTCCTAACAATATCCTCACTGTATACAGTCCTGATAATAAAACTAGCCTCACTGAAAACAGCCCAGATCACAATACTATCCAAATGGAAAAATACAATATTGGATTATTGGATAACAAAATCCCTGCCTTTTCAACAAAGCGTGCAGGGATCAAAATAGCTTGGGTCATCCAGACTGTATTGCATTTCCTCATTATACAAAGGAAGCCAGAACTGGGATTAGGGAAGGAACAGTCTAATGAGTTACCAAGGCACGTGATACTTTGAGGCAGCTGATGGTGCTGCTAGCATTGTGTAAAGCAAAAATCAAAGTAATAGTCAAAACAAGCCATGTCAGTTCACATCATTAAGGTAAAACATACATCATATAGAAAGAATGCAGCAAGATACATTATTTACTATACCTGCCTTATGTAGTTGCTGATATCATGCACAATTTGACATAATAATTTTAATGATGACATGAAAAATATATCAAATGCACTAAAATGTATGAACATTTATCAAAATTTAACAAAAATTATCAAAATGCATGAAAATTTATCAAAATATACAGAAATGTATCAAAATGTATCTGCTTAACATAAACAGTCTGCAAGGTGTTTAGCCACAATTTCCCCATACTGATATCTGCAAAGCTACCTCTACCCCACCCCACAAAATACACACACACACACATGCAAGCACACACACACACACACACCCAAATGCAGTTTAGGCTGGCTGAGACTAGGACAGAAAAAACTGACAGTATATAAAGAAACTCACTTCCTGAACAGATTCCTCCTATTGTCCCTACAGTAGGGGAGGCAATGTAAGACAGTCCCAGCACGTTGTTACTCATGGACTGATATGTAAACAAATGAGCCAGGCAGTAGCTATTGAAACTTATGTCAGCACTAAATGCCTAAAATAGAAAGAAAGAAAAATGTGAAATTAAACTGATAAAACAAACTTAAAGTAAAAATAATAATTTACAGGTTTCCAATGATTTCACTTAAATTTGTTGACGATATTTTTTTTGCTTCTGTATTATTGGTAGCATTGACTTTGCATTGAAACATTTAATTTTCAATATCAAATTAAAGACAAAAGTCAGAATCACAGCCATTTTGTAGCAGAATTAGTTACAAACACTATATGCCACTCACATACCACTTGGACCTTTATTATATGGTCATATCATAAGACAGGTATGACCCTGGAGCCAATTTGATTAAGTAATGGTACAAATATGTGTATACAATCAAACCTGTCACTGGTAACCATCATTGAGGAAAAAGACCTAACTGGCCTCTGTACATGGGCGACTTATGTATGAAGGTTCTCCTTTCAAAGTTTAGTTTTTCAAGAAATACCATGCATCAAATACCATTATCATTATTACAATTAGAAGGAGTAGCAGCAGTAGCAATATAAGTATTATTATTATTATTATTATTATTATTATTATTATTATTATTATTATTATTATTATTATTGTTGTTGTTGTTGTTGTTGTTGTTGTTGTTGTCATTTTTATTGGCAAACTTGTGCTCTATTTAACAAAATCATAAATGTTGTTATTTCCCAAACTTGTATTCAAAACAAAATTTAATGTATCTTCTTTTGTTTAAATCATGATGGACTCCTATGAAAATTACTGATCTGAGTTTGTTTTGTGCACCATGACAAAACATTAATGTCACTAAAACCATATATACATGCTTATAAGTTCTGCCTAATTGCAAACTGCACAGACCCAGATCTACAACCACAAAATGCACCAGCAGATATGAGTCTGTACAGTTTGCAATCAGCAAAACAAACAAAACTGACCCTAATCTGCAGGTGCATTATGCTATTTCAGATCAGGATCATTACTGTTTGCAGTTAACTCAACTTATAAGTGAGTATATATGGTGTACTTGTCAGCTTACATATAACTATGAAAGAGAAGGATTCTTTATTTGTCCAACTTGTATAATTAGACTTAAAAATCTGTCCACTTTTCAAAGGTACTTGGATTAACTAGTTGCTCAAAAAACCAAGATCAAAAGACAAATGGCTGATGTGAGAGGCCCGTGATGAATAAGGAATCTAAAAAAGCCTCAGGGTAACTATTGTATGTGACACCTGAATTGAAACTTCATCTGTAGAAAGTTTTGTAAGTACTGAATGACCTATGACCCTAATTAAAAGGAAAGTAACTCATATCTCTCCACAGTTATGAGCATTTCTGATCAGAGATGGGTTTACTTCATGAACAAATAAATGAAGATCTCAAACTATACATGTCATACTAGCACAAAAAGTGACTTAGATTTCTGCTTTGACAACATGATTGCTTTTCCATAATCCAGGAAACAAATCGATTTGACCTTCTCCCATAGTTATAAAATCCACCACACTGTTTGAATTGGACATCATCACACCTTTGAGATACACTGACACCATGACTGAAGTACAGAGAGTATAAGTGAGATATAATCGTTCTGGTGGCCAAGTGGTTAAAGTATCTGCCTCAGATGTGGGAGGTCATGGGTTCGATCCCCAATCGAGTCATACATACCAAAGACTTACAAAAATGGTACTAACAGCTGCCTCGCTTGACGCTCAGCATTAAGAGGTTAATGTTAGGACTGGTCGGCATGGTGTCATGATAATGTGACTGGGTGGGACATCATGCTACATATCTGTGGCATGATGCCCCAGTGCTAGACATCACTATAACCTGCCACAATGCAGACATAGCAATATGACTGAAAAATTGTTAAAGCTATGTTAAAAATCATAATCACATCACATATAAGTGAGATAAGAAATGTTAACATATCAATTCATATAATATTTCTTAATCTAATCAATACCATGCTGTTGTTATTGTGGATTTAATACCATTTTTCACCACATTATAGGCTATACATGGTAGCCAGTATAACTGGGGAACAAAGAACATGGAAAAGAACTACTGTCTAATGGGAAGCTACTGGCAAGCTTTCAGGAATACCCACTCGAAACCATATGGACAGAGGTGAGATGACAGTGATCGGTAAAGGTGAGCACTTTAGACCACTGGGCCATCTTGCCCTCCCCATGCCTTGAAGAAAAAGTAAAGACTGTGTACAGAGAGGTCACTGCTGATATGCTCTGGAGAGAAACCACTATTTGGTATGGAAACACCTTGCCACTGATTGCAGAAAGTAAATGACCATTATATATATATCCATTATATATATGATTTTTATGCAATAAATCTTCCTCAGGGAAATTATAAAGGTCATTTAGAACAGGTGACCTTTACATAAAGGTGACTCTTCTGACAAAATTGACTGTAAATAATACTTCATTATAGCAGTTTTACAATAATGTAATGTTACATGACTTCCATGGACAGCAATATAATAAGAATAAGTGCTGTCTTAGCTAATATTTGAATGTAATAATGTAATAATTATATAATAATCAATAAATATATATTAATGTAATAAATACATAATTATGTAATAATTACATAATACTGTAATAATTATGTTATTTCTAGCTGCATAGACTAAAATGAATTCAAATATATGTAGCATCAATTTTAAAATAATAATGTATTGTGAGATGATCCACAACTATACCTGACATATATTCTATTTTTAATTGGGTACTTGATTTACAGTTATACCTGCCATGTACTTAATTAATAATTGAGCACTTGATCCAGTTTTATCTACCCACTACTCTATTTCTATTTGGGTGCTTGATCCACAGTTCTACCTGCACCCTACTCTATTAAGAACTGGGTGCTTGAACTGGCATATCTCAATTAATGACTAAGCACTTAATCCAAGTTTACTTCTTTCCTACACTCTGTTAATGATTGATGGATTGACCCATTCAATTTGTGGTCTCTCACCTCAAGAAGTTCCAGGGTCCCAAATGCCTTATTACTGTTGTAGTTGGTACCTGCAGTGTATGCAGTGTGAATTAACATCTGGAATTTTAAAAAAACACATGACAAGTACATCTACAGTAGGCATCAACACAAGTAAATATGGTATTAATATATTACAGATTTTTATCAAACCACATTTATGAGGATTACAAATGTCATTTCTACATTACCCTATCCATTACCATAATGTAACAAAAGCATATAAAGACACAAAATAATTAAAGAGTTAAAAACACATTTGTATAGAAGTTTTGTTTCAGTCTCTAGGCTCCAACAGTAACATGTTAGCAAAATCAAAATTATGTTTACATGTTGGCACAGAATGAATTTTAAGATATGCATGTGCTGCAGAAAAAATTAATTATGCATAAAGCTATTCCAATTATGCATTAGAATTCTTTTTATGGCTTTTCCAGAAAAAAATCACGAGTTGGAAAGAATTTAATTTATTTAGAAATGAGTGATGGGGAGAATCCAGCTTGTTCCAAGACTTTTTATTAAACTTTGCTCCAATTAAAATTGTTATGGGTCTTTGAAACAAAATACCTTACAATTGTGAAGTTTTGATTCTGGAATAGCCTTTACAAAATAATGTGATATTTTTGAAGAGCTACATTAATAATAAAACTTGTTCCCAACAGCAACTTAATAAAAAAAAAAAATGTGAAAAAAAACAAAATATCTTTCACAACTGCATGTAAATTTGGTCCAACTGGGAACAGCATAGACCCAAGCTGGATAATGTGCCAGTAGATCAGGATCTATGATGTTTGTTTCAATGATTACTCCTAAGCAAATTGCATAGACCAAGAGCTGCCAGCACATTATGTGAGTAAATTTACAGTAACTCTGCATATACATCATAAATAGTATTTCTCTATAACCAAGATTTTTTTAATTTTTCCAAAAACTTATTTGAATTTTTCATTTAAGGTTGATTGTAAAAGTCTGAGACAAATTGGACAAAAACACTGTTAAAATATGTATTGATCCGATACAACTTGACAGGTTCCAAATAATCAAGTGGCTTGCATCCATTCCATTTCAACAAGATTAGCATAATTTGGTTTCATAATGTAATGGTTGACATGCTGCATGGAATAAAATTATCCAGTAGCACATTTCAATTTTGAGTAAACAACATGTGACTAATAAAAAGTGGTAGATAGGCTGATATTGAGAAATTTATCCAATCCCAAGAAATACAGAAGAGTTCAAATTTAAAGGAGACAAACAGCATCCCTAGCAATTAAAAAAGAAATGAATAAATGATGTCATTTTATTTGCCTGGACAGCATACATAATAATTAAATCTTTAAAGATAGCAACCTTAATTCTTACCTATATTTGTAAAAAAAAATTTAAGCACTAGAGAAAAGCATTTTAAGTGTGCATAACTCACTTGCAATTACACAGAGTTAACAAATTATTTATGAAGCTGGTAATAAAGTGAATTCCATTCATTCAGAAATTTTCTTTTGGATAAATACTTACTCCAGTAATATCAAATCCATAACCACTCCCTCCTACAAATTCAGTATTCTCATAAATGCTGTTCACTGAACGGATGATGTTAACCTGTATGGGAAAAAAAGGACAATTTAGTCAACATGATATTCACATGTGTGTGTGTGTGTGTGTGTGTGTGTGTGTGTGTGTGTGTGTGTGTGTGTGAATTAATTCACATAAAACAATTTTGAAAATTGATACTTTCCAATACAGTGGAACCTGTCTTAGCAAATATCCCCATATTTAGGACACTTTCCCATAAAGGAGAAAATGAATTTTTTATACTGACTTTGCTTACTGTATTTTTCAATATTAACCTGAGGTCAAGCTGACTAAATTCACTGAAAAATAGAGGTGGGCATATTACTGAATAATTATTCTCTAACATAAAATCCTGAAACAAATTTGCTAAGCAGGGGTTGAGGAATGGGTGGTCATTGTTGCAGGGAAGGAGGGAGAAACCATCTTATCATCAAGGATAGACTTATCTAAGGACAAAAATGACACATATTTTACATCCATAAAATGGACATCTATCCTTCCGGGACAAAATGTTTTTAATCTCTTGAGTGTCGGTTATATACAGATTTCAATGTACTGAATTTTTAGGAAACCACAGTAATTCAAATGGTAAAGCACTAGGCTAAATATCCAAATGTTGCCAGTTTAATACCACTCAGGATAGCCTGAGTCAGCTGCCTCAGTGTGTCTTTGGCAAAAAGTACATAGCTTCCATTTCCCCATCAAAATACAGTCAATTAAAGTGCTGAACAATCAACCAACCAGTATTTTTTTGGTCATTGTCATGTACATGTAGTATCTCCAACAATGCATTTGGGAGTCATGAAACTATTTTGTTCATGTAAAGAAACTAATATTTACAATATATTATTAGCTTTGCTAATGTCCCTAATTAATATTTACAATATATTGTTAGCTTTGCTAATGTCCCTAATTAATATTTACAATATATTGTTAGCTTTGCTAATGTCCCTAATTAATATTTATAATATATTGTTAGCTTTGCTAATGTCCCTAATTAATATTTACAATATATTGTTAGCTTTGCTAATGTCCTAATTAATATTTATAATATATTGTTAGCTTTGCTAATGTCCCTAATTAATATTTACAATATATTATTAGCTTTGCTAATGTCCCTAATTAATATTTACAATATATTGTTAGCTTTGCTAATGTCCCTAATTATTATTTATAATATATTGTTAGCTTTGCTAATGTCCTAATTATTATTTATAATATATTGTTAGCTTTGCTAATGTCTTTAATTAATATTTACAATATATTGTTAGCTTTACTAATGTCCTAATTAATATTTATAATATATTGTTAGCTTTGCTAATGTCCCTAATTAATATTTATAATATATTGTTAGCTTTGCTAATGTCCCTAATTAATATTTACAATATATTGTTAGCTTTGCTAATGTCCCTAATTAATATTTACAATATATTGTTAGCTTTGCTAATGTCCTAATTAATATTTATAATATATTGTTAGCTTTGCTAATGTCTTTAATTAATATTTACAATATATTGTTAGCTTTGCTAATGTCCTAATTAATATTTATAATATATTGTTAGCTTTGCTAATGTCTCTAATTAATATTTATAATATATTGTTAGCTTTGCTAATGTCCCTAATTAATATTTACAATATATTGTTAGCTTTGCTAATGTCCCTAATTAATATTTACAATATATTGTTAGCTTTGCTAATGTCCTAATTAATATTTATAATATATTGTTAGCTTTGCTAATGTCCTAATTAATATTTATAATATATTGTTAGCTTTGCTAATGTTCCTAATTAATATTTATAATATATTGTTAGTGTTGCTATTGTTCCTAATTAGTATTTACAATGTTTTGTTAGCTTTGCTAACATTCCTAAATAATATTTACAATATATTGTTAGTGTTGCTAATGTCCCTAATTAATATTTACAATATATTTTTGCCTTTGCTAATGTCCCTAATTAAAAATTACAATATAGTATTATCTTTGCTAATGTCCCAAATTAATATTTACAATACATTGTTAGCTTTGTGAATGTCTCTCATTAATAGTTACAATATATTGTTGTCTTTGTTAATTTCCTCAATTAATGTTTTACAATATATTATTAGCTTTGCTAATGTCCCTAATGTTCCTTCCCAAAAAATCCAATATCTGACTCATATAATCAATACGTTTTTATAGCTGTTATTTAAAATGATAGTCTTAACACTAAAATCCACCAAGACTTCCTCTATGGGTTATTCATTTATATGGGAGAAGTGCAGTGGATTTATAATGGAACAGTACTCCCTCAATATAATATTATTCATGGAAGGCCATATAGTAAACCACCCTATAGTGAGATCATCTTATAACGCAGTGGATGATATATCTTTTAATCCCTCATTAAAATTCTAACAATGGCTTCTACTTAATATTTTTAACATAGCAGCTTTAACAATTCTGCTGTAATATTGCTACAATGTCTGCAATGTGGCAGTTTATAGTAATGTCTAGCACTAAGGCATTATGCTACAGCATCATGTCCCACCCTGTCACATTTCCTAACACCAGGCTGACCAGTCCTAACACTAACTTCTTGATGCTGAGCGCCTGGCGAGGCATCTGCTAGTACCATTTTTATAAGTTTTGGTATGACTCGGTCAGGATTCAAACCCACTACTTCCCGCACCCAAGTGGTTGTTCTAACCACTAGACCACAGCAGCAGTCCACCACTTTATGGTGAGACTGCTTTATAATAAAGGACATGATACATGTAGTACTTCATTATAATCTTATCCATGGAAGCCATACAGTATACCACCACAATGCAAGACCATTTTATAATACAGCACATAATGCACACTGTAATACCTCTTTATAATCCTATCAATGGATTCCACTGAGTATACCACTTTATAGTGAACCTGCCTTATAATGAAGTACATGATAACAATTTTTCCTAATAAAATATGTTTCTTCGGAAATAATTTCCCAATTATAATACCTTAGGAGAACTACCACTACCTTGCAAATTCAGCCATCCTAGATACTACTTTAAGCTAAAAGGAGTTAAAGTTGTCTGCCGATCTATTTTACAGAGGATGTATGTGTATTATATTTCAAAGGAACATAATTTACTAGAAAAAATTGGTTTCTTCTTCAAATACATTATCCAATCATAATACCTTTGGAGAATAGGTAAGAGGTGGAAAAGGTACATCTCCTTACCTCTAAGGAATTGAGACAGCTTCTAGGAAACCCAACTGGAGCTGCTTCAAAAGGGAAAAAATCCCCCCTCCCGTAAATCCAACAGAAGTTATGAAGCCACATTTTAGCTGTTGATTGATATGGAAGGGAGACCTTATGATGCATGTAAATTGTGTCTGCTGATAGGGCATGTATTCACAAATTCTGCCTGCAGTTGTTAATACCATGATGAAGCAGGTCTTGTATGAAAAGGAGATGCCACTGAAAATGGTTACAAAGGTGTCTTATCCAGCCAGGTTAAAACCCAAAATAGGTTCCACTTTGAACCTAGGGTTAACATTACTGGCTGTGTATATGCAAAGTTCTGGTGAGAAGGTCAGATAAGTCCTTGGTTTGTCTGATATACTCCCTCCGATGATAATGAAAGGTGTCAGCACTCATAAAGCATTAACCTTGGACCATACTTAGTGTTAACTTGCTCTCTTCAAAGAGCCAGAGGAATAAGTTAGCTATCTGCAGTAGCAATGCCTGGCGAGGTAAGATATGTTTGATTGCACATCACTGGTGAAACTTTTCCAGCAAAAAATAAATAAATTCCTATGAATGAGGGCCTCAAGGTAGATTAGTTCTTAGTTAATTGAGTTACCCTCTTTAAACAAAGTCATAATATAATAATAATAAAAAAAATATTAACAAAGTCATAATTGACTTCATATACTTTTGGAGTGGAAGGCCATTGTCACTGAGTGATTATCTCCATGACTGGTTGCAAAGATGTTTAATTCTTAGAGTCTATTTGAGATGATCCAGGTACGTAGGTTTAGGGTTCCAGAAAAGGATGAAACAGCTTTCTTTGTGGTTATGAGTAAGATGAAGGAAATCCTGAATTTGCAAGGCTTCTGGTGCAAAATTGATGAGGTAATTAATCCATAGCTAATTCCAACAGAGTCGTGTGATGGGGATGAGGCTGCAGACTGATTCCTTGCTTGCTGTATCAATTTGGAATCAGAGGTGTTGGGGGCTGGTGTATGAGTTCAGGTTGATCCAATCCAATGATAGAGGATCAACTGCCATAGCTGTTGGGTCTGAGATGAGAGAGACAAAGGATGGGGTTTTGGCATTCCCATTTGTCACAAACAGGCCCACCAATGGTCACTCCCATCAGGTACAGATCTGTGTGAGAACTGAGGGATGGAGACCAGTCCTTCTGTGCTAGTCAATTGTTCTGTGACAAAGGATTGGTCAATGCATTGAGGAGTTCTGGGATATGGTGAACCTGTATGACTTGTTGATGACAACACTTCAAAAAGTCCCACACCATGATGCAAAGGTCTGATGACTGTGTTGTCTTTGTCAAAGATAAATCCCCACTGTAGGATTGAGATAATCATTGTTGTTGAGATACCACTGTAGAGTTGTCAAAAAATGAGAACTCCCTTGCCATCTAAATATTCTTGCTCCCAATGAAAGGTTTTCACAAATGGCTGTCCTCTCCAGAATTATTGTATTCGAAGAAGAAACAGTACTCTGTCATTATAACACTGCCTATGGGAGTTATAAAGAATACTGATTTATAATGAAGTACATCATACATATAATTCCACTAACACCTAATGAAATGGGTTCCATGACTAGGCACACTTTACAACAGGAACTGTTTTTTAAGGAAGGCATTATAATGACAGCATGCTATAGCAACTATATTCAATCACATGACAATTGTAAAAAGAATCCCATTTTTATTTACGGGTCTTGTATTGTTGTTGTTGTTGTTGGGCTTAACGCTATTTTTCTGCACAAGATAGGCTATTCATAGCGGCCAGTATTAATTGTGGAGGAAGAAACCAGGAAATCACCAGAAAGAACCACCGACCCATGAGAAGCTACTGGCAAGCTTTCACACTAGTCTTGTATTGTAAAATACAAAATGTTAAAATGGTTCATGTCATTTATGATTCTTTCAATTATATCATTTTATGTAACACAGATTTAGGGTTCAGAACAATAATCAGGCCCAACATATTATATCGATATGTTGAACTGGGATTGTGACATGTTTCTCTGGGATGGTGATATGGTACAAGGTGATGGTGACATGTCTCACAGAAAAGGTGAGAACATGTGCTGCTTATTAATGATAGCAATTTACAGTTTGATATGCTTTACTGGATGACATGCTTCACTGGAATGGTTACATAACTCAAACAGACAATGACATGTCTGACTAAGACTGCAATAGATTATTCTGTTTATAGGATTTATTTATTTAAAGTGGAATAAGCCACACTTGACAACATTACTGTTGGACTTTGGTATGTGATCTAGCAATAAAACACTCAAAAAAATCATCTGTAGCTATAATTCATGAGTGTTCCAGGTTTGACTCCTCCCATAGCGAAATATACTAAGGCAATTTTTAATAGATATGCTCACTTTGAAAATGGATTTTGTTAATTTTGGATTCATGCAAACATGTGCTGTGTATTTTCAGTTTATACTATGTGCCTGACCTTTGTTCATGACTGAGATGGACTTTTTGTGTTTACTTGATTTTACTCATGAGTGTAAGTTATAAATAAGATGTTTCATTTTATTTTCTTTTAGGGCTTTTATATAAGGTCTTTGTGAATCTATAATCAGAGTTGTTAGTTATGTTCAGATATAATTTGAGAGGAATAATTTATTTAAAAATTATTCATTGAAATTACAAAGGACTCATTGACATTTTGGACAGAAACACTACTTTGGGTTTATTGTGAATTTGTTCAAAGACATTCTCAATTATATCATTGTGATACATCTAGACTATTGGTACATTAGCTCATTCAAGACTACTGGTACATCAAAAATTTCAGTATTGGTTTTAATTATGAACTTTATATAATATACTTTTGGATAAAGTGAAGGATTATTCGGGACTTAATTCACAATACTCTAAGTTTCTCTTAAATTTTCACTTTGTAACTTAAAAAAATTTTATTTGTCGATTTTACTAAACTTGATTGTTTTGCATCTTTCTGTTACTTAGTTTAAGACCAAAGAGTTGTAATATTTGTCTCCCAGAAAAAACAAATATTTTTTCCCTCATTAGAATGCTGTTCATGGGAGCCACACAGCATACAACTTTATAGCAACACTGCGTTGTAATGAAGTAAATTAATAATGAAATTATGGGATAAATGATAATGCTAGCCTTATAACAGGAACTAGAACATAATGAAGTTTTTCTTTTCACTGCAGAAGGCTGTTTATGTAATGCTAAACCTTGTATTATTTAAATTTTTTTCATTGAAGTTTCTGCTACTTATGTAACAAGTACAAAGAAATGTGTCAATGTTGACAGTCTTCTCTCATATGCACAGCATAAAAGAGTACAGCCTTTTAAAAGATGGCTCTTGTGAAACAAATGAAACTGTTATATCTGAAAATAGAGCATGGAAAAATATCACATGTCTCAAACAATCTGGAAAGATCTGATTTTACATGAATATTTTTTGGACTTGTGTTGTATTCAGCTGCAAAGTTTTTATTTTAAATTTGTTTTACTGGTGAACAGAGAAAAAAAAAAGATACTCACACTCTGATTTTTAAACTTTAGAGGAAGTCTACTAAAACTGAAACTTCATTAAGTTTCCACATATCTTGTTATTAAAATTATGTTTCACACACATGTTATTATAATTATGTTTCCACGTCTTGTTATTAAAATTGTTTCCACATGTCTTGTTATTATAATTATGTTTCCACATGTTATTATAATTATGTTTCCATATGTCTTGTTATTATAATTGTTTCTACACTTGCTATTATAATTATGTTTCCACATGTCTTGTTAATATAATTATGCTTTCAAAATCTTGTTATTATAATTGTTTCCACATGTCTTGTTATTATAATTGTTTCCACATATTATAATTATGTTTCCACATGTTATTATAATTATGTTTCCATGTCTTGTTATTATAATTATGTTTCCACATGTTATAATTATGTTTCCATATGTCTTGTTATTATAATTATGTTTCTACACTTGTTATTATAATTATATTTCCACATGTCTTGTTATTATAATTATGTTTCCACATGCCTCATTAATGAAACCAGTTGTTTGAATTATTGTTTGTTTTTTTCTTGAAAGTAAATACATTTTCAAGTCTCAGATTTTAATCTTTACTTTCCCTTCTTTTAATTTACATAGTAAATTAAAAAGAAGGAAAATTAAAAAAACTATGCAAATTAAAAAAACAAACAACAAAACCAACATTTTAGTTTTTGTTCTGAGTGCTTCCGTTTAAGAGAGCTCAGTGTTCATTCTTCATCCACCTACCAGATAATTTGCAGTTGCTAGTACATTACTGAATCCAAAAGGTGAAGAATAAAACTTGTAATCAGCAACAACCATAATTCTACATCGCTTTTTTGAGCCAGACTGTCGTTTAACACGCTCCTTAGGTTCTTCATCTGCAAGAATGACACAGAATTACATTTTTAAATACATACCTTGTCAGTTGTTTATAGGGCTATTTATTTTCAACATTGGACAAGCAAAACGCTCAAGTCCCTGTTCAAGTCCCTGTTCTTTCTCCTGTTCAAAACAAAATTGGGCCAGTGCTTATTTTCATGCTTTAATCACTTTATTTGCATTATCTGTCCATTCATCATCTCTACACATATATAATGATTGATTCCACTACTCTCTATGTATTTATTTACTTCCTATATTAAACGTACCAGTGGTCATTAATATGTGTGTGTTCTGTCAACATGTTCTATTACTGCTGGACCACATATTGGATTAAGTGACCAAGTTATCTGCCAGTCAAAAATTTTAGCATTTTAACTTTTAGCATGATTATACAGTCATAATACATGACACTTTTAGTATGATTATACAGTGATACTACATGACACTTTTAGCATGATTATACAGTGATACTACATGACACTTTTAGCATGATTATACAGTGATACTACATGACACTTTTAGCATGAATATACATTGATACATGACACTTTTAGCATGATTATAGTGATAATACATGAGACTTTTAGCATGATTATACAGTGAAACTATGTGACACTTTTAGCATGATTATACAGTGATACTACATGACACTTTTAGCATGATTATACCATGATAATACATGACACTTTTGGCATGATTATACAGTGATACTACCTGACACTTTTAGCATGATTATACAGTGATACTACATGACACTTTTAGCATGATTATACAGTCATAATACATGACACTTTTAGCATGATTATACAGTGATACTACATGACACTTTTAGCATGATTATACAGTGATACTACATGACACTTTTAGCATGATTATACAGTGATACTACATGACACTTTTAGCATGATTATACAGTGATACTATATGACACTTTTAGCATGATTATACAGTGCTACTATATGACACTTTTAGCATAATTATACAGTAATAGTACATGACACTTTTAGTGTGATTATACAGTGATACTACATGACACTTTTAGCATGATTATGCAGTGATACTACATGACACTTTTAGCATGATTATACAGTGATACTACATGACACTTTTAGCATGATTATGCAGTGATACTATACTACATGACACTTATAACATGATCATACAGTGATACTACATGACACTTTTAGCATGATTATGCAGTGATACTACATGACACTTTTATTATGATTATACAGTGATACTACATGACACTTTTAGCATGATTATGCAGTGATACTATACTACATGACACTTTTAGCATGATTATACAGTGATACTAAATGACACTTTTAGCATGATTATACAGTGATACTACATGACACTTTTAGCATGATTATACAGTGATACTACATGACACTTTTAGCATGATTATACAGTGATACTACATGACACTTTTAGCATGATTATACAGTCATAATACATGACACTTTTAGCATGATTATACAGTGATACTACATGACACTTTTAGCATGATTATGCAGTGATACCACATGACACTTTTAGCATGATTATACAGTGATACTAAATGACACTTTTAGCATAATTATACAGTGATACTACATGACACTTTTAGCAAGATTATACAATAATACTACATGACACTTTTAGCATGATTATACAGTGATACTACATGACACTTTTAGCATGATTATGCAGTGATACTACATGACACTTTTAGCATGATTATACAGTGATACTATATGACACTTTTACCATGATTGTACAGTGATACTATATGACACTTTTAGCATGATTATACAGTGATACTATATGACACTTTTACCATGATTGTACAGTGATACTATATGACACTTTTAGCATGATTATACAGTGATAATACATGACACTTATAACATGATCATACAGCGATAATACATGACACTTTTAGCATGATTATACAGTGATACTACATGACACCTTTAGCATGAATTAACAGTGATACTACATGACACTTTTAGCATGTTTATACAGTGATACTACATGACACTTTTAGCATAGTAACAGGGTCATATTACATTACATTTTTAGCTTGATTGTACTATTGCATATATGTAATTAAATTGCTTGTGTGTAAGTTTTAAAATTCTTTTTATTTTATTACATTTTACTGTAATGATTATTTTCATGGGATTAAATATTTTTTCAGTAGATTCTGTTTGTATACAACATAAAGTATTACATTAGCATTATTTTTAGCCTACCTTAGTTCAGATACTTGCAAAAAAATGAGTTAAAATGATTGGTTAGTATCAAGGTCATACCTCTCAATGGCATGATCACCATGTGTTAGCAAGATTGTACAGTCATATTACATGACACTTTTAACAAGATTGTACAGCTATAGTACATGATACTTTCTGTAAGATTGTACAGTCATGCCACTTGATACTTTGAACAGGACTGTACAATCATACTACATTATACATTTAGCAAAACTGTAGCCATTCTACATGATACTTTTTGCAAGATTGTACAGTCATACCACATTAAACTTTTAGCAAGAGTGTACAGTCACACTTGATACTATAACATAATTGTACAGTCATACTAGATGACACTTTAAGCATGATTGCATAGCCATACTGCATGATACTTTAACTACATCATACTTTTAGCAAAACTGTACAGCCAAAGAACATGATACTGTAAGCAAGATTGTACTACATACTACTTTTTGGAAAATTTTATAGCCACTCTAAATGGCACTTTTAGTAAGATTGTACAGCTATACTAGTTGACACTTGTAGCAAGGTTGTACAGCTATACATAATATTTATAGTAAGATTGTATAGACATACAACATGACACTTTTAGTAAGACTACAACCATACTACATGACACTTTTATCAAGCTTGTACAGTCACACTACATGACACTTTTTAGCAATAGTGTACAGCCATACAACATTGTACTTTAAACAGATTTATACAAAATTTAGGTGCCAGGCAAATGTTGTAATAACAAGATAATGCACATTAAGAATAAGTGTGTGCGAATGAAGATGCTTTAGTAATGAATTATACATTTCAGATACAGCATGTAACAATAAAGCTGGATTTAGTAATGTGTTAGACATATTTTAGACACAGTGTCCAACAATGAAGATGTTTCAGTAATGAGTTAGACATCTTTCAGACAGTGTCCAACAATGACGATATTTCAGAATGGAATTAGAATTGTTTCAGAAACAGTTTGTAACAATGAAGATGGTTTAGTCACAAATTACACAAGTATCATACAGATATTAAGTTAATATTGACAGAACTGTATACTATGCCGAAGGTTAAAATTTAAAGGTTATTTTCTCATAAGTATCAAAATGTACTTGCTACCTTTGTACAATAACAGGAATTAATCTAATAGCTGAATTCTAAAATCACTGAAAGAATAAATGAATGAATCAACAAATCAACCAATCAATAAACTGTAATACCTGTTGGTCTAATGGTGGTAAACTGGGTTTCATGGATGCCATAATCATCATTTGGGTGAAAAGCCCCACATTTCTCACCACTGAAAAAAAATGTGATGGTTAATTATACTATTCCTTTTAATTAAACATTTTATTGAATCATTTTTATAGTTCTGTGTAAAACATGTAAATAAATTTTACTGTCATACTACATGATGCTTTTAGCATGTTTATACAGCCATACTACATGATACTTTTAGCATGATTGTACAGCCATACTGCATGATACTTTTAGCAAGAAGTTACTTTTAGAAAAACTGCAGTCATACAAAACCATTTGTCCCACCATTCACCCCTCCATGACAATTAATGTTCTTCTGTGATACAGGTACCTGATAGAATGAAAGTAAAAATCTAATAAGATGAATAAAATGAAATTTGTTAGGAGTGTGATATAGAAAGCCCTGATATTTGGTTAGGAGTGTGATATAGAATGTCCCTGATATTTAGTTAGGAGTGTGATACAGAATGTCCCTGATATTTAGTTAGGAGTGTGATATAGAATGTCCCTGATATTTAGTTAGGAGTGTGATATAGAAAGTTACTGATATTCAAGGTCTGAAAATTTGTCTTCCTCTCATTAGATGAAAAGAGTTTAGTCAATTTATGCAGTTCGCAAAACACTTTCATTTTTTTTAAAAAATGTATGCTAAATCTGACATTTGTCCAAAATGAGAGCATGGAAGCTAAAATCTTTCACCCCACCAATTGTATTTAAAAACACTGCAGAACAAATTCTAAATATAGAAAGACCCCCCCTAAAATATAAAAAATTTTTTTATAATGCCATGAAAATATATTCTACATGTGACTACAAACATGCCAGATTTTATTTCTCCACTTGAAAGAAGTTTTAACTCAATTAGAAATACAAATATGTTTACTAGATTTCATTGGTTAACCTCAAGTGTGTTTTTGTGTTTTTTGAGTTTAATACCATCTTCCCTCCTGGTGGAGAAAGAACACACAACGAACCAGCCCCCATGGAAAGCTGCTGCTAAGCTTTCACCCATACCCTATGTTGGCTCAGAAGAGACCTGAAATATGTGGACAGAGGTAAGATATAGATGTCTGTAAAGGCCATTGCCATTTGGACATCTAGGGTTTCCTCAGCTTCTAGTGTTTTTTTTTTAATTTATACTTAAATGTGCTAACAAATCATTTGTCAAAAAGTCCAAAAAGATTTTGTAAAATTGCTCTAATGGCCTGAAAATCTAATCAATTCACCCCAAACAATAATACAAATAAGCATATTAAAAAAAAGCAAAATTTTCTTTGTTTTTGTTGCTAAAACATGTGTATAATGTTGTCAAAGGAAACCAATTAAAAAAAAATGAGCACAAAACTGAAACATAAGGTCACAGTGACCCAAATCTTTTTTGGAACCCACCAACTCTGACCTGGTCTGACCCCAAGTAGTTTGCTTTAGCAAGCTCTGTGTGTGTGTGTGTGTGTGTGTGTGTAAGTGTGTGTGTGTGTGTATGTATGTGTGTGTGTGTGTGTGTGTGTGTGTGTGTGTGTGTGTGTGTGTGTGTGTGGATCAGACATAATACAAATAAATGTCTTAAAATCGCCAAGTAGTTTGCTTTAGCAAGCTCTGTGTGTGTGTGTGTGTATGTGTGTGTGTGTGTGTGTATGTATGTGTGTGTGTGTGTGTGTGTGTGTGTGTGTGTGTGTGTGTGTGTGTGTGTGTGTGTGTGTGTGTGTGTGTGTGTGTGTGTGTGTGTGTGTGTGTGGATCAGACATAATACAAATAAATGTCTTAAAATCGCCCACAGGAATTTTCTGTGAGACAAACAAAATGTGGAATATTCATATTATTAGATACCTACACTAATAATTTAAACAATAAATCACTAGGTCACATATCAAATGCCAAGTCAAACAAAAAAAAACAAATAAGCCATGTTCTTTGTACATCAGTATGGCTAGGATCATGAACTGATACCACAGATGGCAGCATGGATCTACATAATATTTTGTAATCAGCAAGAACTGACCTAGCATTGAAATATTTATATAATTCACTAATTAAAGAACAATTATCATTTACCTTGAGAACATGAATATTTGAATAATACTGTGATGTAAACAGTTATAAAATGAATCAAGATATCACCACTGCTCAAAATTCTAAATAAATTTAACTGCACATCAAAGTGATCTCTAACAAACTTAGTCCATCTTACGACTTAGCTAGTATCACCTAATATGACATACTAATAGCTTATACAACAGGACTACTGGTACTTAACATTAGCTTAAATGATTACAGCTTACCACATACAGCTGTCCACATACTAAGATTCAAATCCCAATGCAATCATGAAATCTCTACAAGTTCAACTGTGGGGTTTAAAAAAGGTGTTCTTTTCAATGTTTTTTTTTATCCTCTTTGCAGCATATTCCATAAGGTAATATGCATATTAAAAACAGACTTAAAATAAAAATATACATAACTCTTACGCAGATAATATCATTGTGTAATGAGCATAGCAGTGGCTACTTTTGCTAAACATGAAATGAACAACTACTGATCACAAATATTGTGTAAATGCTGAGTACAGCATGTTTGAAAGAGAAGTGGATCCTCCAGCCCATGGTTAATTACACGTGCCTACATAAAAAAATTGACTGAAAAGTCTGTGTATATATTTCTTGTCTGTTACTAAACTACCAGTACATGGAACATACTTTCTGTTTCATTCAGCAATTTCAGCTAAAATGAGTTTAGAAATCAACTGATACGTAGTTTACTTCTTTTACCTAATACTTGAATTACATGAGCTTAAAAGCACACTGTCACTTCAGATGAAATATATACAAAAGCTGAATTTCTTTTATCCACTCACCCTGTTTCATCCCAGATAACATCAGATCTTCTGTAAATGACCATTTTTGCTTCTTGTTCATAACGAACATTAGATATATGATGCACAGCTGGCTGCAACAACAAAATTCATTAAACATGTCAGCCAACTCTTCCACTTTACAAATTTGAAGTTTCTTCTTTGTCTTACAACTAAATTTCAGTGAAAATGTCTGACAGTAATTTATAGCATGACTGCTATGGTCAAAAGGCTTCTATTATCATGTAAGCCACTGTGTAGTATGTGAACAAAATAACTAAGATCTACAAGAATGAAATGAAAACTTGGCAAGATTACTGAGGGTAACACAAAGAAGAATGGATATAATTTTAGTCCTTCTTCATCCCCATAAAAAATAGGTACCTTACCTCAATACTATAAACAGTAGAACAAGCGATTTGCTGTAGTGGTTCTGCTACACTGGTGCCCTGCCCTCTACAATTTTCTAGCCCTTATTCATCTAATGCCCATGTCAAGATGCACAAATTATCTTAAATTTCATCAAACTTTTTAACAATCAGTCAGTTACATATATCAAATGACAAACATGATCAGAGTGATTACCGGTATTTATCATTCTATCATACATCTAATTTTTATCATCATCTCTTTTGTAATTAATATCATCATTATCATCATCTCTTGCTATTATTACCATTACCATTATCAATAAAATGTGGTATGTGTAATATATCTATGTAATAACCATATGTTAACCTGGTATAGTTTATACTGACTTCTGTTATTCAATCATGAAGTCTGTACAAATTCAACTGAGTAAGTGTTAACATTGTAAAGTCTTTATTAATTACATGCATATCTATTTTATTGACAGTTAATTAATTGTGTAAACCTAGATAACTAAATTATATATAAAAAATTAAGAACAAATGATTTTCATTTTCATTTATTATTATTATCTACATTCACATCCATCAGCATCATTCAAGTTTCAGTGAATTTTCAAATTATGTAGAACCTACTAATCTATTCAGGGAAACCTCTACCTTGTACAATATATGTTTTTACTGAAACTTTTCACTTAATTCCCCAGTTTTTTTCAGTTCTCAAGACCCAGTACCATGTCCATATATCCCTGTACTTTTTCAGTTACATATAGTTCTCAAGACTCGGTAACATATTCAAATATTCCTGTACTTTGTCAGCTATGTATAGCTCTCAAGACCCAGTAATGTATTCAAATATCCCTGTACTTTGTCAGTTATGTATAACTCTCAAGACTCAGTTGCATATCCACATATCCCTGTACTGTGTCAATTATGCATAGTTCTCAAGACCCAGTAATGTATTCAAATATCCATGTACTTTGTCAGTTATGTATAGCTCTCAAGATCCAGTTGCATATTCATATATACCTGTACTGTGTCAGTTATGTATAACTCTCAAGACTCAGTTGCATATCCACATATCCCTGTACTGTGTCAATTATGCATAGTTCTCAAGACCCAGTAATGTATTCAAATATCCATGTACTTTTTCAGTTACATATCCAGTAATGCATTCAAATATTCATGAACTTTAGTAGTTATTTATAGCTCTCAAGACCCAGTTGCATATTCACATATCCCTATACTTTGTCAGTTATGTGTAGCTCTCAAGACCCAGTTGCATATTCACATATCCCTGTACTGTGTCAATTATGCATAGTTCTCAAGACTAGCAACATATTCAAATATCCCTGTACTTTTTCAGTTACATATCCAGTAATGTATTCAGATATTCATGAACTTTATTAGTTATGTATAGCTCTCAAGACTAGTAATGCATTCAAAAGATCCCTGTACTTTGTCAGTTATGTATAACTCTCAAGACCCAGTTGCATATTCACATATCCCTGTACTTTGTCAGTTATTTATAGCTCTCAAGACCCAGTTGCATATTCACATATCCCTGTACATGTACTTTGTCAATTACATATAGCTCTCAAGACTAGTAGTAACATATTCAAATACATGTATCCCTGCACTTTGTCAGTTATGTATAACTCTAAAGACCCAGCTGCATATTCACATATCCCTGTACTTAGTTATTTATAGCTCTCAAGACTCAGTAATCTATTCAAATATCCCTGTACTTTGATAGCTACTAGTATGGCTCGCAAGATCCAGCAATGTACTCAAATATTCCTGTAATTTGTCACTTACATATCCAGTATTGCATTGAAATATCCCTGTATTTGTTAGTTATGCATAGCTCTCAAGACTCAGTAATGCATTCAAATATTACTGTACTTTGTTAGTTTCTTATAGCTCACAAGATCCAGTAACATATTCAAATATCCCTGTACTTTGTCAGTTACATATTCAGTAATATATTCAAATATCCCTGTACTTTGTCAGTTACGTATCCACTAACATATTCAAATATCCCTGCACTTTGTCAGTTACGTATCCAGTAATGTATTCAAATATCTCTGTTCTCTGTCAGTTATTTATCTAATAACATATTCAAATATCCCTATACTTTGTCAGTTATGTATCCATTAAGGTATTTAAATATCCCTGTACTTTGTCAGTTATGTATCCAATAATGTATTCAAATATCCCTGTACTTTGGTAGTTTATGTAAAGCTCTCAAGTTCCTGCAACATATCCATATATCCCTGGTTTTTTGTCTGTTGTGTGTAGGTCTGGTGCTTGGAAAGCTTCCCCATCTGCAAATCTTCACCACCAGGGATAGATTGAAATTTTTAACAAACAGTGCATATCTACATTATGACCCCAATTATATCCCAAATTTTTAAGTTTTTATTCTTGAAAAGTATGACAGTACACAGTATCTGACTCCATATCTTTGTTGATAGAACAGAAATGATTACCTCTATATGAAATTCTTCATTGGCCGTCAATACAACAGCAGATATGGTCTCTTCATCATGAAAATACCCTCGAACATCAGAATATTCATCACCTGTTATAAAAAGATCCATTAAGCTAATTGCTTTTTCGTGATCGGGAAAAGTTTCTTGTAGAGTTACAACCAGAAATTTTGCTGCACAACAATGGCCAAATGTGTATTGTTTACTAGTGGTTCAAATTTTGTTGTATAAATACCTGATATTCTCTCATATAAGTCAAGACCAATGAAACAGACCAGATCTGGTAGCACATAATGTGCCAAAAAATCTGGGTCAATGCAGTTTATTACCAATAATCAGTGGGACAAATAAAAAGACCCTAATCAGCCCTTGCATTATGCAATGGCAGATCAGGGTCTATATTGTTTACAGTTGGACTGGACTTATAAGTGAGAATATATGGTATAATGATCATGGTCCACGTACCTGAAAACTCCATGTATTTTAGGGGCCCCGAGTGGCAGAGTGGTCTAAAACACTGTCCGTTACGGATCACTGCCATCTCACCTCTGTCTGCGTTGGTTCTGTTGGTTCAAGTCTAGGATTCAGCGAATGTAGATATGTGAGAAAGCTTGCTAGCAACTTCTCGTGGGTCGGTGGTTCTTTCCGGTGATTTTCTGATTTCTTCCTCCACTATTAATACTGGCCGCCATGAATAGCCTATCATGTGCTGAAAAATGGCGTTAAGCCCAACAACAACAACAACAACAACAACTCAATGAATTACTTATCAACACTGTTGCAAGCTGTATAAATTAAATGCTGTATATTATTTTGTAGTTTCCTCATTTCCCATATTGTATTTCATACATGCACCTCAATGTATACTTGAAGAATTAATTAGGTTTATTGCTTTGAAAATACAGTAAAACCTGTCTTGATGGACTAATTGCTATGAGAGACCACCTGTCATGAGAGACCACCTGTTTTGAGAGACCATTATTATTTCGCATAAGGAGTGGTGCTTCAAGATAGGTTCTACTGTAGTTTAATAGTTTAATCATTTTGAAAATGCAATAGATGTACGATTGTTTTAGATATAAACAAAGCATAGGACAATACCCAAAACTTTTCCAATAAAGAAATGGCTGCCATTAAATTCCATCTTCTGTCTTCTATTCTGTTCATCAACAACATGGAATTCAAATCCACTGCTGAATGGCAAGTTCAAATCTTGTGCTATTTCCATGGAAAAATTTCTGTCATATAAAAAGATAAAGGTAAAAAAAATTAAATTTCAATCAAAATATCAGGCATATATTGCAACCTTTTTGGCAGCCATGTATGAGCCCTGTTTCCATCTGCATATGTATTTCTTTAAGGTTATATATAGTTCCAATAAGTTAATGTTTCCTTAAAATTAACACTCCCAGAGTAGACTTTTTGTTGATAATTTTCCCCAAAATACAAGGTTTTGATTGCGTCTGTAGATAAAACAAAAGAACAAAACAACAAATGGAAATAACTATATATTAAATTCCAGAACTATTAAGATAAAAGACAGAAATCAGACAAATGAAAAGTTACAAAATCTTAAGTTATAAAAAAGACAGTGGCCACAAATCAAGTTCCAGACATCTTAGACAAAAAAGAGAGAGTGGCAATTTTTTTTATAATAGCATTCAAATGTTAATCCATAGTGGCAAAAATAATTAGAAAAAATGCAAGTTAAATCAAAATCTCTTGCAAGATGACAAGCATGGATTCATTTACTAGTACTTTCTAATGATAGCCATGGATTCATTAACTATTATTTTCTATCATCTTTATAACTTTTAACTTCTTAGTAATAACTCTGAATCTTTAAATTCTCCTTTCTTTAAATTTCTTCAGATAACATGACAGTACACTTACAAAATACAAGAGATACTGTGCTATTTATTGGATACTCACCAAGAAACATAAATATATAACATCATATTCATCAGTGGAAAAAAATGACCTAGAAACTCGTGTAAATAAACCATCATTGAAACAGAAATTTAAGTCACATATGCCTATAATTGGTTTGTTTCAATGGAATCATCAACAGTATTATCTACTATATCTCACAAAGAACTATACCAAGCATCTCCAAAATTAGCAACAAAATTATTATAATTTGTCCACCTCACATGTGCATGATTATGTTTTCCTGTGTAGTGCAATGATGGAAAATATATCTCCCATCATGTGACTGCTGTTTTTCATCACATGGCCTTCTGCTGTGATCATAGTGCACACAAAATGGCAAAAATTCCAATTTCCATCAATAAACTTAAGCATTTGTTAATAATACTTAACACAGGCAACATATTTACCTCCTAAAACATATAGCAGTTGAAGATTTGTGTCCTGCAAAACTGTACACTTTATTTTCATCAACTTGGTGCTCAACATTAAGAGGTTAGTGTTAGGACTGGTCAGCCTGGTGTCAGGATAATTTGACCGGGTGGGACATTATGCTACATTATAGCAATATGACTGAAACTTTTGAAAGCTACGTTAAAAATTTAAATCACACACTCATCAATTTAATTACACTGAATTTTCATTGAAAATCTAACTTTCCATGCTCTATCTTATGATGAGGAAATTTTCAAAGGGTGCTTTGCTCCTTCAAAACTCCATCAGTATCCACAATCTACCCTTCTGACTTCAACCTTAATTCTTTATTCAGGAATGTGAATAAAAACAAGTTTATTATCCATTGGTATTAGATAGGAAAATTTCACCTTTGGTGTCAGAATTTTGCATCACACAATTACCAAAAGCCTCTTATTCGATGTAAAACAATGACCTTTGGGTAGGCTTCACCTATTCTATACTGACACAATTATGAAAACTTCCATTAACACCATATACCTCTTCCACATTTATGGGGGTGGGGAGGTATAAAACCATGAATTTTACCTTCCGAGGGCTGAGAAATAGAGATCACTGTGGCCAGGTTCAGCAGATCTTCTACTCCTGATTCGTATGCCTTTGATCAGGTCATAAACTTTTAGCTTCTTTTCCAGAAGTTCTGAAAGTAATAGGTGTAAAGTTATTTGTTATTGAAGATAAAACTGCAGAAGGGCATTATATACTATTTATTAAATTCAAGACATCAGTACAGCTAGGAAGGGGAGTAAAGACTGCCCTGAAAGTATTTTTCCCATGAAACTTAAACCCTAGTAAACATTTAACAAAAACCAGCTTTTGGTGTCTATCATTTCCAGTCCAGTGTGGAATATCTGATTATTTTTACTGTCAAGTGATATTTCAAAGCTAATTAGATTAGGGCTTACACTTTTACCAGTCATTACTGCCCAAATACCATACATACTTTCTCATAGGCAGCACCCCAACAAAAAAGCACTGGCAAAAGAGTGCAAGACAACAGCGCCGACAGAAGAGCGAAAGACAAAAAAGAGAACTAAAAAGATCACAAGTTTTTATTGTATTGGAAATAACTTAAAAGAAGTCTGATAATGTTAATTTAGTGTCTTAAATGAAATGTATAAAATGACATTGGAAATCATTTTTACAACAGATAAATACTATTAATGAGAATAATTTTTGATGCTTTAGATGAAGTGTACGAAAAATTAGATTATAAATAACTTCAGCAGTAAATGAATTAGATTAATGTCTGATGAAAATAGAATTCTTACATTAAATGAAAATTATATTTCAAGAATGTGGGCAATGTCACTCAGATAGTCTTTC